>JAUBOD010000755.1:4137742-4269198 GCA_032353885.1 Nothura maculosa | reverse complement strand
GGAAGGTTGGACTAGATGATCTCTAGAGGTCCCTTCCAACCTTGTAGATTCTGTGATTCTGTGATTCTGTGAAGTGGAGGTTTCTGTGCACTGCCCCTGGAGCAGGAGAACAGGAGTGCAAGGTCCCGCTCACTGCCCCACAGCGCTGCTGCCAGGGGGCCAAGGCTCCCCTCAGGCTGCAAGGCAACGTCACCGCCTGTTCCTCAGAAGAGCTCAAGAACACTTCATCAAACATCAAAATAACAAAATATATATAAAAATAATAATAAAAAAACAAAATATAAAAAATTAACAATGCAGTTGATGGAGAAATCCTTGGGCAGGAGTTGGACATCCTCGCTCTGGACTTGCCCGTGTTGACCCTTCCAGCTGCTGCCTGTGGTTGGGCTCTGCTGTGGCGCCCCAGCCGGCTGCCCGCAGACCAGACCCTCACGTCTGTCCCACACAGAGTTGGCACCGTCTTGGATGAGGCAGCAGAGCGAGGGCCGTGGGGTGGCAACACCCATGGGGCTGGAATCGGCTGGTGAGGAGCAGCCTCCAGCTCCGTTACGGGAGCCCAACTGCAGCGCAAGGAGGGATTAATGTTCTCTGCCTCCGGAGGACAGATCACTGAGCTCAGCACATCTCACCCGAAATGCTCGCCAGATAGATGTATGAATCACGACAACAGCAAGGACAAGCAATCAGCTCTGCCTACTCCCAGGTGTACCCCAACTCACGAAGTCACCATCTTCGCAGCCTCCTCCTGGCTAAATGAGCTGTGAAACTCCTCCAGAAGACATGAAGGATGCTCCTCAGCTCAGGAACTCTGATACAGAATCCAGTGACTCTCAATGTCCAGTAATGCTATTTCCTGACCAAAATTCACACATAACTCCTGACAGAGTCTTCCTTCCTTCCTTTCCCTTGTCTCAAATGCAGTTTCCAGCACCTCTGCTTATCCATCTCCATCACGGCCATTTGTACATGGGATGATGTTATTTTAGCAGGTGCCATCTGGTCAAAGCCTGGCACCAAGGTAGCAATGGATCTCTTGTGCCATTCAAGCATAGCCCAAGATTTCATAAGCAAAAAAACAAAATATCACGCTGTGCAGTATTACTGATCAGCTGTCCAAGCAAGACCAGATGGCAGCACTGCGCCAAGGACAACAGGCAGAGATATTAAGATGTTCGAATACGAACTAAGTCAGGCTGAGCTGCTGAATTTGTGCCATTTCTGAGCACTATTCCCAGCAGCGAGAAGCAGCCCCATAACTCCCTGCAGAAACATTCCTGGGGAGTGCATGGCCATGAAGCTCTGCAAGCCCCAGGATGTTCCCAAAGGCATCCCAGTGCCGGTAAGGAGGAGCGTGCATGGGGATGGATAACAGCTTGTAAGTGTGTGCAAAAGGAGAGCAACTCAACTTGCAGGACTCAGTTATTGCTCTAGTCTGAAGTCTCTTTTTGCTGTTCACAAACATGGGAATGGGTTAACAGCTCTCAAGATGCAGTATTGCAGATCGAGACCGTTAGGTGAGAATCTTGTGGCCACTTTCTGGTTCTGTCTAAGAAAGAAGGCTCTCTTGTATGAAGTAGGGTGAGGGGATAGGAAGAAGTCATCACAATAACTACTATAAAAATGTGTTTTTTGCTGCATTTGTTCAAAACAGAAATGTTGTTCAAAACATTCAGCTGCGGCTCGCTCCTGTAGCTTCCACAAAAGCAGCATTCAATTTAATATGTGAGCCTCATAACCAGCTCATGCAGTGCAATAGTTCACATCAGTTTGAAGGGAAAAAAAATCTGCTGGAAGCACAGGCAAGTAGCGGTGTCAATTTTTCATTAACCTACAGCCACTGTCTCTATAGACTTACAGCTATAAGTAAGATTACTGTTATAATTTCTTCTGGTCCCTAAGGGGAGGGAAAAAAATGCACAAAACTTTTAAGGTCATTAAAAAAAGAAAAAAAAATAAATTGGAGGTAGTTTCAGTTTACTTTCATATTTCAAAATCAAATCCGAGCTTCAGCATTACATCAAAGCAGAAATGTCAGTTGCTTTTGTTTCTACATCCTCCATGAAAGAAGTTCTGGCTTATACAAGTGCTGAATGCCAAGTAAATAGATTTTCCTAGGGAACAAAGGCAGCTTTTTTGTTTGTCTTAAACATATGTAAATAGAGTCCCAGGAGCTGCTCTGCCTGTCACTCCAAGCAGGTTTACGCTCCTGTCACTGCAGTTGGTTATTTCTGACCAACCCTGGGGTACATTAGGTCAGAACCGCAAACTTTTCCCTCCTCTCTCCTCCCAACATTCATTAGAAGCCACTCGAGCCCTTTCCCTCCAGCCTCAGAAAGGAGGAAACACTGGTTTGGCTATTTTAGTGCTCTCTTCTTTTCTTTTAAAAGCTCTAGTTACAAAAATCACAGGAATACCTCAGTCCTCTTTGTCATGGTCAGCTTTCAGCGGATAAGATCAGTATCTGGCAATATGACTACTATCAATAAACAGGCAGGGGCTGTGTTCCCACACACCAGTATATTAAAAACTGAAGGCACCTATTGGTTCACGGTCAAGATTACGGGGTGCAGGGAGGGAACAGGGATGGATTGATCAGATAACAAAAAAGTCATTTTTCTTAGCAGGATCTTGCTGGTACCTTCATGATGATGAAGGATTTCTCCTCTTCGGTACCAGGCATTTAAACAGGGAGAGTTATTTTTCACAAAGCCAGAAGACAACTAGGAGCAGCACAATTCTTCTGCACTCACATCTGCCATAACTCACATGTTTTGTATTTAAAACCAGTGGATCCATGAAAAATTAAGAGCACTTATAACATGTCATCTCCAAATCGTCTGCATTATATCTCAATCTCCAGCACTCGTTTAGGGTGCAGTGCTGGGTCACGTTGCGGAAGGCATCATTTTATAGTCTATGCATGAGCTAAAATTACAGAAATTCCTCCAGGACACAGAAAACCTTAATTCAGACCGGCCAACTTAGCCTAACTTATTGATAATTCGAACCACTCTTGTATTCTTCACTGCTTTCTTCCCCCAGCTTATTTCATCTCCTGACAAGTTTACAAAGAGAAGAATGGAGTTGAGCTTAGCTGCATCACATCCAATATGCTGCCTACACAAACGCCAGAGAAGCGAAATGAACCCCACAACATATGGCACTCTGCTGACAGAGCTCAGAAACCGGTTCTGCATGAGCAACAAGGAACATCTTGAAACGCACAAGACATATGTGTTTTAGGAAGAAGATTGAAGTGTTTCATAATAAAACAGGACAAAGTGAAATACAAGTGCTGTATAAAATTTTAATTAAAAACTGGTTTTACCCCTCAACGTGAATATACAATATGCTTCACAGATGGATTTCGTATTTAAGTATTATCCAAACCAAAAACGTAAATGAGACAAATAAAGCCTTCAAAGATGGCACAGTGGCTAAAATGTGTGTAAACACTAGATGACTGTGGTAGAAACAAGGCAGGCAGGGAAAGCAACCACCTAGCTCTTGTTTGCTACTGGGGTACTGAAGGAAACAGTCCACACAACCACAGGCTTCATAATTACACAATTAGCTCAACATCCCAAACTTCAAGTCAATGTAACAATAAAAATATTAGCATTAGAATTCACCACAGTTCAGTAGTGTAAATGACACTTTTGTTACTTAAACACGTATTTCTAAGTTTCACCGATCGCTTTATATGCCCCCAATTCATGGTATGCACATGCATAAAACATGGGAAGCCGGGCACTGAACTGCTCACAAACCCACCCCTGCTCCCCACCTCTCACCTCACCTCATATAAAGCAATCTCTGTTCAGCGGTATCAGTTCTACAGGGTTATGGAAATGTTGGACCACAGGAAAAAAAAAAAAAAAAAAAAGTCCTGAGGATCAGTAAATTCTGATGAACCTTCTTTTTTCAGCAGCAAAGTCCTTCACTTGAAGGGAAGGCTCCGATCACACGTCCCAGCTGCCACGTTGTCATCCAGACAGATTATCACAGCACTTCAGAGAGGTTCTCTCTCAAGACAAACACTGGAAACAAACTGCACATCTTGGGTCCAACAGGTGAAATCAGGGCAACATCGTTAACAAAAACAGCTATAGCCTCACCTTAAAGCTTTGAATGAGGGTGTTTGAATTCCATGGACAAAGCAGTAGAAACCAGTGCAATGAGCTTTCTGTTCCAGATTCTATGGCATCAAAGAATCTGGAATTATTAAACATTCCACAACACCATTTTGTTTGTAGAAGCTCAAAGATTCCTGCTACCACAGACCGTTGCCTCAACATCACTTATGTCAGCGAGGCAGCTCATTACAACCATCCACACATGGGCTGTTCACTCGTAGCTTCAACTGGTACCAAGAAACTAAACAGCTTTCCCTAAGTTGTAATGATTAAAAAGCTTCCCCAAATTCCTTGATTCTGAAAGAAATCTCTTGAGTTATTCTCAAGCATCCTGATAATGAGCATTTTGCAACCAGGCAAGCAATTAACGTCATGGCTGGCTTTCAAATGACCCAGAGATTCCACATTATGTGACTTCCACAAGTAAGTGACCACATAAAAGGCTTATTTTGTTGAAAAGTTCAGTGGTTCAGAAAACAAGTGCTCAGAAATACCTTCAAACTTAAGAATTAGGAAGACCAGAATAATATCACTATACCTTGAACACAGACTGAAAAGATGGGAATTTCTTCAGATTACTTTGTCTGCTAAACCTATGGCACAATGCGAAGTTTTCCACTGTCAAGTTATTGCACACACCACTGCACCCCCAGCCCTGGGGAGAGCACAAGAACAAAAGACCCAGGAGATGTTAATAGTACTGGTTAGAACACATAGGAGAAAGCATTAAGATATCATGATGATAAAAATAGAACTTGTATTCGAAAAAGATATCATGAGAGCAATCATTGTGAATATGAAGAACATATATCATCCAGGAGACATAAGATTGTCGTTGCTCTTTGTTGTAAAGATTAGCTTCTTTTAGCTTCTTAGATTAGCTTCTTTTTTAGCTTTCTTCGATTGCTTCTTGTAGTAAAGATTAGCCCCTAAAACGCAGGTAAGGAAGCAATTCGTTCTTATCCTCAGGGGAGTCTCTTGGATTTAAGACTTCCATCTTGATAAGATTAAGGCTTGTTTGATAGTTGCCTGATGAAAACATAATAAAACTGGGAAAATTAAAATAAAACCTTTCTAGTAACCCGGGGGTGGGACTTTTCAGCCTGGCTGCCAAAAATAAAATAGGTTCTCTAACAACATCCACCTCAGGCTCAGGATCCCCAAGCACTTTACAGTCATTTAATTAAGTATCAGAGCACAAACTCCAAACTCCCCATTTTACAGCTGAGGTAACAAGGACAGTGAGTTTAGCACAGAGTACTTAATACTGATCAACGCTAAAAGTCTGTTATTTTACAAAAAAACCCATGAGTTTCCAATCATTATGGACTTTTTTTTCCTCCTCTCACCATTTTTTGAGAATCTTTAAGCAATAGGGAAATTCACAAATTACATACTTTAGAGAACAGTCCTCATCATGTTCTGAGCTGTTTTGGGGAGGTTTATGGGTTCCAACCTGATTGGGAGGTTAAACAATCTTCTTGCTACCTATTCCCATTACTCTCTCCATCCCTATGGGTCTTGCCGATGGGTTGTATAGTTTAAGCTTCCAACTTCCTAGCTGAAATTTTAATTATGCAAATCATTAAAGAGGTTGTCATTTTTTAAACCTGCAATAAGTTGCAGATTGAGTAATTTCCAAAGCACCTACCCTTTAGCAGACGATTAGCAATTTTCTGCACACCAGCTAGTTTGTCCAAAGCCATCCCAAGACCCTGAGCTACGCAAAGTTACTTGTAGCAAAGGGGGAAGGGAGCAAATTACAGGAGGACTCTTACTAAAATGAAAATGATTAAAATACTGTTCTGATTATACTGAATACTGCAAGCAATACTAAAAGCCATAGCATTTGGCGAGGACACTCATGGGTTGTAATAACTTGGGGAGGGCAGGAAAAAGAGATAGACTCTACGGGAAAACACTAATTCTCTCTTAATCTAGCCCATTATTTCTAGATTTGAGTAGGCAGCTTTCCTTCAGGAGGTAAAATGATGGTGGTGGAATTGTGTCATCGCACTGACACTAACAGACCACTTTGTGGATGACAAAAGATAACGAATGAACATAGAAAATGTTATTTAAAGCTGCACTCGGGAACCCAGAAATTTGCATTTGATAGAAGGGATTTAAATTGTATTAGAAAGCAAGGTGCACTAAACAATTACAGTTTATTACTATGTTGGTTCACTGCCTGAACCTACACTTATCACATAGTGCAGCAGTGAAGGAGCAGCAGCGTTCAGAGCACTTGAGCCACATGCATATTAATAGCCAAGCTAGCTGAGCAAAGAGGGAAAGGGCCAAAAGCTTTTAAAAAACAAGTGGCTTGCGGATTCTGGGGACAGACTGCAGAAATTTGGGTCTTAAGTGACATTTCATAGAAAACTTTTCCATTAACCAAAACCCGCACAGCGCTTGGAAGAGAACACACTTTTCCCTACCACAGCACAACAGCTGTGGAATGAGTCTGACCCATGAGAGAGAGACACGTTCTGCAGCAGATGATTCAGGAAGACTTTCTACACATCATCTCCCTCAGCAGCCCAAAGCCCAAAGACACTTGCAGTCTGTCTGCTTCATTTGTTGTTACGCTGCATACAGAGGCTACAGAGTGAGACTACTCATACTAGTCAAAAAGGTGGAACATCTTCTTTTTCTCGCATTAAGTCCCTCTATGAAATAGAGATTTAAAGATGCTTTGATTTCAAAAAAATAAAGCTTAGCATATCTACCATATCCTTCCCTTCTTTAGTTAGGGGAAGGGAATGAAATATACCCTAGATGTTCCTCTTGAATTTCAACATGTTGCCCTTTTTTTTTCATAGTAGCTTCCAACCTTCTTTGTCTTCTCCTTCTTTCTTGATTTCTGGGCAACTTGTGTCCTCAGTCACCCACCCAATAGCCTGGGCACTCAGGCCTTCCTACACACTGAAGTGGCAGGAATGGAAATCTGCGATGCTAGAATGCCAAGGGGGTGTAAGCTGAATAGGACTTCCATTTGGCCAAAGGGGAGCACCAACCTTCTGACTACACTAACGTCTACCAAGCTTGACACTAAGGAGGCCAAATACAGAGAATATTGATTGAAAACTGTGGGAAGCCATGAGAAGAAGAGCAAATCTGGAAGGCTCCAACACATGTGGGGAAATCGCAACAACTCACAGGTTGTGGAAGACCAAAAGCTTAAGAAGAATCTCCCAGAACACATTCTGCCTATTAGGGGCCTATCTGCATATGCCTATAATCCTTAGCAGCAAGAAAAAAGAAACTATTTTATGGACTAATACTGGCTCACAAGAAGAGGGTATGGCATGGAGAGCAGGTACTGGTGCCGTAACACTCTACGGCCACCATCCTTCAGTGACACAGCTTGGACAAGTTTTACTTTCCACTTCTGAAGGGGAAAAAAAAGTGCATTACTTCTCAATAGAGTGACTCAACACTTATCTATAGCATAAGACTGAACAACTAATGCCCTTTGAAAGCACTAATGTGCTAAATGGCATCAGGGACAGGAAGTTATCACTGTTAATCCACTTCAACTGGTTTAACTGTTACGAGGAATAGAAATGTCTATATGCAAGACACTTCCTCTGAGAGGCCCCTTTCCCGAAACAGAAGCACAGAGCCTTTCAACATGCTTTCCCACTAGCATAATTGCTCACCAACTGCTTTCTCAAATCAATTATGTTGTCTCGGCGTTAAAGGACGGAAGGCAGAGTAGACCAACTTTTTGTTTATCTAGGCATGCTGGCGGGTTACAGTCATATGTTCTGCCATCTGTACTGCTTGCTTTATCCTTTATCCAGTCGTAACAGGTAAAATGGCATCGGTGCAACTGAATCCGTTCTTTCAGCCAGGGAAGGAGCCAGAATATGCATTTGTTTTTTTTCCCCCATTTTAAAAAGAAGCAGGAGACGGACACTCTTGCCCTTTTAAAATATTTGTTTTTTCAAGAGATGGGCAATTTGCCCCGGTCTGTTAATGTGGGATCTGTTCAACGCAAAGCTGAAAAGGTTCCATCTCTTGGGAAAGCATCGAGCTGCTGATGAACATTTGGTGGCCTTTAGCAAAAAGGATGCAATTTCTGCCAAGAGGATCCCAGCAGGCTGGTAAGGATAGGCTCCAAATTAGGTGGGATTGTGATGCAGGGACTTCAGAAGGCCTGAGCTGGGTATACGAACTGGCTGACTAGCTCCAGGCCTACCCCCTTCTCGCCCTTTTCTTATTTGTATTTTTTAAATTACAAGTGTGTTGGCAAATGTCATGGCTGCATTCAAGAGAACCTAGAAACTTGCAAGTGCACAGGCTACGTGAAGAAGTTTCTTCTGATAAAAACATTGCTGAGTTGGGCAGGTTTCTTTTAAAATTTGATGGTATTCGAAAATTTGTTACCAAAGGTGCTTGAAAATGCTTTGAAAGCACATCTATAGGTCAGTGTGAGCTTCTTCCTTCTGTCTTTCTCAACAACAACAAAAATAATCCAAAGCCAATTTTCTAAAAAAACAATTCCCTCTTTCCCAAAGCAGATGCTTTTATATCAACACATACATTCACCCTTCCCCTTCAGACTGCCTCTATGAACACTAAGGCATATTACTTTTTCAAATCAATTCTATTTATGTTACTAGTTATAATCATTTTTTAGATGGTTAACTGCAGCTAAAACCTGACTCGATGTCAAACAAGAATGTCCAGCAGAGCTATGGGTCTTCGGTGACTATCTTCTGATAATCCAAAAGGAGCAATATAACTTGATTAACTAGGAAGAGGTTTGGTTTTCGTTTGGTTTTAAGTAGTTCCCCATTTGGCAACCCTGCCCAAGCATAATTACAACTTAAAAATAGAGTACAAATATTTGTTACATAAAAAATAGTTTTCATTAAAAATATGAATGTAGTGTACTATGCATTTCCAGGTAAAATGCTATCAGGAGTGGGTTTTTGGGTCTGAAACAGTGCCAGCAGTTTTTTGATACATGTTTCTGTATATTTTCTCAAGACTTTCTTCAAAGATGGCTCGGTGAGGCTTCCCTTTGTACACAGCCGTGCGTCTGGGCCAGCGTTCCCCATCACCCACGTGAACAGCGGTGCTCTGCTGCCCTGGTGAACTGTCAACACAAAGAGGCAAAGCAATAATCAGCAAATCAGGAGAACTACGAGGAGTCAGAGCAGAGAAACAGCAGAAATCCAAAATAAAGCTGCTAACCACAGATTACCTTTCACAAACAGAAATAAAAGCTGCACTGCAGCCACTTCTAAGAAATGGGAGCCCTGTGTTATTCACTCACACAAATTCTCCCCCATGTATCCAAGTGCACTTGATAATACCTCCTAAATAAAAAGAGAATTAATTTTCAAATAGCATGCAGTATTTTGATAGGCACTGTGACTAGGCACTGAGCCTATGCAATAGAAACACAGTAGGATTTTTGTGTCATTTGAAGGTCAAAATGTAACCATGAGCAGTTATTTCAATATGAAGACAATCTATCTGAGATATATTAAATTACTGTGGATGCAGCTGTAAAGTGCTCTATCAGAAGCATCTTGGATTAAGTATTCCACCGAATACATTATGATATAATGACAATTGAGTGTTCATTTCCACCTCATCTTGTGTGTCACTGTTTTAATATTAAAGACAAATTCTCATATTTCAGTTGTTTTGAGAAATTATTTCCTAGATCTATAATGCAAAGTTTATTCTTTTAAGATCATTATGAAACACTGACATATTTGAAGTATGTATACCTATACTTCATAGCTGTTTGCACTCTTGAATATTTCAAATAAAAGGTTGTGCTATATAATGAAATGAGACATTTTCTTGTAATAAAACACAAAACTAGATGAAAATTTATCAACAAAAAATGACTACTGAGGTGACATCTTTCACATCTGCTCAGAGAAGAGACACTTAAAAATTAAGGCTAAGTTATCTTCAGACTTTTGAGAAGTTTCTCAGTTTAGGAAAATAAACTGAAAATGTGCGACTTAGTGGAGGCATCTGCGCCTAGGAAATGGATGGAATTTCACATTTTGTTATATACATGTCATCTGTCAATCTAGCATGGTCACATCAGTTGTCCTCAAGCTAATAACAGTAAACTCATATGACAAAATTGAAATAATTCTTACATGAAAGCACTCACAAATTCACTTTCAGCTAGCTAGAGCAAAACATATTCAGGTTTTCTCTTTAAGAAAGTGAAAATGGGGAGGGGAGAAATGCAGCGACAGTTTTGCAAATTCTAAGCCTCCCCTGTGTCATGGAAAACAAGAAGGAACAGCTTTTACAGTGAGATTTCTTATATTCAACCACCATAGTGATGGTAATCTCTACCACGTGAAACAACAACAGCTAAATCCATCTGAAGCTCCAAAATTAAAAATGGAGAAAGGTCACCTTCACACTCTTAGAAAAGTTAAACATCAACATTTTAGTTTAGTCATGAGCATGAAGGAAATTTAAACCTGCTTACCATCCTAAACACAGCAAACACAGCCCTACAGTTTGGAGACAACAACATGCAGCAGCAAAATTAAGAGTGAAGTTATGCTGACTTGTATTAAACGGAGGCAAGTCAATACTGTGGAGATAGTCAAGAACTGAACTAACCTTCTCCTTTCTTTCCACAGCTCCTATCACCTCACTTCCCATAGAGCCTTGTTTGTGCAACAAATGCACAGCAGACTAGAAGGGACATTTGTATATAATCTCACACACAGCTCTGATATACTTTTCTTCAGAATCTATTTCCTAAAGTCAGGCTTATGCTTGCATTTTTCTTTTACTAAAAGCTTATCTACTTGGAGAAAACCCAAATCTAATGATCTTAACTACAGTAGGAGGAAAGTATCGAAGAATAATAATAAGTTTTGCAAATTTCTTATTCTTTTTCTCTGAAAAAGTAATGTAAAAGAAATAAGCTTGATTATCTTTTTGTGTATTTCTATTAGTCAGCCCTTGCACGTGACATACATTGGATGGACAAAGACACCGCCAAGCTAGGGAAGAGTCCCTCGCCTGTCTCAACTGGAAACCATCTGAATCGGAGCTAAGCAATCTGGGAATTACACTCACAAATCATATTAACAGCAGGATTTCTGCACGCAACTCCCTGCTCTGAAATACCTGTCATATGCTTTTGTTCCCTCATACATCTCCTTTAGAAATCCCAGAAGTTCTCTTCTGAGTGAGTCATGTACTAAATATTTCACAAAACACGGACCTTTTCCTTACTCCCAGTGGTTTTCAATCATCTACTTTACTGCCAACATTTGGTCGACAGTACCATGTCCTTTCCTGAACTCTGTCTCTGTCCTTGTATCTTGTTTATGAGCAGTGTGGCAGACACTCGCAGTCAGAGTGTCCTTGAGTCCTTAGGTGTCTCTCCCCTTTGTGACTGGGATTAGTGCTGCCAGCCTCTAGGCCCAAGCAATTGTCCTTTCCCAACCTGCGTGCCACATTTCATATCCCATCATCTCTTGATGCTGCAATATTAAGATTTGTTTCGTCTTTTCTCACAGGCTTCAGTTTCAGGATCAATTTTAAAGCACTAAAGCTGTCCCCAAACCAAAACTTTCAACCACATCCTACATCCTGCATTTTACTTGCAGCAACTGCCAAGACTAGGAACACAGGAGTGAACATAGGTACAGCAATGCTAACACCTTCACTAACAACTTCATGCAAATGTGGAAATCTAAAATTTTTTGACTTATGCTCCTTTCAGAGGTACAGAGTGGTGATTCATGAGGTAATGTTATAAAATATTTCATCACATTTCATTATCAAAATAAAACTTTTTTTTGAGTCAAGCAGTCTCAAATTTAGTGCCACAACTCGAGGATATTTTAATATCCCTCTTAATATAAGTTAAAACAGGAAAGCCACACAGCTATGTTTTACATTACTTAACATTATTCCTCCAATGAGCACCAAAACATTCTACATAATCCACTTCTACCACAGAAGTTGTCAAAATAACAACTCAAAATCAAATCAAGCAGTACATTTTAAGTAAAATATCAGAAAAAATCCTCACCATACAGCTGAAGTATACAAAGAATAATTAATCTATATAAGTGACACAGAATTGCAGGTTTTCAAGATCTCAAGATCTCTGTTGAAATATTGCATGCTGAATCTCTTAATATGTACTCTATGTTTTTGCTGTACTTTCTAATAAACTTATTTTTGCACTTCCATATTTTAAAAACTATAGCCAAATGCTTATCTTTAAAGTTACATTTATGCTCTAGTTGGGCTTAAGAAAAGCCAAGAACTATCCACCAAGTCAAAAACTTTATTTTTGATGAAGACTACGCTCTCATAATGCTAAATACTGTGAAAGGCAAGGTGACAATTAGTTATATTTTGCTTTTACATGAAAAAGTTTGGTAGACTAACTCCTATAGAAACCTTATCTCTGTATAATAAATTGCATAGCTGAAAAGAGGAAATTACATTTTTAGCTTAATTTAAAGGGCAAAAAACTCCGTACCTGCTCCGTAGTTCACTTGTGGATAAGGAAGTTTTATGTGAAAACCGTCCTGTTTTAGTCACGTCTTCTTTTGACGAGTTACTCTCATCCTAAAATAGAAAACAAAAAAGGAAAATCGAACTCTCATTACCTTTGTTTCTGTTTATAATGATGCCATTTCAAAACTACTTTCCATTTAGTAGAAGACTATTAAGTGCTTACGTTTCTTGGGGGAGAAAGGGAGAAAGTGTAATGAACCAAATGCCATTTATGAACAATTTTAATTAATTTCACCACAATGCAGCTTATAATTTTCAAGTAATAAACTGAAAAGAATTTCTTGGCATTGCACATCTAAAGAAATATGCAGACAACATAAGCTTCAATAGTCACTGACAAACATTTGGCATAAATACTACAAAATCCACTGCCTACCACCTTTGCCTCTTTCCATCTTGCAGCAGAGGGGGAAAAGAAACCCCACACTCGTGATTCATTCGCTTTTTGTAATGAACTATTGTTAGCCAAGAAAGACACTTCGAGACAGCAGCATCTTACAGATCTAAATACTTCCATTCCACATACAGGGCTGAGAACACGCTTATCCAACTTCAAGAACATACCAATGACCCCTCAATGGTGTTCTTATGAGTTGCCACAAAGCAATCCTATCTTCCACATGTTTTCTAGATGTTAATTAACCTGCAGTTACCCTTTGAGGCAATTAAGACACAAAACACCTCTTCTGAAGTGAGCCAGTTGCTCACCTGAGACGGTAGGAATTCCACCCATCTATGGCCAGGTTCACGTTAAGCTGAAGAGCAAAGACACTGCGTAAGAGGTGATGATGCTAAGTGAGGCTTTCAGCAGGAGACAATTGCTACAAGGCTTACAAAATGGAATAATCTTTCATCATATACCACAAGTAACTGGAAAAAAAGAGACTGCACTAAAAATAATCAAGCTTGTTGTTAACAGAACTGGGAGAGAAGACAATAAATACAGTGGCAGGTGGCAATAAGATGCAGAGCGAGTTGAATGGCAGCAGTGTGGATGAGGGAAAACCTAACACAATTTAGTGTAGTGAAACACAAGGTAATAAGTGTGTTTGTAAACAGGAAAACTCTCTTCCTTCAGCAGTCACAGACTATAAAGCACTGAGCAGAGGAAACGGGGTACAGTGGTAAATAAAACTCTGCAGTATTTGCCAGAGGCAAATTATGTTCTGGAAAGCAGAAAAAGATGGAAACATTACGATACTGTCAAAATATCATAGTGGAAAGCTACAGTGGACACCCTAAGGAATCCGCAGTACAGTTCCAGTCACACTATTTTTACAGAGCACTATGGAAACAAAGTTCTGAAAAACACAGCTGTATACTCCTGGGAATGGTTATTTAGCATTAAGCTCTCTGGAATAAAACAGAATAGGAGACACGCTTAAACCTCTCAAAACTTGGAAGAGGATCTTGAGTGAAGCCAAAATCTTTACTCATCAAATTGCCAGTTCACTTGCTTTACTATTCCCCCACTTTCAAGACGATCTGTTCATCCTATCCATCCATGTGGATCCTGATCACATCTCCTAGATTTTGGACCTTTAGGAGAAGCATGATACAAGCCTGGTGTATTTTACTGTGCTCAACGCAAGTACATCTGACTTCTGTTATTCGTTTGTTTAACAAGTCGTTTGCTATTGCCGCAGCTTTCACAAGTTAGCAGCACATGATAATTAAACACTGTGAGACTTTTCTGTAATATCCTCCCTTTCCTTTTGCTCGGCGTAAGAAAAATGGACCTACAAAAATGGTGTTTTCCTAATTCTTCTGACTTAATCTGCAATTAAGAATCCAAAACTCCTGTTCAATGCTCTGATATCTGCATTTTCAGGGCAGACACGTGAGGTTTTCTGGCTGAAGAGAAATCAGAAAAGTTTTACTTCTAATTGTGAATCCCTGGGTGTATTCACCATGTTTTCAATAATGGACGTGACCATGTGCGCTAACAGAAAGCACCATGCTTCAAGAATCTAGCAAAACTTTCACATTTTTGTTCATTTGCACGATATTGTGGTAAGAAGTGAATAACAGCATATGTAAGTAATTCTGGAGCCGCATAAGACTTTATTCCAAGTGTTGCTTTAAGGGGTGCTTAAAACTAACATCAATAAAATACCAGAAGAAGAAAGCAATGGAGTTCTCTCTCCCATACTTAATAGTCATAGTCTTTACGACTATATAGAGAGACAGAGTAACCAGTATTCGGCTCTGCTAGCAAAGCAGTAAATCTCTTACCATAAAGTCATGGTCTATTGTTCAAGGAAGGCAGTCAAGGACCAGTGGAGACTGTGCTGTGCAAACTTTCATTATATGTAGGTGCTGGAATGTCATAAATCCCAACCTGCTACCCTAAGTTCATTGAAATATCAGAAGAGTTTCTGACAAGATTTGTACTCCTATTCTGGAGGAGCTGAAACACGAAAATGTGATAGACATCTTCTATTTGACAGGCAGCAGCTCACAAGAGATTATAACATTTGTATAAAAAGCTAAGGAGCTACAACACATTATTTTACAGTCTCAACATGCATGAGGGAAGAGTTTCAGGGTTTAAAAAGGAGTGCACAAAACTAAGACAAAAATAAAGGCTTGACAGAAAACAAGGAAACAAACAGATTAAGAGTGCCTGTGTAGGCACTCGTAGTATAAGTGATATGACAAAGGGAAGAAAACAGAATGTCTTTCTCCACAGACCCTTGTTTCCCTGCTAATTGATCAGCAACATCAATCTGTTATATCTCCAACAAAAATAATGTCATTAGAGGTCTTTATTTTAACCTTACCTCACTTAATTCTTATATCCTTTCACCTTACCTCTCTTTTACAGCACCTCACACAAAAGAACCCAGCTTCCTTGCAGATAGACACTCACGTCGTTCAGTTTGTACACAGCTTTGCCCAGGGAGATCCTGAGCCACAACTGGGGTCTTAGAATTATAACAGCAAAATTTGGTATCTGACTAAAACTGAACTTGGAAATTCCATCAGATTCAAGGACAAAGTGTTCTGATCCAGGGTACAATCTCATTAGATAAAGCACTCTGCTCACTGAAAGCCAGGTAATTAGGAAAAAAAACCCCACACATTTGAAGAATAATATTAGCTCTACAAACAGCTGGACACCAGCAGCTGGTGATGTGCAGCTGCACAACATGTTATGCCCTTGATGTTCTACAATTCAGTACCGCACTTTTTCTCCTTATCTGAAAGCAGGGGACCAAAATTTTTTAAAAAATAGTTAATCACCATCAGTAACCCATGAGATGGTTACCCATACCACCTGTCCTCAAGGCTGCTTATACCTAATCCACATTTCTACACTCAAAGCTGCCTTGAAATTCAGCAGTGTAATAAAAACCAAGTCTCTAGGTTAAAAAAAAAAAGAGTTAATTTGCAGTCACACTTACAAATATTAGACGCTGCCTAGCACTGTGAGTCCTTAGAATATTTTTCACTCGTTCATGGATCTCATCTCCATTTGCTGGTGTAGGCCAACCAGAGGCAAATCTGAAAGACAAAGAGGGAAAATAAGTCAACAAAAGAAACTACTCCTATTTAAAAATCTTCAACAGGCTTCTTTTGATTCCCATCATCCCATCTTTCTTTCTTTTTTCCTTCAAATTATGAAGAACGCATTGCTTCCTTCTGTTTGGAACATACACGGTGTTCAGATTTGATTCTTCTTCTCCTCTGGAGTACAACTAAAGAAACATTTCAAAGACACGCATAAGCAGCATGCACCCACAATCCCAACAGAAGATACAACGCAGAGCAAACGTTGATGATTTTGTAACTGGGTAATATTTCTGTAATGTTTGTATTGTCCCCACAGAATAGAAAAGCTATGCAATCATTCTATTCCCAGTGATCAGTTGCATTTTTCTGTTTTTAAAGGAAATATTTCACACAAGAAACTGTTTCCACTGGGCTAAACCATCAGGAAGATAACCCCAATGTGTGCAAATTGGAAAACTCACAGAGTTCAAAAACTGCAAATTCACTATCTTTCCTGAACATTAAAGTATTGCAAATTTCATAAGACAGAATTGGTTTGCAAGTTGCCTTTTTCATATTAAAAACAAGGTAGCTTGTTTGATATGAGTGACTGCAAAAATGTTGGATTTATTCTTTCATGTTTTGTAGCCCATTTCTCCAGTTTACTCAGAAAAACACTTCCTCTTCTCAGTGAGCTCACAAGCTGGCAGAAATTTCATGTCAATAATTATTCACAGACTACTAAGGCAGACAGATAAGATTTAAGGATACGATGATTTACACACCAACCTCCATATTTTAGTATACTCAAAATGTATTATTTAAAAGGTACAAAAATAAGGCAAAATAAGAATTTGTTAGGGAAAAGGCATGATCACAGAAGTACGTTTCTTCTGTTTTCCTGTGTCTACTTCACTTATTTGAACTTATTTCGTACTACTTTCCTCTCTCAAAAGTCAACTTTTGTTCTAAACAGCTGCAAAAATTTCAGGCAATGTATAGATTTTCTTAGATCAAATCATGCACTTTTGAATGCTTCTTTCTATTTTCTATAAAACAGTGCCAGGAAATCACACAATATTGGAAGGATGAATCATATAACCTATCAGGGGATGCATTTTCCACATTTCTAATTACATTTAACATTGTTTTTCTTGATGTATACCCGGCAAAGCTGGCTACAAGGACATTGGTATTAGCACCCTGAATATTGACAACTTATCTCAAACCATTTCACACAGCATGAACGAGAAAGCCACATTATTCAGTTATTTTGCATACTAGAACTTAAATTCTGTTAGGTGAAAGAAGGCAGGGAACTTTTTCTAAAAGGAAGCAAGAGCCTTGTGCATTTTGGGGGAGATATAGGGGTGAAGAGAGGGAAGGGCTGCGACTATAAAGGTAGATGTCTAAAAATCTTAAGCAGAAATATTAATTTCTCCAACACGGTTGAGCCCATATGACAGACTGCATTATAATGCACACACTGTATCATTAGCAGTGTGCTGAATAAAAACCTGTTGTCCTGATAAAACACTCTGCTTGGAATGAATCAGATGAGGCAGGGGTCAAAAACAATTTACGAAAAGAGGAAATGTGGTAAGGGAAAAGGGTTGGAGCGGTGCTGACATCTAACAACTTCCCATTAGCATTTACAAGCACTAATATTAAAGAACCTCTGCAATCCATGTTTAAAACCTAAATTCTAGATGCAGCAATACTGGGTCATTTCCCATTTAACAAGCAGAGAGAGCAATGACAGCCTGGCATTTTCCCATTTATACCGAAGCTGCTGTTATTCCATCATCCAGGTTACTGGCAGTGAGAACAGAAGTTAGAATAGATTACCTTTGGGAAATAAATTTTATGAAACAATATGTAAGATCTCAGATCATGGCTATTAATCTTAAATTTACAAATATCCTTGGAGATAAATGTATTTGCTTTTAGGAAAAAAAAGGAAGATTGCTATTGTATTCAATTATAGAAGATATGACTATGTCTGCATGTAGAAAAGATTTAAGTATTTAATTCAAGAGCTATTAGGTGTTTCTTTCCTCAGCTGGTTTTATTAATCCATCCACTAGTGTGCGCTGTGGTATAAGAAATGTTAGTCACTCACCTACACCCCAAATACAGTGTACAAAATAAGGGGGAAATCAAAACCTTAAATAAGATTAAAACAGTATCAGCTTCTTTTTAATTAGTTTTGCTAGTACCGTTCTTGTCTAATTTTAGTAATGATTATAAAGTCTAATTCACATTTAACTCATAATGCTAAAACTGACACCAACCAAAACTCAATCTAAAATAAAATGATGCCTGAAATACAACACCCATAATCTGAAGTGAAACCATTTCACAATGTGCTTACTCTCATAATGGGGATATGTTATAAAAACAGGATGTAGAGCACAGCTTCTTTATCCATAAATAAAGGGTTTCCATTTGCCAATAACGTGTTTTTAAAGCAACTAGCTACTTATATATGTGATTAAGGTGTCAGTATGGTATTGCAGTGTTGAAAGAAAAGTCATTTCATTTCAATGACTGTTTGTCCTGATAAACAAAATAAACTTCTACAGCCGTATTCTTTGTCATACTTCCAATTTTCCCTGGGACTTGCAAACATTCTGCAGTTACATCAGTTTAAATTGTTTATTGATTCCAATAGATTGTATAAACACTTTGGAAATATAGCTCAGTGACCTAGAAAAAGCCGGATCAATCAGTGAACTTCTCAAGATTAATTTCAAAGATGTTGTGTCGAGTACGATCAAGGAAACAGAACCTTTTCCCTTGTAATGTGACTAAAGGCATTTATTTTCTTTTATGAAATAAGGATTTCTTTTTTTAAGGTCACAGAGATATCATCTACCTTGATGGTAAAAAAAGAAGTCAAACACAGTCTAGATCCTGTGCTGCAGATTAAAAGTTATTCTCATACGTAATTTTATCCATTAGGATGAAGCAGTCCATTACAAATGCAAACAGAGGATACATCTACCCAGAATATTCCAGGCAAAAAATAGCTGGATAACTTGAGAGCTGTAACAAACAGGAATTTTCAAATGTCAGACAATCCAATCATACATTTACACATAGGAAGAATGTTAACAGCACAGTGCAGCAGCAGCAACTAAGAGTTTTTCTATCTGTAGCATTAATGCAAAAGTACTGCAGGATGTTTGCAGTGCCTAATGTGACCCCTTCTCCCACCATGGCACCTCCCAGCCCTGTGCACAGCTCTGGGCATGTGGCCTACATGAAGAATTCATCAGCTTCCAAGACACAGGCTGCACGCTGCGCAAAACCACATGCAAGGACAAACTATCAGAGGACAGAAATCAATGCAGTGCTGGAGGAGCCGACTCACAATTGCAGGGAACACGGCCACTGTAATTGGGGGGAAGGGGAAGAGGGAGAGAGAAATAACTCTTAGGCTGAGTATAACCTGAAAAAAAACAATTTACAAGAACTTACACATTCAATAAAAGAGATTCTCAATAAACCAAACACATCTGAATCTGAAATTGAAAAAGAAGTCGCAGATTTTATACTAAAGTAAGTATTTAGGCAGCATGCACATTACATGGAGAAGTTAGTTTATTCTCATTTAAAATGACATGCAGTGGTAATTTACTAAGATGAAACGTATACTCAGTATATATCAGTAGATAGAGGCACAATAGAAAAGCTGGAATACAATTAAGAGTTTTATTTGTCTATATAGTACTAGACGTATTTTTTTAAAGGACTGATGGCAATAAACTTTTTCATAAGTGCACTATTACTAGTGTGAAATTGTTTCAGAGACTATATTGTTAGATAATAGTTTCTGAATTATAAAAACAAAAACCAAAAAAGACAAGTCAACATAAAAATCCTGATATTCTTACAACATTTGTGGCAGAGAAAATAACCAGCTTTCACTATAGCAGGATACTAATTTGAAGGAGAAACAATCATGCACTGACAAATCATCCTTTCTGAATGTTTTTTCTTACTTTCAGAGGCCCTGCTTAGAGCCATGGAGAACGAAAAGGAAGGTTGGAAGGTTCTTCCTATGTAGGATGAAAGGATAAATTATCCTCAGGTAAAAAGGGAATTCCAAGCAGGAGACAACAACTGTGATTTCAGGGAAAGCCCAGGATTCGAGCTGAGCCATTCCCCAACAAAGCAGCTCTCAAGACCTTCTATAACTACATCACTAGCCATTTATGTCATAAATAGGCTGCACTTTCTTATCCTCTTTAGAAGCTTTTCCATTGCCCCATCTTCTCTGAATTTCTGAATGAATTCTCCCATTTCTACATAGAACTACTTTGACAATAATCACTTTCAAATTTACCTTCTTGTTGCAGCAAAACCAAGCAATTAGATGACAAACAATATAAAAGTTGGACAAACATGACAAATAATTTAGAAGTTGGTCCAAAATACAAAGCAAAGCTTATATGCTGTGACTAGTGATCCTCAAAGAGCTGCTCCAGGGGCCAACTTAGCAAATGCAAATAAGTAAACTTCCCCATGAGATGACATAGATAAACTCCAAATATTCAAGAACAAGTTAACTATGAAAATTCAGTTCCCAAAGATTAAAAATAATTATTTTTTAACAGTTACAATCAGGCAGGAATTCTAGCTGCAACCTCTCCCTAGAGTAAGCTATTTTCTAAAAAGCCTGCTAAATTTTTCAGTGCTCTACTTCACAGTAGAAGGCTCTCAAAACTTAACTGTACATTTTCACAGAAGTAGCATAAGCCCTATCCAAGGATGCATTCCACTTTAAAAAATATTAGGTGAATTCCCTTTGGTTTAGATATTCCTATGTGACAAAAACCAACACTTAACATCCAAGATGAGTGTAGTGAAAGCTACTGTTAACTTGAATTTTCAAGGACTTCACGCAGGAGTTAATCATTTTCTAGTAATATCTACCTTTATGCTGACATTCTCCTAGTACTTGGAGACAGATAGAAGAGAGAAAGATGGTAGTAAAACAATATAGGAGTGTTACAAAAGAGCATCGATACAGATGGGTAACCTCTGTCTCACTTGAAATAGAGGTTAGGATTTTTGTTAAATTTTGTAGTAGATAAGACAACATTGCAGCAGTATCACCAGAAAAACATCAAAAAGACATCAAGAGGGACTCCACTCGGGGAGTGATTACTCTTCAGATCAATAATAAAAAACAAAACCAAAAACCTGACGCATCCAGAGAAGGAAAAAAGAATCCCTTGATCCCAAATGCATGAGTAGCAGCTTTGCTTCTCAACATAACAAAAAATGGCCAAATACTACTAGACTTGTTATAATCTCTTGAGAAAAGCATTTCTCTTGTGCCAGCAGATAGCTACATTAACAGAGCTTTTGCCATTAAAGAGTTTACTATTTCGCCCTTTTTTATAAAATAGAAAGAATTAGTATTTTACTTCACATTTCAATACCACAAGGAAGGCCTAGCTTACAAGTCCTCAAGCACAAACATCACGCTCAACAGGAGCATGGAGATGTACGTGTGCTAGGAAAGCCAGAGCAGGACTAAAGGGTTTTTGTTTGTTTGGGCTTTTTTTTAGCGGAGTAGAAGACTTCAACCCTAATGCTCTTTCTCAAAGCATAAAGGATATTTATCTACCTCTCTTTGCACAACCAACCACATCTAAGGAACGTATTAATTGCACTGCCTTAACACATAGACATCACAGGTGAAATTAAAGAGCAGGCTTCTACCAGAGCACCGTAAGAGCTAAATTCAGAATGGCAAGTGGCATGTCACACCACTAGGTCTAGTGTCATTTTATAACACAGACCTTCCTCAGGAGACTTGCATAATGAAAAACCTAGAACACCATGTAAAATAAGCACTCAGAACTTTGCTACCTTGTCCTAGCAGTAAGCCTATTTACAGCTCTGCTTTGGAGTCCAACACAGTGGAAAAGGGGAAGGGACTGATTCAAGGATTGATTCTCTAGCAGGCTGACCAGAAACTGCTGAAAAAGATGCCGGGGGGCTCAGAGGACTGAAGCAAGAGCTCTTCTTCCACAGCACCGAGCGCTTCCGCAGTGCCTTTCCAGCTCTTGAGCAGGGCTCCGGGGAGACACTCCTGTGGAGGCAGATGCTCATTTCACATGACTTTTGGAAAAAAAAATAAAGAGTGGGAACTTATGGGACAAGTGGAAGGAGAGTAAAGCTTTATTTTGACTCTGGGTTGCAAGATAAGGCTCTGTATTCTTGCAGATAGACTAACATGGTTCTATTCTCAGCAGTAGTGATTTTCCATGTATTTATATGATCTCAACAGCAGCCTTTGTATGCATTTCCAAATACTGATCTCAGATCCATGTTTATCATTCCAACTATAATTTGTATCATGGAGGCAACTAAAGCCATCTCTTTTCAGTAGTATGAACATAGAGATCAAATTTATTAGACTGTGCCCTTTACTTCCTTATTTTGGAATATTTTTTGATGACAAAAGTAAATGTTTACATCTTTAATACAGAAAAGATGTTATATCTCTAAAGAGCTGAAAGCATTTGCTGTAATAATAAGAGAAAAATGTAATTTCACAAGATCACAAATCATTCTTGGAGAAAGGCTGCTAAAGAGAAAGAACAAGAACATTCAGATGATTTCACGATTAACCATCAGATTACTGAATTCCTATGCATATAACAGCAGCTCACAACACACAAGGCATTCCTGCTATCAATACAAGGGACTGTCAGCTTTAAATATAGACCATTGCAAAAAGAAAAAAAAAATAAAATAAGAAAATAAGAAATGTTACCACTGAAAAAAGCTTCATACTGCAGAAGGAAGGAAAATATCTATCTGTTGCAAGACACATAGGCGAACAGCCAGTGTCAGAGAAAATAGAGATGCAGAAAACATGACAAGAAGTCTCCTCCACACCTCATATAGATCCTAATCTCTGCATTAGTCCACAAGAAACATTATTACACAGAGTAAAAAGCAAGCATGTTTTCAATTCGACAAAGATGTCAAAAGAAACAGCAACTTGATCTTTATAAGTATTAAAAATGTAGTCCCCACCTGCTATCTGTCATTTTGCTTTTTGAAGAGAAAACTGAGACAAGTTTTATATTTTGAGAAAGAAGCTAGACATTAGGCTGTGCTTATGCTATAAACTGCAGCCTTCGAGCTTTCACTGACTGGGGTACCAGCAGCTTCAGAGAAGAAAGAGCCCAGAATGAGCATGAACTCATCACCAAAGCAGCTCACCAAGAAAGGTCTCATGGAAACATTTCAAAACATACAGCCGACCATCAACTTGATATTCAGCTTCTGCCAGTTATGCTAAGTATAGTCAGTTATTCAGGTCTAGTTTTGTACTAGATCTGAAAGTTTAAGTCTTTCTACTACCAGAAAGCCCCCTGGAAACAAACTGTGCATCAAGGGCACGCTCTGCTCACCAAGAAGCAGCGCACACACTCTCTCTCCTCAGAGGGCTGGAGGACTTGGGCATGAAAAATCTGATTCTTCTTTTGGCTTTTCTTCCATCCCACCTTCATGAGACACTGGACTTGCTAGGCTTGCCCAAAATATTAGCCCATGGATTTAGATCCACAGAACTAAGGGATATTAAATGCTGTCCCATCCCAATTCCATTGTGATCAGTAGAGGACTACTGAGAAGAGAAAACTAAACATAGCATTTATTCTAAGCAGAACTGACAAATTTCTCAGGATACCTGTTAAACAAAGAGACTGAAAAAAAGGATACATAGACTAGGCTAAAGCCAGTCCAAGCCCGTTACACACTCTAATCACACATGACTACAAGTACACCTTAGCCACAAGTATTTGCTTACAAGCATACACTGAACAACAGTTAGAAGGAAAAAAAGGTTTCCGGATACCCCCAGAATATTGTACTTCATAGATCTATTTATCGGTGTTAATACTCCTGATACTTTAACATCTTCTGATAGAGGGGATATTTATTTAATTCTTCTGTTTTAGACATTGGTAAATCATGGGATGCTTGAAATTTGGGCTTTGTTGTTTCATACAGAGTTAGTAACACAGATGTTAAATATTCTTTTCATTGCTGTATTATCTGGATTGCATTCATTGAGCAGAGGTGACCAAATCCACAGCTCCAGGAGACAAGTCAAATGACAGGACAGTTATTTGGGGAAAAAAATCTCAGTCTACATGTTTCCAAACATACACATTAGTGCCATGTAAATACTATCATCTCCTCTCATTAATTAGTCCAGAATTCCACAAAGAAGAAAAATTAGACGTTACCTTTCTCTTAGAGACGATCGACTTAGCACTGAGCTTAAGGAATGTTTATGAAATGCTAAAGGGGCTGAACACATCAACGAACCCGCAGAACTGCACTGTCTATTCAGTGGACCTGAGATCACACGCTCATTAGAAGAACTTTCAAGCTCTCTTCCAGGAGTAGATTTCACCTGTTTAAAAAAATAAAAAAAGCCTTGCTAAAGTTTATTATGCATATGGAAATGCATACAAGTTTTTAATTCTTTTGTAAATCAAAAGGATAGGAGTTACCCATCAACATAACAATACAAGAATATCTGCCTATGGAGTATATCTTCTCAGAAATGCCCTGGTCTCAAGCTCTGGAAGCTCTTTCTGGTGCCTTAATTTCTATCAACAAGTGTCAAAGGGCTCTATTAATAACTGACAAACCATTTAGCATCACAGCCTGTTTATTGCCTTTGCCTGCACCATTTAAATATTCACTTTCTACTCACTCTTCACTATATATATATAAGGTTTCCACTTCTCTTCCTTGCACAGATAATATAAACCTACAGCTTTGGAATGTGTCCATAGGTTACCTCATTCTACTCAAGAGGGGGCTTTTACAGCAATGGTTTTCCAAAGCTGGAGAAACAAACCAGGATTTTTACTAGCCCTTTCCCAGCTGCAGCCATGGAGGGCAAATACACTCATCCCAATTTTTTCAGAGGTACTGATTTTAGCTACATAATTAAAGACCACTCAAACATAACCTGATGACTAGACAAACATTGACAAAAAACAGTGAAAATAATGGCAGTTTTATTAAACACAACAGTGATTTCCATTAACAATTGCATTTCTCAATGAGCCATTATTCTCAGGTCCTCTGAAACAACACAATGCTAGCTACATCCAGTTTAAAGCTGTGTATAATTTTGGAAACAAAAAGATGAATTTTTCTCTGCCTCAACTTTGTCAGAATTAGCAGTGCTTAGAGGCCTCAGGAACAGGATGGATTAATTAATCCATAGCTCAGCTATCTGCATGTACCAAACTGTCTGCTGCTGTTTCACATTTATAGGGGAAAAAAAATAAATGAAAGGACACATTATAGAAATATTTAGTATAAGTTTTCTACTTTCTTTACAATTTCTCATTTACAATCTATATGTGGCAAAACATCTTAAATTCACATGGTATACCAAACTGAAATCCTCCATAGTAAAAACTGAGAAGCTGGCAAAAATGTGTTTAATTGTATAAAATGTTATCCTTTTAATTTCCTTTTCTTCTTCCTTCCTGTATCATTGCTTTTACCAGGCATTTGGAAATTAAGCAGGTATACATAAAATCAAATGGCGACAACCCCAATTTCTGCAGTACTTCAGAAACACAAGTAAAATAATCAAAATAAAGAAAAAAACGGTTCTCGGATATTAGTCTTCAGATCCACGCAGTGAACAAGCAGCTAGTATATGAAAACACAAGTGTAGGAAAATAATATTGGCTTGCCATTTCTATCAGTGCCATACTCTTCTGGAAGTAACTGTGGTCTGAAAATGACTGGGAAAGTAGCTGTAAACTGCATTTAAAGATCTTCTACAGCCCTGTCACAAGGCTTAATGCCAAGCAGAAACAAGTTTTGTAACTGCAGGCATCAATATTTTATAGATTGTTAACTTTCACATTTGTGTTTGTAAATCATCTGTCAACAGGGCTAGGCTGAGTTATACCAGCTCTAAAACGTCCTTTGTCTTGTCTTTGCTGCTACTGGACACTTCCACTGGGCAAATGCTCAGAAAAACCTACAAAGGACAATCTTCCTTATTCAGAGCTTCTCAAAAAAGTCATTTGTAAACAATGACACTTCAGGGTACTCACTTTGGCTTTCTTGGGCCTGTAGCTGCCAAGAAGAGAAGGATCTGGAAGAAGAAAAACAGAAGAAAATTAAAAAACAAGCATCTCAGAAGAAATTCAAAAGAAAATGTTACTTCTCTAAATATTTTGCAATCTTTTATAAAATAGCTTAGCTCTCCTTCCAAAAAGCCCTAGGCCAATTTATCTTTACTATGTATTTGGTTATTCTAAACTGACTTAGAAATATTTCAGCACTTTCTTCTGTTGAAAACATTGACTTCATTTTTAATGTATTACAATGTTTATAATAATGCATCAGTATAGGGACTGCCTACTGTATAGGCTAAACAGTACAATCTGTTAAGCTATTAATTGCTCAAAATCAATATAAAGTAAAGTGCTCTCAAACTGCACTGTCAGTAGTGGGATCTCTAATCCTAAGAATCAATGTTTTCATAAGTTACAGCTGGGCCTCCAGAGACAGAAGAGTAACTGGTGAATCCTCTGCATATTAGCAGTAAAGTAGTCTTCGGTGTCCTAAATACTGGTCAGAGACTACCAACACACCTAATATTATCAGGTGATAATAGGTCCAGATACTACAGATTCATACATATAACTTCAAAGGGAAGGTGCAAGATTCTAAATGCTGCATCTAGTTCTGTTACAAAGAGAAAATGTGAAATAAATTATTTGTAATAATTTGCAATTCAACTATTTCTAAAAAGTGAGACAATAACAGTAAGGCAGAGCACAGGTAAAAAATACTGCTCACAAAAACCTTCATATTGTTAGGAATATTAAATAGAAAAAGTTTTATAGTACTTGCTTAAATTTGTGGTGCCACATCTTTTATAATAACCTCACTTACTCATAACAATGAAATCCAAGTGGATATGCAAGCACAGTCCTGATGCTCACTAATAAAGCTAAGCCCCTGATCTACATCTACCACATCCTTGATCACTACTCACAAATACTACTGAAATAACCATTATCCAGTTTGAAACTGCAAAGCTGTGAAGCCCTGGAAAAAAAATCAAGTCTGAATAAACTCTAAACCAGAGCAATACACCTACAGATCAAGGGGAAGATTTGATCCACTATCAAGGTAGGAAAATAGGTAAAGTATAAAGAGCACCTAGTTGGACTGTGGCATTTTCTGCTTATACTTTTAGACCAAGTAGAACTAGGTTTTGAGTCATAAGAGGTTAAAAAATATCCAAACTCATCTTTTGCGGGAGTGGGGTTTATCAGTATTCTCACTATTCTTGGGAAGAAAGGATAGCTTCTGCTATGGATCATTTTTCAAAACACCTTCATTAGATTACTACAGAAAATCGAAGCATTAAAGGGAAAATACAGTAGCAAATACTAACCATGAATTACCTTGGACCAAGCTTCCACTGTACTTTCTCGAGGAGGACACCAGGTGTGAAGTTCAATACCAGGACTTGGTTGTTCAACCTGAAGCAAAAATACTCTTAAAGCACTCTCTATTACCCCTTTTCAATCTCTCTCTCTTTATTTTATCCCTATTTTCCTCCATAAGATCAATTGCATAAGACCAATTCCTTCCTAGAATAATATGTTCATATTTAAATACTATTTTCACAACACTCTGTTCATATGTTACATTCATATTAGCCTTACTACACTTAAATAAAAGCACTGCTAGTGCTGCCCTTCTTAATCAAAGAAAAAGTAACTAAAATAACTTTTAAATAAAAACTAATTTTAATTAACGCAAAATTTCCAGGACAGAACAAGCCTCAACAGTAAAGACGCCCTAAGATGAACATTCTCCAATCTAGAAAGAGCCATGACATTTGGGAAATGGGACAAGCTTTTCCTTTTTTGTAATCAAATCAAGCAATCAAAATCAACAATGAGTGTTTAAAGATGCAGCAATTAAACTGTGAAATTCACCTACAGATCAAAAAACACAAGCATTGATTAACATGAGTTAAAAGAAAAAGAAATATCTGTGCGAGACAGATAAACTGTTGGTTGATGATTGATTAATAGCTTGTTAGGGCTTATCTAAATTTCTGAAAGGTAGCTAGAAGCAGAAGAGAACTTGGAAGAGAATTCCAGAATTTGACAAGACATTACTAATTCGTTTGTACATAAACTATAAAAATGAAATAATGTGAAGAGCAAATTAATTAAATGTTAAATTATCTCACTGGCTGTCATAAGTGCTTGAAATTGCAGACAAGCTATAATGTCAAAGCAAAAGGGAAAAACAGTTCCATCTCTGCCCCTACATTTAAAGGGAGCTTCTTTAAAGAATTACTGCAAGCATAAGAATGTTAAGAGGACATAAATTTGAGAGCATGAGCCTCCAACAGGCTGGGCAATTTGGCCTTAAAGCAGTAAAATGCTTAAATAGACATACTCTAAGATCCTAATTCCAGAAAAAATGTTTACATCTGGCTAGCAACAAGTGCTTATGCAGGTGAATTCAGGATGCTTATGAACCTCAAGTGAAAGCATCATGGAGTTTCTTTTGGCAAAGGAAGCGTTTCAAAGATCACAGAATGCCAACATAACAAGAGTTGAAAGAGAGGCAGTGTGCACTTCTGTAATGTTATTAGACACTCTTCCTTAAAGTCTAATTCAGGCAATTTTAATACTACTATCAATTACTTCCAATTTGAATTTATACACCTATTATCCTGTCTAGTACACTAGATAAAAAGAAATGAGGCCTCAGAGAATTTAACCAGAATATTCATAAAACAATTTGACTTTTGTCTGTTACTAATGCTAATAAAAAATTTTTATTTCAGTCAATTCCACATTTAAAACACTCTGTGGCAGACAGTTAAGGAGAGAAAAATTACTCACCTAAACTAAGGACTGAATGAATTTTTGCAGTAACATTAAGTGAAAAAACAATGGTCTAAACTTAAGTTGGAAGCACTTTGTAGAGAATACATACACGTCTAACTACAAACGGGGGTTTATCGGTTTCTCTTCTGAATTCAAAAGGTCCAAGGTTTAAATGGGACAGTCGCTGCCTGGCTTCTTCTGATAGCTCACACATTCGTCTTGCTGTGTATGGGGATGGAGAACGGGATTTAGAAGCTATTGTAGGCTGCTCGTAGTTCTTTGTTGCCAGGTTCTGCCTGGTTTTCTCAGGTGAAGGAGTGTTTTTCTTTGGTAACCTTGTTTGCAATTTTCCATTTGGGGTTGAGTGATGTATGTGATTCAGATTACCCTATAGTGAAAAGAGAAATTATCTGGTTTGACAGCAGGCAGAACAAAGATCACTGACAATAATGGAAGCAGTGAACAAATAATTTTAACAGAAATAGATGCATGTCAGCTGAAGTTCCCCTCTCAAAACTATAATCAAGCTGCAATTTAAAAAAAAAATGTTTCTATAGTTTTGTCTGAAACCAGAAGGAGGTTAAAACACACATTGTTAAATGTTACATATTAAGGTTAAGTGCTGATACTTGCCTAATTAGCTTGCTCATACAATTATTGCGCAAAGACCATAAAAAATTAAATTGATTTTTTTCACAAGTTCACTTACTATAAATCTTATCTAAAATAATCAGATTAACCATAAATAGTTTAATTTTTTTAAACACAGATCTTTTAAAAGTTCTTGTATTTTTAAATAAAATAAGTAAAGATGGAAGCTTCTTTAGCAGTTTAAATTACTTTTGGTTAGAACTGTGAAAATTCACAAGCGTAATCATAATCTATGTTGTAAATTTTTTTGCATGATAGTGAATGCAAAGATCTTTAAAAAGTTGTAATCAAAAGCTATGTTTAAAAAATTTTTTAAAGAGCATCTTCTAGAAATCTTCCTAAATAATGTGAACTTTGCAATTGAAAGGACAAATAGCTCTTCATTCATACAATAGCACTTGACATCTAAGTTATGGATTTTGAGGGCAAAAGTGTATGAAATGACATCATTATCAAATATTGTCCAAAATATCCATCTCTGAGAGGATAATATTTTTAAATACTTACGTAGAATAGAATAAAGTGGGAGAAAGACCAATTTCACCAACTTCCTAGAAGTAACACAGGATCATTTGTTTTACCAGCAAAATCTACCTAAGAACTAGCACTGATTCTTCTTCCAAATAATTAATAATTTTGTGACCTATTTAAGCTTTGGGAAATATTTTCTGACACTAAGGTTTTGTTTGAAATACATTATCATCCCTTTGTAAATCCTGGCATTAAATGAGCATTCAATTACTCTTCAAGCTTTATAGGTCAAGGCACTTTAGATTATACAACACTCATCAGAACACTCAGTCAGTAGCACCTTTTAACTTCAAATATCACAGTGTGGATAATTAGGCTTTTTGGATAAATTTGGCCCAAATTCCCACACTGTAGAAGGTCAAAAACTGAAGGAATAGCAATACATTTTCTTTCTCAGAAACTCTTTTTCAAGCTCGAGGAAGCTGACATTACTCTAGAGCGTGAACGCCGCATGCACTGCTTGAGTTCAAAAGAACCCAGAAATAAAATCTACCAAGAAATTTCCAATTTGTCTTCTTGACTTTCCGTCTACATCTAACAATGAACTAGGCTGAAATTGTGTGTTTGATTTCCATCAGCTTAATTGGCATCTGCATTACAAAGACAGCTTGTTTATGCTTCCATCCTTCTTATGCTTGTAACTGCAGCACCTGAAAACTGACCAAATTCTCTTCAAGATTAATTTCACCAGAAGCAGTCTGTTTGGCCAGCTTATATGATCCATAAAACGACATCTTCACAGCAACACAGGCTGATTTTGATGTGCTGTGTGTAATATATTAAATACTTTCAAAGGACTTTTTGCTTTAAATCACATTGCCCTTTTTAAAGTCAATTTCAATGAAGATCATTTTCTGATAACACTATCTCTTTTTTTTTTTTTTTTTTTTTTTTTTTTTACTGATTTTGTTATTCTTTATTTGCCGTCGCCATATATTTCTTTTGTTTATATTTGGAAGAAACTTAAGAGTGAATTGTCAACACTGCAAAAAGGCCCAATTCATTCAGTTCTCCTTGCACACATACCTGCCTCACGACCGTCGTATTTTAATGATGCTGCCCATCCACTGCTCACCACAATTTCTGAATAATCTAGAACAATTTTCTACAACAGCCTGTGCCCCGGAGAACCAACCAAAGGGCCACCTGATGAGACCCTAGAGTACTACCAAGCAAATCAATGCATGACATTTTTTTTTTCTTCTTTTCAGCTACAACCTTTAGCTTCACTTGTGGCAGCATTTCCAGTTTAATACATTTCCCAATGGAAATCTTCTTTTCAATTATATTAATTGGTTTGTTTTTGATAACATATCTGCTCTGGCTTCACCTACTTTTCATTCTTCCACCTTAAGTGTCCATAAGGAATCGTAAGGTGGCATCTCCCTACCCAAAAACACTCCAGGGATTGACACTTCAGCTGATCATAAGACATAGCAGCTGATAATTGTTTCAGATTCAAGGCACTCTCAACACTTACTGTCATGCACCAAACATACTCTTTACTCATAGTTGATTAAAAATTTAATCAAGTTGTCAAGCATCCACGACAACTGCTTTAACCACAAAAAAAGAGAGAAAAGTTTAAAGTGAGTAGCACATGCAAAAAATGGAACCAGAGCTATCAATATTAAATCTGGAAATTAAATTGCAAACAATTAAATTATGCTAACCTGGATGTGACTCCTTCCTGATCTTAGCAGACTTTCTGTAATAAGGGAGCTTGTAGAAAATCTCAATTTTGGTGCAATTCCCTAGAAGAGAGGCAATAATTGAACATCAAGCTCCAACTCAAGATAAAGGGTATCAAAGAAGTAAATGTCACCTAATGTAACAAACCATTCCTAATTTTAAGCCATTTCCTTTGTTAATTTTAGCCTTTAATAAAGATAATTAGAAAAGACAGAACAGCAATGGTAAATGTCAAGATGCTAACATTTGCATTTCTGACAATTCAATTACAGATGATTATATTGCTTTTGTACAACAATTAAGGTCTGACTTTTATTTCAAGACATTTCTTTGTCAAAAGCACTTTCATTTTTTCATGTCATGTTATGTAGCATCAACAAAAATTGCAGTCATGCTGTAGAAGTTTTATTAATACTAACTTTGCAAACTTAATAATTTCAATTGTGCCACATTTCTTATAAAAACATTTTGAAAATTAGTTACTTAGACTGCAAATAACCTTTTGTTTGCAATACAGAAACATGTCTCCCATGCTGTATAATCACATTCCACTTAATCCCACACCTTCTTGCACATTTGGCTGGCAGAAGGCAGCTCTGCTTTGCCCAACTTGGAGCCAGTGGGGTCCAGCTGAGCCTGCTGGTCTCTCAACACACATGCTGATCAGCCTGAAAATCCTGCAAAACTTTATATGGATAATAGTTCGTGTGGAACCCGTGTTATTTTACTGCTGACAATTTTTGTATCTCTAAAAAGAGAGCATTTTTGAGATCTCTACTTTTTTTGCAAAATTTGGCAAAAATTGGCCAACATGCTCAAAATCTACTAGGGCAAATGGACAAAGATATGACACACAGGCCCTCCTTCCCAACATTAAAAATCTCTACAAGAGCTAAAGATCATGTTTTCTGTAAATGAATGGAGGTCATCTCTATGTACATCTTAGAAGCAAAGTGCCAAGAAGCAAAGTATCCCTAGGAAGCTTCATCTTCCTCCTTCCACACATCTTCCTGCACATCCCTGTGTACCCATGTGCATGGCCATCCGTGCATCTGAATGTACAAAACTACTGAGAACATAACAGGAACTTTTTCCTTTACTGGCTCTATCCTTCTAAAGTATCAGGAGGAACTTCATGTATGAAGGTTACTGCTGAACCAAATAATTCTCTGCCACCTGCCTAAACACACACTGATTTCCCATGGGGGAATATGATACAAACCCATGTTACAGATGGAAATGAAATGTATGAAGATGTATGAAATGACAAAAATGCCAAGACAGCTCAGTCATGGCAATTAACAGAGTCCCAGATTCAACCAAATTAAGCTATGGCATATAAAAGAGATCTTAAAGCTGACCATCTTTAATCAATTAATTTTTATTACTAATAAATTATCAAGTGCCATCAACAGTTTAAAAAAGAACCTATCAGAATTAGTAAGCTATAAAAAGCAGCAGTGGAGCACCTTCTCCTCTTGCAGAGGCAGAGGATGATTAGAGAAGAGGCTAGGTTAGGAGTTGTAGCTGAAAGTCACATAAACCACAGTTCCTTCAGAGCCACGATTTGTGGAGAGGAAACGTGGGACGGCACTTGCATTCACAGGAATGGATATGTCAGAAGTAACTTAGAGCCCTACATCAGAGGTGTCAGAGTGTTATTCTTTTCTCGGCAGTTCCCAAACTAGAGACTGCTAAAATATATTCAGTACAGTATTATGTAGAGACTGAAATTGTGTATAACCCCAAATACATCTGTAAATAAACCTCTAGCGAGGAAGTGCTTAGAACCTACTGCTCTGCCACTTACATAGTGGTACCTGCAGCCCAGGCAAATTGACTTGTCCTTCTGTACTGCTCATTATAAAGATGTGGAATGGGCACAATAATAATTTCATTACAGAAAAACTGTAAAGATAGTTGATGTTCAGAAGAACCCAAGTTATACAGGAAGTTTAATATGTACTTTTAACTGCAAGAAGCATCAGGAGAAGTCTGTAGTATTATAAAAAGTATGGATATATACAATCAGAGGTCTTGTAGTGGTATGCTAATGAAAGATAATAGAACTAAGGAGAAAACTGTTTTAAGTAACACAGCAAATATTGCACGAGGGTGGAGAACGGAGATAAGAATATCTATAAGAAGTCACTACTAGTCAAGGTTTAAGCATATTCTGAAAGGCAAGGGTTGCAGGGAAATACAGACAAGCCAGCAAAAGCCTCAGCCGGGCCACACTGGACCGGGGGAGATAACTCGAGGCATGTCTTGTACGCACATTGTGTCTGTAAGCCTCATAAGACATTTAGCCAGAGACATTATCAGCCAAGTGCCAGATTTCTGGAGGAGTTCTGATCCTCTCAACTTGGGATTCCTTCCAACTGGCAGATTAACACTGCTAATCAGACACTGCTTGTCGCTGCCTATCTGAACTCCACAACCGTAACCTTGCTGTTACTACCTTTATTTTTTAATAAAAGACAATTTTATTGGGAATCAAAATGCCACTGTAGCACAGCTGTCAGTCAAAACCACTCACATCACAGCTAGCTATAAATAACTTGTTTTTCTGTAGGAAGAATACAGCTACACTGCCTAATTTCGGTTCTCAAGACCTTGCTTAACACTTTTCCTTTTGTTTAGCATTTACATACAGTACTTCCTGCTGACAAAGTTTGCAAGAGGTATTTGCCAATGAAGCTCAGGGAAAGCTATAAGATATAATCATTTGAGACTGTATTTACTCTGGAGGTAGAGAGATATTTTAAAGCTACTACAATGGCATCATCCTAATTACACATCCTAATTACTCTGCTACACATCTTCACAACATGACACATATCAAAGAACTGCTCTGACTGAAAAAATAATTGTTTGTCCTTTGTAGGGACAATTTATGGTGCTGCAGAACTACAGACTTTGTCACATAAAGAATGGCATTAATTCATTCAATAATAACTCAGTATTTCCCAGCATATTAGCAATTTTAATTGCAAGTGACAGGACAATTTCTAAAGTTGCCCTTAGAGGGGAAACTGTAGGCCAGCTGACAGATACCAATGACCTATCAGCCATCTCTCCCTCCACCACCACCACTTCTTTTTAATTCAGTCACAATGGAAGGATAACTGAGTCTTTATCCTCCCACTCCAAAAGCACTGCCACTCTATTTGCAAAACTCAATAAGAGGAACAAACCTCCTGATGCACCTCTCATTTCATCATCATCTTCAAAATATGTTCTGGAGTTATTCTGTTATCACTCAAGATTCAGCTGCTTTTAACACTAAGAATGGATGGTCTGAAATAAAATCATTCTTATTTAATATATACATGAGCTCATATCTCCAGAAAATTAATATTAAGTGATTCCACTCATTCTGCCAATAAGTTACTATTTATCATAATTTTTGCGAAACTAGGAAAGGCTGTTACTGTATAGGTATCAATAGGCTGAAGAGACCTTAAGAAAAAAAATTTTGAAATTGAAAAACAACCACAGAGCACTCAATCAAATTTCATTTATTTACTATTTTGGTGCTGATTTTGAACCTCAAGAAGGCCCACAAGTGAAATGCAATATATATAAAAGTTCCACTGTTACTGTCCTAAACAGGATGAAAAAAGTCTCAAGCAAAAATGCTACAAAGAGACACTGGGGAGGAAGGTTACACAGTTTACCTGTTGAAAACCATCAAGTAGATACCAAACCTCCCTCTCCTCCTATTACACCTCTTCTACCACCAACTGCACCATGGCTCGAATTGAGAGAGACATGTTATACTGCTGAATTCCAAACCAAGTGAAAGCTACCTTTTTTTTTTCTTTTTTTCTCCACACTGAATACCTTCTAAAAGGAGTTCAGGAAAAAAATATATATATCTTCACCAAAGTTCAGCCTCAGATTAGTACATTCAACCCCTGAAATGGCAAAATCTGTCAAAGTAATCACTTTTCATTTGAAGTATTTCAAGGGATTTCTCCAGTAAAACACACCATATAATAAATACAATCCACAGACATTCACTCACTGTAAAAGAAGAGGACCTCTTCATTAAAATCTCACGATCTAAACCATGGTGCCCACGAGTAAGCTTAGGGTCAGAGAATAGGAAATCTCTTGTATTTTCTTCATAAGTAGCTAGAATTTCTCCCACTAGAAAGGAAATATATACTTTAATTGGAAAATAGGCAATGTCATGGAGTACAGACATCACACACAAGACCATATTGAATCTAAGAAAAATTTCGTTCTTTACAAATTCAACAAATCTATATCACACTGTGCAAACACCTCACCAAGTTAAATGGGACTCTGCTCAGAAACATGCAGAATTCAGTGTGAAAGTATGTTTTACTCTTTACTATAACAAGTTTATAGAACAGTCAGTGCAGACTTTGTAAAAAGGAGTACAAGAAGTTTTCTCAAGGCAATTCTTCAGTATTTCTCCTCCTCTACCTCTGCTCTCATGCACGGAAGAAAAACATCTTTTTTTAAGCAGCAGCCAATATCTTATGAAAAACTGTATTATTTCATATTACTGAACATTCATGCTTCTAAATTAGAAAATTGGCAGTTGAGAAAGAAATGCAGAATTTCCACAAATCCTGGTTTGCTACTTTTTTATATTTAGGGCAAAAGCACAAAAATAGATTACATAAATATATATATATATATATATATATATATATATATAATTGTGCTCCCACCATCATTTTGTCAGATTACATTGTGCTGTATCACATCTATGTTCAGGTCCTAGAAATTAAATTCCTTTTCCAAGATCTTCTAACCTCCCACAACAAAATCCACATTCAGTTCATTTATTCAAGTGAATGGTCTGGTGAGTCACCCGAGAGAAGCAATTGTTTCCTTGAAACTACTATGGATATGTAACTGAGAGTGCTATTAATACCAGAATTTCCAAATGAGTCCTCTTTCAAACTTGAATTTATTTCCAATAAAATGCAGATTTACATTATTCATGGGAACACTTGAATTTCATTAAAATAGATTTTTATAATCACACAAACCAATAACAGAAGTATGACAAATCACTATTTATTATCTTCATATATCCCAAGAGACATGTAATACTTACAGTGAGGATAACAGTTTTCCCAGCGGTCACCATTAAAATAGAAGGAAAAAAGTGTGCCATTCTGAGAACAAGACTATAAACTCTGAATTTCACAGACAGTCACGTTGCAAAGAATTGTGATGGAATTAACAAGTGTGCACTGGATGATTTCAGTTTATTTTCCATTTCTAAAATATTATCACTTTCCTAAGCCTGAGTATGGTACATTTCAATATTTACTTGTTATACTCTTCCAACAATAAGATCCTCCTGATCTATTAACATCTTATATTCAGAGGACTATTTGAGAGTTTTCCATGTTGTTTGTGTTTTGGAAAAAGTGATTGTGATACAATGGGTAATGTCCTTATGGAAATTCACTTATTAAAATGCATAATTTATGACGAGATTGATACAATACCTGGAGGAACAAGTTGTATTAGCTCAAGTATTGTTGTGTCAACTAGAAAAGAAAAAAAAGAATTACTTTGATGAGTTAAAATAATTCTGTGAAAAGTAATTTTGATAGTCTGAAAACAAGAAAAACTATTCACCAATTTAATCCTCATAGCCATGCACATAGCTACTCTATTTTCACTACATAAACAGTAAGGGTAAACTAAGAACAGCTTGTATGAGTACATCAGACTAACCTAATATTGATAGCACTGTACAAATACTGACTCTAAACTTCATTTAAAACTTGAAAAAATTGGCATCAGATAGAATTTATCCTTTGAAAACAGCTTATAAAGAGATGATGCAAGCTCTGCCACTTTTTTCAGGTAACTTCTACTCTTCAGATTATATCCCAGATATATTCCTGGCGTTTGGGCTCCGTGTCAACACTGTCTCAGTACAATTCACTATGCTGCACATAGTGTGGCACTATTTACAGTAAATATTTTCTATTTTTTAAAAAAAGAAAAGTACAGGAATCTATGTTTTATACTCACAGTATTTAAAAAAAACAACAAAATAAATGAGCAAATGGAAGAATGCATTATTAGTTTGGATCAGATGGACTTCTGTTAATTAAAATATGGTTTCCCTTTATTCTATTTTAAAGCATACAGCACAAATTTCTAGAGGCATTCTCTTGGCTGATGGTATTTTTTGGAAAGTTTCTACTAGCTAAAAGACAATAAGAAACTTCTGTCTTTTTGTGCAATAGAATTTTTCTTTTAAACATAGTATAAATGCTATGGTCTTACTTATTTTTTAATATGCTAGATGTTATATTGATTATCCACTAGGATTTCAGAGATTAGGTTCCTGAAAAGAAAATAATCACATGCATTAATCCTCCAGAACATCTTTACAGTCCAGGCATGCATGATACTAACCACTAAATATATATGACATAGTATATGTAAAAAGCAGAACTTACGCTCAAGTAACTCCACAAGGTGTCCAGGATCAACTATATCAGGAAATGCCTGAGGAAAAAAAAAAAAAGGAAAAAATAGAAGGAAAAACAATAATAATAAAATCACCAGATGGACCTCTAAAAATGAAACAAAACACACACACACAATGTTATTCTTCACTTCAGATGGTTACCAACAGTTTTATCACCCCTGAAATTATTATTTGGCACATGATTGAATTCATTGAAAGCCAGCAATGCTTGTCATGCTTTCCATACACTTCAGGGTTCCCTCTCTGTATTTAAATTAGGGGATATTGAGAAGAATTAAACACATGGTGATATAAGTATTGATTGTCTTTCAAGAGTGAAAGATAAATTGCTAATTGTATGAGAATTCTGAGAGATGCAGAATAAATTTATTAATACATTAGTAATACCTGAGGTTTCATTTTCATGAAACTGACTAGTTTTCAGTGTGTTGTTTGTTTGTTTGTGCTCTGTTTCTTAATTCAAATTCCATGTGATTAGAGTTCAAGGAACATCTGTGAAGAGCCTCACTGGATAGTAAGCAGGTAAGAAAGTAGGACACATCTCTAATACTGCACAAAACTTCACAGCAAGGTGCTACGGATCACTTTGCCATTCAAGACACCAAATATTTGAAAATATCAAAGCCACTATCCCACAAATATCTAGAACTATTCAAAAGCTATTTATAAGAGGACAGATAGTGTCTGTTTTCTTGTTTAGCATTACTGCACACAGTTAGATCATGCTGTTTTAGATTTCCTCTAAGTTATACTGAAAACAGTATTCAGCACTTTTTACTTCAAGTCATTTGTAGGATGCTCATGTGCTTTTAAAAGAGCTAATTTTCTTTTCTATTCTTCAGCAGCTGGTAGAATTACTTTTGTTTGTATCTTGCCCCTTCACAAGAACATCACTGATGTTTAGTCAATTTGTTTTTCATAGTGCTGAGGGATGCTTAAAGGAAAAGAACTAGAAAGGGCAAAATATTATTATTCATAGGTAGTCAAGAAACTAGATCATATCTGTAAGAAACTATGTTTCATTATCCCTGTGGTACTAATAATGAAGCTAGCAGGGACTCAGAATGTGTGATAAACAACTATAAATTATAAGGCCAGAGTACAACACTGGGAATTCTGGTGACAAAAATGGGAAAAAAAGTATCTCTAAGGAAGAGAGATGTCACAAAAATGCTTCTACCTTTGGATCTTCCTATTGAATTGAGTTGAATTTCCTATATCTAGTTTTCTTTGTTTTTCATCTTCTACAATGTTTATAACAATAATATTTAGTTCCAAACTAGGAAATTGATATTAAAAAAACACCTTTCATATAAAAAGGGATAAAGAACAAAAAAAAAGACTCAACACTTATTACAGTCTTCTGTAGTTATATTGCTTAAGTCACTGTGTAGGTAAAACAGGCACACACCTCCTTTGTGCTGAAGAGAAAAGAGGAGTTATAGCACTTTGCCATCCTCAATGGCACCAAGTTTCTGGGGAGTTTGAAATGGGTTTTGTTTGCCTCATATCAGAACTTGACATTATCTTACCTTTTCAAATACTAGTTTTTCTTCAAAAAGCAATGGAAATGCTGCAGGGACACATCGAGTTTTTTTGTACTGCCCAAGTACAGAGACACTAAGATAGAGCTCCTCTTTGTCTTTCAAAAGCACTCCAGGGCAAGTTATCTGGAAGAGGAACACAGTCATTAAACACACTGAACTTTTGTTATATAAGTAATAGGGTTTTTTTTTCTTCTCCAGGATAAGAGTGAAATGGTCAAGGCAGAAATGGTGGATTGCTGAGAATTAGATGATAACAGTTTAGAGAGAAAACATTGCTTTTCTAAAGCAATTCCATTTGTGCAGTCCAATGGGGAAAAATAACCAATATTTCAAAATAACCAGGATCACATCCTTCTTATTGAAGAAAAAAAAAAGAAAAAAAAAAAGAAAAAAAAAAAAAAACTTGTCTCATTCTGTTCTATCAAAACTGACACGAGTACCTCAATCCCAGGCTAATACAGTGAACTGTATGGACCAAATATCTTGCAGTTAATAATCTAGGGTCATAACAGATCCTATGCAAACTGTTCAAAATGTATGTTGAAATCTCAAGTCTCCTCAAAGGCAGCCATAAACCGGTAAACACACATGCTTGGGTATTATATTCTATCCCACCACCAGGAAAGGAATGTTTATTTGGAAATACTGTGATTATACTAACTTTCCTTTTAGTAAGCAAATAGAAGGGAATTAGCAGGTGTTTCTCCTTTAGTAGCAATACCTGCCACTCCAGTTTTTATCTGAGAACTCTGGCTGCCTCGAGGGTTCTCAAGGCACAGAGGACTCCTCATTAGGCTGCCAGATATTGCTGCTGTCCTCACAACTTCCCCACTCTGACCAATTCTTATTCTTTGAGTACTAAGAAGCTGGTATGTTTTTAAAGCCCTGATGAACATCACACATTCTCGCTTGTGCTTCTACTGCAAGGTTGTACACAAATCATGCCCAAACTACCTGTTATTTTCCCCAAGTCACATGGTTTTGTTCTATTAAGCAGCCAGGGAATTGTCACCTTTTCACTTAAATTCTATTCTACTGCTCACATTTTATCGCAGTATAATAAATATGAGGTTGTCTCTTCTAACATAAGGCTGCAGGAGAAACAGTGTTCAGACTTTCAATTGCCAGGCAGAAAGACAAAGGAGTAGAGTGACAGGAATTAAAATAAGTGCTTTGGTTACAGTCTCCTACTCCCAAAAGAACATTTTATTTGAGAAATACTTACTGGATCTAAAACAAAGAACAAAGAAAAAAAAAAAAGACGTAAGTGAAAGAAATTACAGAAACCTATGTATGATAAATGTAGCATAGCTACAGTATAAGCCTAAAAATAATGTTACTAAACATAAATATCTGAAGGAGAGAGAAAAAAATTCCTTTCTGTGTAAATGCACATTTCAAATCTGAAAGTAAAATGCCAGAATAGTATATACACAAATTGAAAAAGACTTCCAGGTCATTAAACAGCTTGTATGACTCTCAGCTGCAAGTGTGAATAGGACTGGCTGAGAGCAGCTGCTTTCAGTCAAGGCAAGATCCCTCAGACTACACACAAGTCCTATTATGGTAGTTCTGACTTTTCTCCTTGACATTTCTGTAGAATTTGCAATCCTTGTTGGCTTGTGCTTTGTGCCTTTAGTCTTGGAGGATGCAACCAGTATTTGCCCATTTATTGAGCTGAAAAGTGAGAGGCTGGAAGACATCTGAGGAAGCATCATGTAAACAGCACTTAGGTACTGCTCATGCTGGTCATCCTGTGAAAGAAACAGGTTCTTAGAAATCAGCACATAGGGCTCAACAGCAATGGGGAAACATGTATGTTTAGTACCCTGGAGGAGAACAAAGCACTTCACTGCTTCAGTCATAAAGCCAATCTAATGTTTCACATAACTTTAAGCCACCTCTGGAAAAATAATGTATAGAGTTTTTGTTATTGTTTTATTTAAAAATTATGATGCGTGGAGCTGTGTAACACTTAGGAGATAAAGTGAAGCTCTTATCTGATTGCAAACTTTTCAGGTGGAATGAGTGACTACTTAAAAATGAATCAGGAAAGGAAGTATCATTGCTGTAATTAAAATCAACCAGGAGGGCTGCTCTTGAAGATGAATAACTGGAACAGCCTTATCTTGGACTCCTCTGCTGAGATTCTCAGAGGGATGGAAATATGTAGCAGCCTCATCATGGGACATCGTGAATGGCCAAAAAGCAATCCTCGGATTTATCGCATGGAAAGAAAGAGAAACCTAATGAGCTCCAATTCTATATGGCATTCAGTCCTAAGTCTGTTGCCATGCATATGTAACCAGTTAAAAAGGTAGACCTTAAAAAAAAATCTCTTTAATGACCTTTTTCAATCTTAAATATTAAAACTGCTATATCAAAGGCAATGGACAACAGTAACCTCTGTAGACTGCGAGCTTCCAGGAAGAATAGTGCTTTGGACCTAACATTGCAAAAGTGCAGATAATGATGCTCCACGTAAAGGACACCATTCCAGCCTATCTATTTGGTAGTAACCACAGCACTAGCAATTCATCTCAAGGCTTGAAGCTTCACTATCACTGTGGTGAAATCTCCAAGCAGCAAAGACGTGAAGGAGAATGGGGTTTCATTCTGTCGCTACATGAACTATCTCATACCAGCAGCACAGGCAGGAACCAAAATTAATTTAAGAAACAAACAACAATGAATTCCTAGAAGGAGCAATCACAAGTTCTTCAATTTAAATTAATAGTAGAATAAGTGAAATAAAGTCTCTAACTAAGGTTTTTGAATTTGAAAGAATAGCCTTTCAGAAATCAAGAAAACTAGTAGAGAAATCAAGTAAAGAGGTCATGGAATCAGACAGGAGAAGACCTCAGAATTTCATTAAGTTAAAGAACAAATAAAAAGTCTGCAATATGTATCCTTAGCCAAGGAAAACTTAAGAGGACAGAATTTCTGACACAAGTGGATGGATTTCAGATAAGGTTTAGAAATAAGAAGAGATTTGAAAAAGGAAGCAGTTCTGAGAAATACAGGACTTTAGTCACAAATAAAAAGAATCAGAGATAGGAGTGGGAGTATTATAAATCAACAAGGATCTCAAAATTAACAGGTTCAGCCCACGTACAATTGAATGAAATTAAGGATATGAAAATTACTCAGTAAGCTCCAGGCCAAAACCAGAGAGTCAGACTGAATCATCTTCTGCCCAGGTTCTGTCAAGGAATTTAGTTTCTCTCGATGGATCTCATACGTCACTAAAACTTATGTATGAAAACAAGGATAGGACCATCTGACTAGAAAATGACAAATGCAGGAACAACATCAGGTGGGAAAAAAGGAGAAAGATCTGAAAAATTATAATCTCATCAATCAGAATTTTAGAAATGAAAAACATAGCAAGTAAAGAATAACAATCAATAGGAGGAAATTGTGACAAAAAAAAACAAACCCACAGCAGTACGTGTTCAGTAAAAATAGATCAGTCAAGTACAACCTGACATTTTCTTGAAAGCTTATTTTCTGAGGAAAGAATATCTAATTTATTTGGACATCAGTAACATCATATGGTGTCACATGAGAAGTTATTACTAATGATATAGAAGATGGGAATTAGTAATAAAGTCCTGAGGTGGCAGAACACTGGCTAAAGGACAGCATCAATAATGTGCTAAAGTGGAAAGCATCAAGTTGAGGGATGCTATTTAAAAAGTTGTCCCATCTATCCTGGGACCTATCTCATTTTTTAAATGACCTTGGCACAAGGAGTCAGAATACGCTCAGGAAAATTGCCAATTAAAATTCGGAAATTATCAGGGGTGGAAAAAGAGATAGAGAAAGAACAGTTTGGGAGACCACAGTAATGGAAATGAGATGCACCTACTGTGTAATAACAACAGGTTCTGCTTTTAATGGAGGACTCGTCCATTAAAGCTGGCTAAAGGGGAAGATAAGCGTGTTAATAAATGACAGTCTAACCACCGTGCAGCTGTTAAGAGACGAACACTGGGATATTTAGGGTGGATTTTAGATTTTTTTTTCCCAGACATCATTTAAGGCAACAGTGAGCCCCCGTCTGGAGTGGCGAGTGCAGTTCTGATCCTGACCAGTGCAAATTCAAAGGGGAAGAGCAGCATCCGAGCCCAAGATTGTCAGAGGACTGGTGAGCATTTCATCCAAAATGCAACTAAAAGAACTGGGCTTGCAGAGGTGAATGGCAGGACTGCTGCCCCAAAAAAATCATCAAGAGAGCAAACACTAAGGAGGGAAAAAATATGTGAGCAAAAGGATGGTGTTGACATTAGTGTAAGAGGACGTAAGGGGAGAGCATCAGCTGGCCAGAAAGAATTTTAGGCTGGAAAGTTTTCAAACCATGACAGGAATGAAGAGCTAAAGAGGCTCCATGGAAGAGAAAGGAGGGGAGTGAAGGAAAAAACAGGGGAGCACAAAAAAAACCCACCTGAATAGTTTAAAAACAGATTAAGGATGTTTATAGAAAGGCGTATCTGACAGAAATGGATAAGAGCGACACAGCTGAATGATGCATGTCCAACATAGGGCTTCTAGGCAGGGGCTGGAGATTGCTGCTCTGCCCCCTTCCACTGCTATTTGCAGCCTTGAGAGCAGGCTGAATATCAAATGCCCCACAGCTGCATAAGTTGGACACTGGAGGCGAGAGGAGGAAGGAAAAATGACCCCCTTTTGTGCTTTCTCCAACATATGAAGAACTTCTAGGTGCAGAAACAGAGGAATAAGGAATACCTTACATCTCTGTTCTGGACCAGGGAGGACACTGTGTCATGAGGTCTAGCACTAGCGGCTGAGGCAGCAGAAAGACACTGGCAGGGTGATGCTCTCTCCACCTCCATGCAGAAGTTCACAGGGGAATTCTGAGCAGCCAACAAGCCTGGCAGCAAGGGCACAGGGGGAGTAAATAACCAGGAACCAGGGCACTTTGCAGCAAGCACTTTCTGAACCTGCAGTTGCACTTTATTGGGTGGTATCTCAGATTTTCCTGTTGGGAACAAGCACCATGGCAGCACCAGCCCCATGGGCAAGCCTGGGGATTATGAGGACCAGCATCCACAGAGCCAGTGACAGCTGCAGAGCAACCGAGGTCCGTCCGTGTCAAGTGATTCTTAACCGGTGCAGGAGAAGCACCTGGATTGGGTGCTTCTTCCTTTGGGTGCACGGCCCGTACGGCGCCCCAGGCGCACACGGAGCGGCTCTACAACCGCTAACGGTTCCCGGGCAGCCGAGGGCAGTGCCCGGGCGGTGCCGGAAGTCGGGCCCGCGCAGGCCGCGCCGCGGCTTCCTCCCCCCAGCCTGCGGCCGGGGCAGCGCGAGGGCGGAGGGGCCGTGTCCCGCGCACTCACCGAGCGGATGTCGAGCTGCAGGACGCAGAGCAGCGCCTTCCGCGACATGGAGGGACCGGAGCGGGCCGGGGCTCCGGCCCGCACCGCCCCGGCCGCGCCGCGGGCCGCGACGCCGTCGCCACAGCAACCAAAGCACTTCCGGCGGCGGGGCGGTGCCGCCCCTTCCGCGCATGCGCGTATCCCTGGGGTCTCGCTTATCAGGCGTTAGGCCCGCCCCCGCCGCGGTAGCCCCGCCCGCGCCGCAGTAGCCCCGCCCCTCAGCGATAGCCCCGCCCCTGCTTTCTTTCCCGCCGCGCCGTGCGGGTGCCGCTCGCCTCCTTCCCATAATGCTGCGCTCGTTGTCCTATGTGGGCGACATGTCCTCCCTCAACCTCTGTGCCGTTTTTTAATCTTTATGGGTATTTGTGCCGCATCTGTCTCCTGTTGTAGGCATCAGTGAGCCTCTAGGGCGTCTGTGTCGTGTTCTAGGCACCTTGGAGCACAGATGCGAGTGTTCCCCAAGTCCAAGGGCACTTGTGTGAGGAAGGCAGGGAGATGAAGCTGTTGTTTAAAGATTCGTTTCTTCCTCAGACTCAAGGGCTTCTACATTTGAAACCACTTAGGTCTCATGGATGGCATGACGTTAATTTGACTTGGTGCTGTCAGGCTAAACTTTATGCTGTGGCAGGTCAAGCTTAACTTTATGCTGTGGCAGTCTACACTCAGATTGTGAGAGGATTAAAAATTCAAAAAAAAATCCAGCACTGAAGACTTGAGCTGTTACCCTCCAGAACCTTCAGCTGTGGGGAGGGAGATGAAGCAGCTCTAGACAACTACAGCTTCCTGAAAGAGGGCAGTGCTTGTGCTTGTCCAGAGAAGAGGTGACTCCACCTCTTTTCTGGACAACCTGTTCCAAGGCTTCACCACTCCTTCCATGTAGAAATTCTTCCTAAGGTCTAACATAAGGCCCTGACACAACTTGAGGCCATTTCTTGTCCTATCAGTAGGTATTCTGGAGAAGAGATCGATCCCCACCGCACTACAGCCTCATTTCCAGTAGCTGTAGAGTGTGCTAAGGTCTTCCCTGAGCCTCATATTCTTCAGATGATTAAATAACCACAGCTCTTTCACCTGCTCCTTGTAACATGTGTGCTCCAGCCTCTTCAACATCTCATTGTCTTCTTAAGACATGCTCTAGCACCTACATGTCCTTCAGGTAGTGAGTGGCCCAAAACCGAACATGGTGTTCAAGGGGCAGCCTCACCAGTGCCGAGTACAGGAGGACAATCACTTCCCAGGTGCTGCTGGACATGCTGTTTGTGATACCAGCCAAGAGGCTGTTGGCCTTCTTGGTCACTTGGGCACACTATTGACTCAAGTTCAGCCATCTCTTGACCAACGGGCCTAGGTCCTTCTCTGCCATGCAGCTCTGTAGCTACTCTGCCCCAAGCCTGTAGTGCTGCATTGGGGTTGTGTGACCCAAGTGCAAGACCTGGCACTTGGCCTTGTTGAACCTCATATGGTTGGTGTGAGCCCATTGACCAGCCTGTCCAGATGCCTCTGCAGAGCCTTTCTACCCTTAAGGAGATCAACTACCTTGGTGTCAACTGCAAACTTGATGAGGGTGCACTCAGAACTCTCATCCAGATCATCAACAAAGATCAATCAGATTATTGATAAGATGTTATGGTGAAAGGAGCCATAAATGAACAGAAGCTAGAGAGATGCTGGAATCAAAACCAGTATCCTGTATGTAATGGAAAATCGGTATCTGTGTGCACTGCCTTGGGACAGAAGTACTCCTTAACTTTTGAAAAGGAGTATGAGGCAGGACAGGAAGCTTCACAGAAGTGATAAGACAGCAGCAAATTTCAGTTCCTCCCTGGCAAATCAGGGGTGGATGAGCTATGCACTCAGCACAAAGATGCTTTTTCATACCTTGGTCTGAGGACTTTGGGCCACTTTGTCCCACTGGGTCTTGGAAGGCAGGGCTGCTTCAATGATGTTTATCTTCTCCAGCCCTCTCTGCACCAGGATGAGATCCACCTGGACCATCTGGCTGCAACAAAATCCATAATTTAATCTTAACATTTGCACAGCAGAAATGGGGACAATGATGAAGGGATTTGGGAACAAGGAGGAGAAATCCTGACTTTCAGCACAAATCCACTTGCTGATAAGCCATGCTGATAACCAAAAGCACAAAAACTACGTGTTAACTCAGCAGACCTAAGGCTTTAATTGCTTTAAAGTTTCCCTGCTGTGAAAGCACTTCTTCATTTCTGAATTCCTTTGCTTTTACAAAAGTAAATCTTCTTGTAGCACTACTTACATGCTTAGTTTCATGTAATAAAAAAGCCTGGGTGACAGCTTTGCATTATGTTAATGGTTTTGCAATCTGCTTCATTTAAAAGCTTCATCTTTTTCTGTCCCGCAGCCCCTCCTACATACGTGCTGTAGAAGACCCTTTGTGTCACGGAAATACTCAATTCTGCTCTTATTTCTGCTTCTGAAAATCAAATGTAGCTATCAAAAGTGTAAAGTTGCACTGGTGTAAGATAATGATCACAAGAATTATATCCTATTATTGCAATGCTCCTGCGCATAGACCTGAGGAGTTTCATCCTGTTGGTGTAAAAATACATATTATGCTGTAAAATACTTAAGATAGGAAATGTGTGAAGAATCACATTTGTAATTAATGGATATTCCAAGTCCAGAATCTAAAGGCATGAAAGACTAGGGAGAATTAGACTAGGAAAAACTGAAGACCAGAGAGCCAGTCTAACATTGTTGAGTTTGTTAGAGGTTCGCTTTCAGCTAAGAGGGAAGCAAAGAATGTTTTTTCCTGAGACTTCAGAAGCATCACAGTGGGTGCGAAGCGACATTTCACAGTCATTGTGGCAGGAAGAATTAAGGAAATAAAGTAACTTTCCACATTTTTCCGCTTTGAACTGCAATAAAAGTGTTGTCAGAGAACCATTTCAGGCTGCTTTGAGACCTTGATATTGATGGAGCAGCCAGAAGACCTCCGTGCAACTCCACATCCAAGCCTTCTATTTAGGTATCACGGCTGAGTGCAGTTGTGTTGTCATTAATAACTGGAGAATTCCAGGAAGACATCTGCTCAAATAACAGCAACAAATTACGAGCTACAGAAAGATTTCCATATTAAAAAAACAAACAAGCAAAACATTCATTAAGACTGTTTTACTTTAGAGAGGAGAAAAGTAAGATGTAATACAAAAGAGGTACATAAGGGATTGAATAATATGGATAAATGGACTCTTCTGTTTACCCATGCCTATTTATCCTTTCAAAGGACACATGCAAGGAAATTAAAAAACAGCACTTTCAAAACTGAGAGAAGAAAGTACTTTAGATAGTGGAACTCATTATCACAAGATACATTCAACAGTGTTCAAAGCAGAATCAGCAGGCTTTCCAGACCCCATAGGACAATACCCGCATGCATTACTTATTTTGATCTTCTCACTCACTGCTAGGTTAAATGTACAATTCACTGAAGTCAATTCCTGTGCAAGTAATTGTAGTCAAGGAAAACAGCCAGAAGAAGTTAAGACTAAACAATCCCAGGATGCTGTAGAGCAGAGCTGTAAGGATTTTGTAATGTGAGAGATTCTAATAGGATCTAAGGGGACCAAAGTGAATTACATTACTGCAGACAGTAGTGTAACGGGGAAGGTAGAGTTTTAGATTATTGATGAGGGTAGGGATGGAGATTACCTGAGGGTGTCAGCGTACACTTCACAAAATATATTTTCATAAAATCTTTCTACTTTAAAGCAAGAAGAAAGAGTTGCTCGGAAGTTTGCATTCATTAAAATACATTGCTTTAGACACAGGCCTTAATGATTTTGTTGAACCTGTCTTAATGCTGTGTATTACCCTCATCCTGTGCTTCCCTACTCCACAAGGACAGCACTGGGCAGAGCTCCCAGGCTTCCAGCTGTACACGATGCTCCTCCAAGTTGAGATGGGCAGAAGGCCACATGGATGTGTCCTTCCATAGGAGACACGGTGATATTTCTTCCCTGTGCCCTTTGGGGCTTCCTCGTCCCTTTTGAAGAGCATTTTCACTACACGTCTGGAAAAAAATTGCTCCTCTCTAGCATTTCATGATAGCCTGGGTCTCCTGGATTGCTGCTAAGATGATGTTTGCTTTGGTGGATGTGACCATTAACCTTTACTGATTCTTGATGTAAGTCATGCCGGCAATAAGAGCAAGGCACGCTGCCCAAAGACACTGAAGTTTTGCTTAATGTTAAGCTGTTTTCTGGGCCTCCTAAATTCTTTCGTGACTGACTGCAGCCTGAAGAAGAAATCAAATCTGATTTGATCACAGCCACTAGAGGAATGTTCCGGATCTTGAATTAGTTGTACTAATTGGAAACTCGCCTTATAAAGGAATGATCTAAATTCCTCTCAGAGATAATTTCTGTGAAGCTGGGCTTATGAATTCACAAATGGTACATATACAATCAGCCAATGCAGCATTAGATTTCTAGTCCCAAAAAAGTTCCTGCGCTTTCCCTTAATCAATTCAAATGAGGTAATACTTTTCTTTGTGTTTTACATTTTTTCAAAACTTATCTTTGATGGAGACATTGCGCAAGTGAAGTATTTGCCTGAAACAAAATTCCTCCAACCAAGTTTTAAACCCCTGAAAATGGGGGTTTATAATGGGACTGCTGATAGACCCTTAACAATAGCGTTGTGAATGGCGCTGCTATAATTAATGATACTTCAGAAAGATTTATGGTCCTTAGACAGAGATAAAACAGAAATATCATTGCTTCTTTGCCTCCCATCATTTTATCCTCTATGAAATTTTATGTGAAATAAGTCAAATGAAAAATGTAAGCTCTTAATCTTTTCCCAGAGTCCCGTCTCTCACTTGATGAACACTTTTGTAGAATAAATTAGAGGGTTTTATTCCTTATGTATGTACCACTTTGTACTTGAAACGCGAAGAAAAGGATATTGTTGGCTTGGGAAAGCAACTCAAGATGATGGTCATGGAGGAAGCAGGAAATACCAGCTTCTCTTGTCAAGTTCACTTTCCTTCTTCTGCCCTCAGAGACAAAGATTTTGGTCTTTCAGTAGTTCTGAAAATGTCCATTCCTGATATGTGTCTACACTTTTTAACCTATTGCCAGGTAAAAATTGGTACATTGGTACCAAAGTATGAGAGCTGCTAAATCCGATGAAAGAAGCTGAGACTCCTCTACTGCAGTTTACCATTCACACCGGTAGCCTTTTCCCATGATCAAATGCTATAGAGAAGCAGTCCTCCTATGGTGTTTATTTAATGATCACATTTTACCTAATGAACAAAATATAAGCTCTTGGTGAGTCCTCCACACAAGAGTCACATTCCTGCAGTTTCTGGGCCAATGGATTCTGTGCGGAGCTTCATTATCATCCCAGCAAACCTGGCTGCGCTCCCAGAGCCCTCACAGCGCTGGGCCTCAGTCCTGCTCAGGAAGGGCAGAAACAGCAACGTGCAGCCGAGCCGTGAAGGGCAAAGGTGCAACGTGGAGCCCAGGCTCCTCTCAGTTGCCTTAACCGAGCTGTATGACTGTCACACACCTACCAGTGAGTCAGCAATGGGAAAAGCTTCACCCATAGGCAGCCAGGCTGAGGCAACAGCTGAATTGGGAGGATAAGAAATCACAGTTTTGCACTGGCCACCTGAAAGGATGGTTTGAGCTCCAATGCATCATGTCCCTCTGTGGTCGTAGGCTCTGGCTTCTTTTGGCCTTGTCCAGCTCAGATGGCACCTCGTCACTTGTTTGTCAAAATGGGTCTTTCAAGGGTGGCAGGAGTGTTGTCCTCTGCCCATGAAAGCAGCAGGATTTGAGCATCTTCCCTGTTAATGTGATTGACAATGGCGAAGTCGCTGGAGAAACAGAGGGATCTTCCATCTGACTTGTTTTCCTGTTAAGAATTGTAGTTTGTTGTTCCATTAGAGCAAAATACTGCAACACTTTCTTTAAAAAATAGTTGAAGTTACTGTGTCCAAAAGGGAGCTTTGAGGTCTGTGCTCAAATTCTCCATGATTTAGAGCATTAATCCTTTAAAATTTATCCATCAGGATTTTTTTTTAAACAAGAACTTTTGGGTTTCAATAGAATTCACTCTGGAGGGCAGAACATTTTTTTTTTTCATTGTAAGGAAGATTTATAAAGGGGCAGGACTGTGGCTATTATTAGATTCCATCCTAAAGAAAATCATCAAATCCTTTACAGTACTAGGCAGATCTGGGCTAGAAAGCGTAACAGGGTGGCATATAGCAGCTCATATAGGAACAGAGAGAAAATGGAGCAGGAAGAAAGGAAAAAGAAAAGCCGAAGCCCAAAAAGAAGTGCAGGCGCCAATTAGAATTCTTGCCGGCTGCAGCAAGGGACGAATGTAAGAAGCTGTAGGAAGAGGAAGGGAGAGTGGATTAGTGTTAATCACAGACACAGGAAAGTAGGGAAGGTTTTAAAAGAGCTGAAAAAAAAAAAAGCTCAGAAGAGATTTATAGGATCCAATATAGGAGAAAAAGTAAAATGCAGAATATTAGGATATGCATCTGGGACCTAAACAATTACCTTCTTAAGGTAAGAAGACATTTTTGAGAAAGTGGGAGCTTCCCTGCCCCTTTCTTCCCATCTCTGTAAGAATACTACCACTTTCCTTGTCCTGTTGAAAAGCTGCATTTAGTATTAGGAAAAAGAAATGTCTTCTAGCTGATTTGTTTTTCACTGTCCTGATGATATACACATACAATAATACAGTAAAAACAGAGCACTAAGCAACTAGAGCATAACCAGTCATTGGTAATAAATCTACCAGGACACCCAGTCCAAAAGAAAAACCTCTGGATTTGTCTGAATTACACTAAATAAGAATTTGGCATAGGGTTTTGTTGTATTTGCAGAATAGTCTTCAGTTGTCTTCAGGTTTGGGGTTGAAGATTAGTTCCAAAATCCACTAGAGCCACTGCTGACTTGAGCAGACCTCAGAGAAGGATGACTGGATTGTAAGGGTAGAAGTTCCCTTTGCAGCTCTGAGATATGAAGCATCACTTAATGTTTCTGTGCTGCCAATTTAACTACTCATAAAATCAGGACAGGGGAAAAAAAAAAAAAAAAAAAAAGGTTTTCTCTGTTTTTACAAGCTGCCTGGTAGTATCATTCAGAAATCTTATTTCTGTCATTTCAGTCTTTGAATTTATTTGATCATGGAGTTTCACTTTGGGATTCTTCTGCAAGTGAGTCATCATTTAAAAATTAGCAAAGAAGCTGACACGATACAAAGTTTGATTTCTATTAAATACTTGGTTTTTAGAAGTACTATCTCTTCCTAGAATTATTACAGATTTATCATTTGCTCAAAGAGATCCTTTTTCATTTGCTTACATAACACCATTTTAAGCAGATGCAATCAAGGCCGTAGCTCAGTCATCAGTCCTGGCTCTCTGCTCTGTTGGATCTCCTGCAGAACGAACGTGATCCAGGCGAAATAGAGACATGCACAACAAATCAGCCAAAGCACCAGGCTCAGGAATTCTGTCAGTTTTGTGCATTAAAACTGACAGACACAGCTGCATTGGCTTGGCTTATGTGTGGGAAGCCTATCATAAAACCTGCTCAACCTGTGCTGTTGTCTTTCTGGAAGCACAAATGCAGGAGAGGACGGGTACCTATCAGTGGATCTTCTTGCATTGCCTTCTTGCTGTTTTCTTCAAAGTCATTATGTGGTCAGGATTTTACACAGAAATGACACTTAAATGTTTTACAGCACCTGGAGGCTGTGTTACCTTCGATCCTGAAATAAGCTCACATGGCAGCGATCTGATCATCCTTGAAAATGTTTGATACTTTATGTAGTCTCACAAAGATAAAAGCCAAGAAATTTGTGAAATCCAGGTGAAAATTCACCAGATATCTGCTGAGATACGGATTTCATCTTAGGTCCATCTCTAATGACTCTGTGAAGATTGGCTTTGCATTGGTTACTGAAGGGCAGACAACACCTATAATGTTGAAGCGGCACGGAGGGTCAATGCCTTATCTGGTTTAAAGCTTGCCAGCAGCACGTCATACCCTCCACATTTTTTGTACTAATATAAATCAACAGAGTGAGCTTATATGAGATCAGTGTTTTCTATGACATTGTCACAGTGGTTTGGATCCAAGTAAGAGTGCTCTGGTCACAGCCAAGCCTTAAGTCAGATTGAGCTCTCAAGCTATCATCAGATCTACCAGATTTTTACTAGCATCACTGGGTTCAGACAAGTGCTAATGTCAGATCCTTTAATGTGCACCGGCTGTTGAAAACAACCCTTCTTCTGACATGGTAGAAGAAGACAGAGCCCTTGTTAAAGCCCCAAGCCAATCTATGATACCTTTGGTTGCACAGGGAAAAGATAAATTCCCTGGGAACAGAAGACTGCAAGTTTGCTCAAGCTTCTTGCCTGGTGCCAAGGATGCACGTGCCAGGTTTTCCAGCCTGGCATGATGCTCCTTTTAGGGATCAAAGTTAAAGGAGAGAGATTAAAAAAAAAAATCTGAAAATTGGGCTTCATGATGGAAACGCCTACACAGCTGTAACAGCCACTTCTCAAATGTGCTGCTGCTTATGAACCACAAGAATAATATGGCTAAATGTGCCGACTTCTGCAGTTTTCCCCTCTTTTGTTGAAACTAATGAGTCACGATTAGAGTAATGCTTTTCTGTGACTCGGAAACCATTTTGCTTAATGAGGTACTAAGTCTTTATAATTAGGCCCAGAAGGGAACTGGGACGTGGCCCCTTAAGAGCAATAATTATTTAGGTTATTTATGGTAATAAAAAATTGAAAATAGGAATTCTTCCTCAGAATGTGACTATTTATTCTTTTACATATTGCCTAACAGGCAATTACCCTATTAAGGCAACGTTTTGTTGCTAAAGACATTAATTGAAATGTAAATTAAATGTAAATCAGCTAATTAAATTGATATGTAATGAACTTGTCATGCAGGCCTTTGAGATCAGATGCATTTTGCTAATAAACAAATGTTATAGTGGTGTCATTGCTCACTGGAGTTAAGGTTGTTTAACGTGTTACTGTAGCACCCCACCCTCCCCAAATTCAAGTTCTGGATCGTGGCAGGAGAGTCCAGAGCGAAACGGGAAGTTTCTAGGTCAGTTCCCCTCAGTTATTTCCAGATGCACCGCGATGCACGGCAGGGGAGTTCTCCTAATGGTTCGTGTCAGGTGGTGGTGCTCTTGCCCCATCAGCTCCTGTCCATGCCCCGTCTGTCTCCCAAAGGCTCCCACCTTCCCAGGCCACTAGCAGAACTGCATGGGTGCCTGTGTCTCAGCCAGGTGTCTTGCAATTCAAGCAAATATCTCCCATTAATTCGTTGCTGGGAGCAAATTCTTCTTTTGCTGCCTGCACTGTTAAACAGTGACCTCAGAGCTCTTAAAATTGTGTGCTCTAACAGCCGTTTTTTAATCCTTAGCATCATCTCTCAGTTACCTGTCCTGTTTTTGTGCTATCGCTGTGCTCCTTCCCTCTCTTCAATTGTGACTGAACGCTGTTGCAATGTTATTTTTGTCTCTATCCACCATGGCCAGTAGCAAACTCTCATGGTAGGGGTAGTCCAGACACTCCTGGAATACAAAGATAAAGTGATAAATGAAGCAATCAAAATTTGCTTGGAGATTAAGCTGGCATTGCGCAAAGCAGGCATCAAAGCTGACATCACCAAGTCAATTCAGCAAGAGGAGAAAGGTGGAATAACCTTCTGCATTGTCCATAAGAGAAAAGTAACCCTGTTCATCAGCTTGTGTCGAACTGTGAATTAAAGGGAGGCAATATGCAACTATTAATTCTCCTGCCATTATATTTTGAACCCAGCCTATTAAAACTTCTAGCATAAATTCAGGCCTGATATTAAAGATATCAGAAGTCCCTCCCTTTACACATAACATGGACAGAACTCAGTGCCTACAGTTATACAACAGTAAAGCAAATGCCACAGATTTTGCTTCTGAAAAAGCTCAGATGAGTGCCTTATAAAGGCCACTGCCCTCTTTCACTTGAGTCGTGTAGGCATTTTCTGTCTGGGGTCATTAAAATAAAGCAAACGTGACAAAAAGGGCTGCCAAAGTGAGAGAATAGAAACAGAACTGCAGAAATGCTTTTGCAGAATGTTTTCCTAGATTCATCACGCCTTAGTTGCACCTGAGCATCCACACATAATTGTTCTGACTTGAATAAATCTGATGCTGCATTTATAACTTCGACGCAGAGAACCTTCCACCTTGCAATCCTGTAGGGGCTGCAGATAGCTAATAAACATGTCAACTACCACTCTTTTTCAGCTCGAATACAGCATCCTGGGTTTTTTTTTTCCTACTGAAGAACACTCTAGTTTGAAGTTTACAGAGCTATTAAAGACCCTCACGGGGCCCCTGATATGTAGAGATTGTCAGCATATGTAGATTAGTAATTGTCAAGTTTCTCCCTGAGGCCAAAGAGCTCTCAGTCAAATTCCAGAGATCATCAAGTATTCAGATTTCAGTGGGCTTTGTGTCATACACAACATAGTGGCATAATTAAACTACAATGCTGCTTTTCTAATAAATTTTTGGATCTGGCTATGTTTCTATTAATTTCTTTTAATTAGCTATGATTGGAAAATAAAAATGAACATCAATCTAAAGATGCAAGTTTGCTGTTTCCAAAAACTGCTCTGGGAACAGTTTTCCTTTCTAACTGTTGGGGCTTAGGGACCACACTAACCACAGACATGACTTACAAAGACCTTATGTAGGACAAAACAAACAACGAACTGACAGGAGAATCCTTTCTAATTTCTTTTCAGTTGAGTTGTGGACATAGATGATTGAGTGGTATTGCCACCTTGTTTTCTCATACGGAAAATGCTTACCAAAGATGAGAACTACATCTTTACGGCCTTTCTGGCTTGGGCTGTAGTTGAAGTTTTAGTCCACACTCCACTGGTTTCCATGTCTTTGGAAGTGATTTAAACCTGATGTTGTTGGTTCAGATGAGAAACTGAAAGAAAATTTGGGTTAAAAGTCAGAGAAGGCAATTAAAATCAGTATCCTCAAGTCCTCAAGTGTCTTAATGGCTGCCTCAACCATCCCTGTTGACCTGTCTATCATCAGGCCAAGTAAATAATTATGCACTTGAATATTAATTTGCTTACATGTTAAAAATTATGTCATCTTGCTTAGCATCTTGCATGGGCAAATCCTTGAAGCTTGAAATGGTTGCTTTATGGTTCTCTCTAGAAACCACATGATAACACGAGCGTCTGGATGATGCTTTCATGTAACAAGACCAACATGGCAGTTGGCTTGGGCATGTTCTGCATCAGGATCCTTGCTGCCATTCCTACATATGTTGTATTGTGCTCACTGAGCTTGGAATATTTTACCTGCAGCAATCCTTTGAATCCCACTCACTTAATCTGTCCAGGTGTAGACAAGGCCTGTGCCATTAAAGTGCCACAAATCTCCATGGTGTTTCTGATACCATTAATATTTCCAGAGTTACGTGCAGGATCTGAAAGTCCAGCACCTAGTAAAATAATTAAGAAATAAATAATGATAAGAATAATACATTCAAAACCTGAAGACAACTTGGCTACCACACGCTACCTAAGAAGTAAATAATAACTCAGTTGAGTAGATGTACATTTCCATGCAGTTCACATCATCTGGGTGTTGCAGAGAACAGATTTCATTTGTGGTCATGCTGGGAAATGGACACAAAGCTTTCAGTAAAGCAGTAAGTGCCCATGTGCACCTGTGTGTGCTCCCATGCAAACAGCCAGACAGAAGTAGCCACCCACCCTGGGCTGCTTCTCCTCTTCTCAAATAGAGCCATGGAGTAACACCCTGAGAAACGCCCACAGGGTTCATATGTCCAGGAGGAAACGATCTGTTATCTTCTTCTCTGTACTTACACAGCGGTCTCTGCTGTGGAAACCCCGTGGTTTATTTGTCACAATGTTCCAATCCTGGAATATTGGCAGCTCTAAAGCCAGAGATCTTTTAGTAACCGCTGTAGAGGCCTCCCTGTCTCAACCCAAAGGACAATCTGAATCCAGTGGGTAATTCCAAAGTGGCTTTCTGCAGACTCTGGATGACTTGGACGTAAGGATCATTTTACCTCCAGATCTCCCCCAAACACTTTATAGGTCAAATTCTCATTTTAGGAAAATCACTTATGTTCTTCCCATTGGTCATAAGAGCCCTGGAACTGAACTGTCTCCTTGCTGCTTGGCCCACTGGATGCAGAGGAACATTCTTCTCTTCTTCTCAAAAATATGTAGGAAAAGCAGGACAAAGTTTTGCTTTAAACAGTAGCCCAGGAGGAGAATCTCAATGTAAAAGACTCCTGATAAAAAAAAAAAAAAAATCACATTCTTCCTATGATGATAGGTCTCAAAATTATTAATTTTGCTTGTCCTGTATCATATCTTAGGGCAAACTACTTTTCCCGACTGAATTGCAACGCAGAGTTTGGTTCGATGGGTTTAACTGAAGCGTGGCTATCTGGAAAAGGCAGCGTTATCTGTAATAAAGTAACTCCTTCAAATTTACTTTCTTGATCTTCTACTTTGGTTGGGCTGCCAGTCTTAATGCCTGGAAAAGAATTTATCAACTAGAGGCCCTCATTTTAAAGGACTCCATTTTTTTTTAGGGGCTGGATGGCGTCATCTTCCTGCATCAATTTTGTTGATGTATTCCTGAGAGCAAGCCAACCTGAGCCGCTTGCTAATTTCCCATCTCTTCTTCCTCTGATGATTGTCCCTGGCTCAGCAAGATTTCGGTTTTGCTCACTGGTCTCTTCTCTCCTTGCCCTCCTTGAGCTATATTTTCTAAGCACCAATTTCTCTCCAAAATTAAAGATGAAATTTAAAGATTAGGGGCTGCATTTTTTTTTTCCAAAAGGCATTTAGATGTCTTATGCTCATTGATTGAGTTAGGCATCTAAATCATCCAGACCAAAGTAGCCTCCCTTCCAAAAATATGTGATGTGAAATGGCAATTTGACTTATTTAAAATGTTCTCCATTTTAATCACCTGCTGAGTGATCAGCAGCACATGTAATAAATACATTGTATGCAGCATGGGCAAGCCAGGTGTCGGGTCATATAAGGGATCTTACCAACTGGCCTCAATATAAATGCAAGAAATATCAAAAACCATGCGTCCCGGTCTTAGTCCCAATCAATTCTAATTATGTTAGTGGTCTGACTCCAAATTCATATGTAGCACAGCGTAACTGAGGTCAGGATGCAGTACATGATTTTTATCTTAATTCCACTTTAATACCGTAAAGGTGAAACTAAGCGTCATTCAAGGAGAAGATATTAGGGGTTCCTTAAATATTCTTCTCCCTGCTCCTTGAAGAAAGGGATGCAGGATTGTGTCTGCTGAAGAGCATGTTATCACTGGCCGTAATGGAAATTTATGTTGCAAAACAAATGAAGAATGAAGGAGTCATTCCTGCAATAAACTGTTGTCTTCAGTGAGCCCTGCTAAGCTCTGTAGAAGTAGGGTCAGAGCTGAAGCCTCCCAACCCTCTGACAGTCTTTGCAGCTATAGCTGCGCCAACCTCCTGCCAAAGCCCCAGGTCCAGCCTGGTCTAGAGAGGCAATCTCCCCTCTAGCAAGGGTTGCTGGCATTTTTGACTAGTAAGACAACCGCACCAGCTAATAGATCCAGAAAATGTGGCATTAAACGTCCACGTTCATCTGCAAAGGTTCCTGCTCTCACAGGAGTCATTGAGTGTGATGCAAGGCTGGAGCCTTTCTCTGCCATTTGCTTATGACTGTCCCATATGACGGGCCAAAGGGCCTGTAAAACATCACCAAATACAAATTTTCCTTGCATGCTAGCAGCAGCATTTTGCTCCACCGTTTAATCCAACCCAGCCCATTTTGCTCCACTGCTAAATCTAACCCAAACTCCAGTAGTTTACTGCAAGTTATTTTGCATCGATTTGAATGACTGTATTAAGTAGAGAGTAGAAAGGCGAGTTCAGAAACTGCTTTTAGTTTCATTGTATTACGGATTGTTGTATATGCTAAGTGTTACCCTTAACTGCGTATACTTTGGAGATACCTGCACAGAAACCCACTCTTGCGAGACATCAAAACTGTTCCTTCTCTCAAGGCAGCAAGCACAGTCTTCGTACAAACCCAAGAGTCATCCCAATCCACGTTTGTTCCACTCCTTTCAATTTTGTTATCTTTGTGCATTAACTTCTGAAAGCAGGAATATGAAAACCCAGCAGAGCTAGTGAGAGCTGATTAAAATTCAGCCCACTGTGTCACCCATAAATAGGAAATAAAGAATACGTAGCTGTGATTAATCAACCATAAATGGCCATTGCTGCCTCCTCTGCTCCGTGCAAACACAGCTCGTGTGTTTACTCAGCGCACCCGAACAGTAACACGCAGATCATTCCTATTTATCAGGACCTTGGATTGAAGCAAATGCTTACAGTGAAGGGCTGTGTGTTTGTGTGCAAGTATACATGTGTGCACATCTGGTTTTTCTGTCTGATTTTCAATATTCATGAATCAGAACTTTCATATTTCTTCATAACTGTACTTCTTGTCAATAGGAAAAAACAAACCACTGAGGGCAAATCTCAGCAGAGCAGGCTTTAGTTAAGGATTCTTTGTAGTATGAGAATTAATAATAACCAAACTGTTAATAAAAGAGTATGTCTCTGCTGTCAAGTGTTGCAGTTCGGCCATATCTGAGATCTGCAGTACGATCACCATTAAACAAAAATAAAAACAAACAAACAAACAAAAAAAAACCAAAAAAGAACTCACAGACCTGTAGTTTGAAGCATTGGCAGATACTAGATTCTGTTTCCCAGGTGCAAATACACCTTTTTTTTTTTCTGAATACCTAAATACCAGCTTGCTTTTTTGTGGCTCAGCAGAGCAGAGCTGTTCCATTGTGTCCCTGGCAAAGCATTTCTCATTTGCTATGATTTATAGTTCAGGGCTGTATCCGTGGACAAAGGATCCCGCCCTTTCAGCCTCTGGTATCTCTGTGTGCTGGATGCGCCAGGCGCCTCTGTTGAGCTATCAGTGGCGTAGGAGTTGCTGCTGCAGTGCTGGTCCAGGAACGGGAGGCGAGATCCAGGAAATTTGGTCCCTTTGCCTCTAGCTTCCAAAATGTCCTTAAAAAAATCACTTGTCTTTTGACCGTTCCAGTTCCCTTACCTGATAGCCAGTGATGGCAAACTACAAATCCCTGCAAAGACATGGCAGACCAATGCTGAATAAGAGCTGGATAACAATATTATAACACTCTTTGCTGCAGACTCCACAGTATGCGAGCCACAGTTGGGTATGAAAAGCAGGGAGCATCTAATACTCGAACCTCTCTACCCCTCAGCTCTCAGCAAGCCCCCAGCAGGGACTGCATGTGCCTGGATTTGGTCCCTGAACTTAGACAACCCAATTCCCTTTTCTCCTGTGGGTCTCTCCCTCAGGGTCTGCTCATCCCTGCTGGAGAGCCAGGATGGGCTCACTGAACCAGGGGTTACCAGCCTCTGGTCTCTTGGAGATGCTCTGGTACCATTGTAGGGCCCTGTGAGCAATATGTAGACCTGGTTGTTGGCAGAGATTGCGGAGCCGCAGGGAGCCTTCCCCGGGCCTGCCCGCGTAATTGTAAAACAGTCATTACCTCCACCAGCACCACCAGACAGCTCCTTCGGAAAAAATAAAGCTCATGCCTAAAGATGTTATCATGCATAATTCAGGGGAAGAAATCCATACTGCATTTAAAAGATTACATCTTATCATCCAGGGTACTTATTAGCTTGATGTTTTAAAAGTACATGGGGATAGATTCTTTTCTGTTATTCTGCACCAACATCAATGGAGTTGTGCTGATGAATGATTAGCCCTGGAGCCTGGTTTTGGACAAAATTGCTTTTCTAACTCCAGAACTGGCCCCATCCGGATTGGGATGGAGCTGGGACACCATTAGCAGCTCTAGGCATCCTTGGGAGCTTGGTCTGCAGGCTGCCATTTGTGATTTTGCCAAAGACCCTTTTGCTTGGTGTTTACTTTTGGTTTGTTTAGGTCTGTGGTGGGCAATAACAAGGGTTAATGGTGCCAAGCACCTCTGGTTGGTGTCTTCTGGGGAAACCCATAGCATCCCATGTGCCCAGCAGAGAAAAAGCAGAGAACTCCAAGAAAGTGGAGTTCTTCTCGTTACGTTCACCTCAGATCAATTCCTGCCGTCTCACAGATCCACTGTCCTTACCAAGGAAAGGGGACTATCCAGTAGCTTTGGGACTGTGATGTTTACAGCCATTTTAGTCATCAGTCCTCAGATGAGTGTCCTGGAAAGTCTCAAAATGTCTGAGCAGCAGCTGGGTTCATGAAGAGCTTTTACAGAACATACAGTGTGAGGCTGACTGGGAAGGAAGCATTTTGTAAAAACCCTTCTCCTGATATTTTCAAAGCTGAATCCAGAGGAATGAAAGGCCTCCATTTCACAGCCATTATTAATTACCACTTGCTGTCTTTCAACACTTGCCTGGGAGCATTTCGTGAAACTGAGACTATTTAGTCAAGAGTCCATCACGTCACTTAGCTTGTTGCCGTGCCCTACACCACCAAGGCCCTTTCCCTTCATCTCCCTTATCTGCTCTATGGTCCGCTTCGGTCCCTCAGTTCATCTAACTGCCTCAGTGTTGGGCCACCATGTGAGAAATGGGGATTTCATCATAAGGAGCAATGTACGTTGCTGTATGAAGGAACACTATTTTGAGACAGAATTACCAAGGAGTTTTGAGTGATGTCCATGAAATACAAAAAAAAAACCAAATTTCCTACCTTATGCTGAGCATTGCAGCATCAGATCCATGGAATTCTGGAGAGTTGCATTCAAAATTTCAAAAATTCTTTTTAGGTTGACAGCCAAAATCCTCGTAACCTGAAAAGACCAGAGGTTTCACCCTCCCTTAGTGGTGAAATGCAGGCTAAGAGCCACTCATTGGTATCCATTACTCCCATGTTCTAAATAGTGTCCAGAGCTAAAGTTAAAATGTGATTCCCCATTTTTTATCCTCTCCTCTTCCTCCTTCTTCTATTTTCTGCTTCATAGAAGTAGACATGAGACCAGCTGCTCAAACTCTTTGGGAATGTGACCAATCACGAGGGAAAAGAAATTCCCTTGGGAAAGAAAGGTGCATAGAACCACGTGGATTTGCCAGAAAATAACTTTCCCATAAAGAACTCAGATCTCCCTACAGAAGAGCAGTCTGCATTGCACATTTACTGCAGTGTGGTTCAGTAAAAGGGCTCTTGGCAACTGCATCATCCAACATGGGCAACATTGTGGACACACATAAAAAAAAGAAAAAAAAAATAAAACAAAAACGAAAACAAAAAATTACCAATAGGAATTTCTTCATCCCTCCTTAAAATAGGGCATAAATGCTATGGAACAATCTCCAGTTATCTCAGTAGTACACATAGGGAGCAAAGACAAAAAAAAATCTCCCTCCTTCATCTAGCATCAAAGGGAAATGCATACAAATACTTAGCATTTGTTTAGGTGGTTTTGGCTGAAAATACCAGGTGTAACAGCCCTAAATGTGCAAAATGAACAGGGGACTCTCTACGCTCAGTATAACTTTGCATCTGTAAAATGGGATCACAGTAGGACATTGGCTCCCTTCTGACGGGAAGAAAGTTTTCTTCCTCAGTGGTAGAGCTGGCTCCAATGCTTTATTTTTCTTCCAAACACCAGCTTCCATAGGTTGCCCAGGCTACTGGTACTGCAGTTTAGATTAATTTGGTTGGTTTCTGCTCACACTGCTTCCAAACTGTAAATTTTGTGCTTTGCTGGAAAAGCAGCATTTTTTTTTATTTTGCAAATTTGGATTTAATGTTTTTAATGGATTTGGATTTTTGTTTTTAATGCTAACTCCTCTAAGGAACAACATAGTAGAAAGCGGAGGCTGTGCATTGGAATTTTTGTCCCCCCATCCTCGCGGTCTGGTTGTACCTGCAGATCCTTTCACCGGAGGGCTTGGACCCCTCCAGCCTTGCTGTGTCCAACGTGTGTCCTCCATGTGTGCTGGGGAGAGGTGCATGAGACATTAGATAATCGGAGCCGCCTGTAATTCTTTCCCCTTCCCCTCAGGCTCCGATTCTGGATGAGCAGATAGGGATGAACGTGAGTGATGAGACGGGCTCTGTGTGCCCCGCTGATGGAGCCGCACGGAGGCGCTGGGGAGGTAGGAGCTGCTCCCGTCCTGCAAGCTCTGAGATGCTCATCCTGTGTGGGACATTGCCCAGCACAGGACACCAAAAACAAACAAAAAAACCCCTAAAAACAGCCACATCCAATGTTTGTAGCGTGCAAAAAGAAACACAGCACTGAATGGATGCACACCATGCAATGCCAAATTCAGGCTGCTGAGAAAACTAGTTTAAGGTCATATAAAATAGACAGACACACACACACATATATATGTAAAGCGCACACATATAGCACAGGAGGCAAAGGGGGAAACTGTATCTACATTTGCGGTATCTTCCAGCACCAGGTAAGGAAAATCTTTTTTCCTTTTAACCTGGTGCTGTATATACATTGTTTCCTTGCAGTCTATCTCTAGGTTATAGCAGTTCGCAAGGATTTTTCAGCAGATGTGTTATTCAATTACTTCAGGGCTTTTCCATTTGTAATATTATGAAGCAATGATAGCCAGCAGACTTCACCTGTCTTTTAGAGATAGCCAGCCTGGTAATTTTAACTCTGCCCATTTTATCCACACCAGTAAATCTCATAACATGGTTATAGAGAGATTCCAATTTTTGTAGAACCTTCTCCCGGGAATTTCTGTATACAATATTGCCATAGTCTGTAATGGACATAACCTGTGATTGGATTAATGTTTCCCTAGTGAAGAAGTCAAAGCATTTCATGTTCCTATAACTGGTTTGCAGCTCTGCAGTAAAGGTCTTTGGTGTGGCAGAGAAAATAATTGCAAACGCAGCCCAAATCAGAATATATAATCCCCTCACAGCGAGGGTCCAATTCTATGCAGTTAGTCTGCCTGTGCGGGGGTTTGTAGCAGGATTTTCTTGTCAGGAGAGCACAACACACAGAAAACAAGTTAATTTCAGCATTTTAATATTCATGACTCAGCTCCTGCTCAAAGCGAGGTAAATTCACTGCTAGTTCTCCCAGGGAGGGCCCTCCAGTTCCCCAAGTATGGGGTGGAAACGGGGCAATGCAACGGAACTGTTCCTCCAGGAACAGCAGTGCTGAACAAACCCCTGCATTTCTGCAGAGTCAAGTGTCCGGTTTGGGGCATCATATCGGCTTTTGAACCTTTTGAAATTTGTGGCATCCCTTTTCCTGTGGGCCTGACGTGTTGGCAAACGAGCAGCTAGGGAAGAGTTGAGCACACAGTTTGCATTACTAACGTCTGAAACACAGCTCACCTTCTCCGGGGAGAAAGGACTCAAACCACAGCAGCCCAGAAGTAGCCTGTGAAGCAGGAACTGTCTCCTCAGATGGAGGACGATGCAGCAGAGACTTGCAGCAAAAAGCCTCCTATTTTCAGCTCCCACGAGTCTCCCCAAGCATTTTAAGGTGAGGGAGGCAACAGGGAGCCCCCATCACACAACCTGGCTGCGAGGTGACAGTGAAAGGCCCCCATCCCAATCACCTGGGAGAACCTTCAAAATACCCAGCTTATTGCTGAACCACACAAGCAGAGGTCATTTTCCAAAGGAAATACTACAGCTTCACTTTATGGATTTCACATGAAACACGACAGGGATTTTAGGGTGGGAAGATGAGCTGGAGCGGCTGCAGCTGCTTGTGCACTAGAAGGTGCAGGAGACAAGTGTAGTCAGGAAGGAAATAAGGAAATAGAGGGAAAAAAAAGTTTGAACATCACAGGCTGGAATGAGGATGGAGAGCACAGGCTCCAGCACAGGCAGGCTGCCCAGCTGATGAAAAGGCAGGTGCTCCTGGCACATAACCTTATGTTTGAAAGTTAGGGATTTGCAAGGCAGGTGGAGAGGATGGGAAGAGGGCATGGGAGCTGACAAATGGGATGTCATCGTTTCCCATATGGGTAACTGTCTGCAAGCTGTCCTCTCTGTCCTGAGAGCTCAGCAGAAAGGAAGCAGCTCTTGCAGAGATGAGGAATCTTGTTCTAGTCACATTAGGCCTATACTAAGACTGGGAAAACGCAGGCGGAGGGGCAGGCTGTGTGTGGTAGGAGATAGTGAGAAACAGAGCCAGTGATTTCCAGGAAGATCCAGTTATTACCTCTAAACTTAAAGGCTGACTCAATGAGTTGGACAACAGAGGGAGCCTCTGAGAGCTGACAGCAGGACTTCCCAGAACCCATGCGTTTGCTTCCCAATTTACAAAGCGACTTTGGGAGCCTTTTGGAGGAAAGGAAAGAAAATGAGACAACACACAGCTGCTTTTATCATTTTATTCATATATATTTCTAGAGTTTAATGGCTAAACTCATAGGAACTAAGCAAATACTTAAAATTTGTTTTCCATATATGCATATATATATATATTTAAAGCCATTCAGAAATAAATAAATTCTGCAAGTTCCCTCAAGGAATATATATTTAAAAAATTCTCCCAGAAAACCAACTTTCCAACTTTCTGCCACTGAAGTCCTATATAACCCAATGATAGTCATACATTAACATTAGATTAATTCAAAGGAGAAGTTATCCCCCTTCCGCATACCTTCTAATCCATATTTCCAAGAGGTCATTTTAATTACCACACTGTCACTACTATTCATTACTCTGCATTTGCAGACAGCAAACCAGCACTATGTCCTTAAATGCCTTAGAATTCATCATATTAAGGCATTTCATTCTCCATAAAAACATACACAGTTTAACCCCCTCACCTTGAAGCTCTAGCAACATCAACTTTGTCAGCTGTTTTAAATCACCTTCCTTCAGGTGGGACATCTATTCCTTTTTCAGCCGAGTTTTCCTTATCTGAAAATACCCAAGTAATGAAACCCTAGCTAATGACTGGATAACACACGGGTACAATCGACTCCAATTCTGTCAGATGCCCAGCAGCTGGTCCTTTTTCATGCAATGCAAGCATGAATTTTGGCCCTGTCTTGTGCCTGCCCATTCCTTCTGATTGCAGTAATGCTGAATGGATGGAAACCACCTGGCAGTGGCTCACAGAAGATGTGCCTGCATGTTGTGGTAGAGCTACAGAAGCCTGTGTGAGGCCCTGAAACACAGGACATGTATTTTATCCTTGACCCTGCTTGCTTTGTGCATCTCCTGTACTGAAAAGAGCCCAAAGGAATTTGCATTGAGCTCTCCCATCCCTATCATTCTCACAGATATAGAAAGAATGTGCCAAAGGTATTCAAAGACATATGAGAACATATAGGGGGGCCTGTTATATCCCAGCAACATAAATATAACCTGAGCTGCTTTCATATCTTCTTAGGATCAAACCTTCCTTCAGTGCTGGTCATGCCCAGATTTAGCAGTTCTCCACTGCTGAAAAATCTGTATTTCCACAAGGGACAATAAATTTAAGTTGCCTGGAAGGTCCATTTTAGCCTATAATTCTCATTTTTTCTCATGGCTCATTTCTCCCCAGGATACATTCATCTCGCACACAGCTCAGCTTGAGAAGCCAGCTGAGTTTTGTCCTGTTCCTAATCATAGAAAGAGAGAAAAGCAACAAACTCTGCACTCTCACCAGCAAAAGGCTTTCAAGAACTGCTGCTTCTTCAGGGCCACCACCCCAAGAGAAGCCATTTCACTCTTATTTCACAAATCTTTCTTCACTCTCAATCTTCTGCTGGGTTCACGTGTGGCACTTCTAAGTGCACTTTCCCTTCCCACACTCCCTCAAGGGTCACCTTCTGCTTCCCAGATGGAGAACAACTAACCTAGAGCATCAAATCGACATCATGGGGAGATTTCCTATTTGTCACACAAGAAACAAGGCTGTCTAGTGACGGTGGCTTGAGCAAAGGTTTTCTGTGCTGGCAAGGCTACACCTGGACTTTCACGCAAAAGTGGTACAATTCCTTTGCTCTGAGCTTCTCAATCTCTCTCTCAATGCCCTGGTTCATCCCTGTCGGTGTTTATCTCCAGCTTGGAGTGCCTCAGTGGTATATCCTGACCCTGCCAGCTATTGCCAAGGTTTCCTGGCTAGGCTGGTCCTGCAGCGAGTTTCATGCCTACGACTCCCTCCCTCCAATGACCTGTTAGCAGAGCGAAAAGCTGGCCATGCAGCGGAGGATGCAGCACACTATGGAGCACCAGTCCCACATGCTATTTCTCAGGCTCTCTTAATGCACACTACTTGCACTAGCACATGCAATCAGCAGAGCAGCTTTGGAGATTGGTGCTGCACGGAGAGACAAGCACAGATCAGCAGGGCAGCGGGGAGTCCCTCGTCTGCTCATCGCGTGGATTACCCCTTGAAAGAGAGAGAGGGGCTGGCAGAGAAAGCAGAGGCTTCCTTGTTTTAACAAATAGCTTTTCAGCCGCAGCAATGATTTCTGTAAATCCATTGGGTCGCTCTTTTTTTCCCAGAGACAAGCCACAAGAAAGGCCTGAAATTGATTTACCATCTATAAATAAAAAAGAATCAATAGTAAAATTTCTAGCTAATTTTCCTCTCCCTCTTTCCCCTTGGCCTATTCATTATCCGAGAAATACTTGTCTGGGAGAAAAAGAGAAGCGTTATCAGCTGCAGCCCCTGGACATGCTCCTTCGCCGTGGCCTCGCGCTCCTCTCCTAGCATCCTGTGGGGAGCGCCGGCTCCTTGAGCTTGGTCTGGCTCCTCTTCTCCATCTTGCTGCCAGCGCGGCTGCTCCCTTGGTCCTGCTGGGAAGGGCACTTGAAAAGCGGCGCTTTTTCTTTCCTGCCAAAGGAAGGAAGAGAGAGGACAGTGAGCCCTGGTGCTGCTTCCACGCCAGAGCACTCAAAGCATCATGTGATGGGACCGCTCCGAGCAGACCCGCTCCCCCTTCCCCTGTATTATGGCAATGCAAAACTCCAAGGAGCCTGGCGCTTCCAGTGCGCCTTTTGGGCCATGGTCCTAGCAAAGCAGTAGAGGATTTGGTTACTGACCTCGGCAGGAGCTGAGTTAAGCTAAATGCAAAGTGTTTTTGCAGTGACGCCCTGGAGATGACTGCCTAACATGACACAACTTCAGAAACGGTTCTTTGGCTTCCTGCAGCTTGTGCAGGGCAACAGACCTACTTTGCAAGGCTTTGCTTTCCAATAAGCCTCGTTACTTGCTTCTCAGAAAAAGTCCTGCCGAGCGTGTGTTTACAGTGTGCATGTGGGATCTCAAAGAAAACTAAATCTGCTTCCCCTATTACCAATTAATTCTGCTGCACTTCTATCCCGCTTGCTTTTATTGCCTGTTTGCTTAAAGGCCTTAACCAACCTGCTCCACCTCAGAGCCTGGTGCAGTTGCCACCTCTGCACCCGTGGGGTTGTGTTTTACAGCGCAACGGGGCGGCCTCGGCCTCTCCGTGTCGGGCTACGGAGAGAAGGCAAAACTGCTGCAGGAAGAGACCTCACTTTGGGCCATGGAAATGCATGAGAGGAGTAACCCATCCCTCCATTCCCAATCTGAAAATGAAGGATGATCCTCTCCTCTCCACCTTGCTCTGCTGGCTTTGGACAGCCCAAGCTCTGCCAGTTTTCCTCCTTTACCTGCTTTAACACTGCCTGTGGCACCGGCGATGAGGAACCTGCCTTCCCCATCTCTCCAAGTGCTCTTGTCCTGGTGCCACCAGTGCAGCCTGAATTGCATCTCCACTCCCGTCACCAACCCATAGTGCAGCAGTGTTTTGGAAAGATAAACACTGAGACAAAAATAAATAAGTCAGGACCCTGGGAGGGAGACATAAAGAGAGAACAAGCTGTGTTTTCCCTTCTGCCTATAATGGCACTGACTCCTTCCTGGACATTGCTGGAGATCCAAGTGCAACAGCAGCCATGGGCCTGAAGGAGACTCCCACAGAGCAGACAGGGATGCAGGTCACTCCATCCAGCGCCGCCCCCATCCCTGCTGCAGCTCCGGGCAGAGAGGAGCCGGGTGGGAGGCACAGCCCCCACTATGGGATGGATGCTGCTCCGTGAAGCCTTTCCGCTTTTCCCACCCCATCTCTGCAAGCAAGGGGAATGCAGAAATACAAGCCATGCAAAGAGGGTAAAAACAACTCTTAAACCTCCTTCGTTTTTCATGAGCTGCGTGGCACAGAGAAAGGAAACCCTTGTTAACCAGCAGCACTTACAGGTGGGATCTTAGTGGCATTTTCAGCCATCCAAGTGTCCACTCAACTGAAGCATCATGAGTATCAAGCCCTCTGTTCACATGAGCTTCCTGTGATAAAATGGGTTTTGGATGTACAGCCAGCTGACAGACATCACGATCGAATCACAGCTCTGCTGCCTGCTCGCTGCACATACAGCGGTTCATCTCGCTGCCATGAAAACTGTTTTGCAAATTGAAATCTCGGAGGCATAGCAATTACAATACCAAATTTATACCACATCTCTCAGTCAGCTAATTGTACATCCAAAAAAATCACCACTTGAATAATCTGAATACATTCACCTTTACTGCTAACCCTCCCCTGCAAAAAACTGTGTTGTGATCTCAACACAATTTTGAGTTACAGAACCCCATGAGAAAAACCTTTGATTTTAGCAGCAAAAATGCTCCTCTTTAAATACAGCAGAAGCATAATTCATGTCGAAGTCTAACATCTTGGTACTCTTGTGCTGCTTTTTTTTTCCAGTTCTTCAAACTGGGGATGCTCCTGTTGCTTGGTTTAGCCCTCAGACAGCATGCAGAAACACAGGCTCTGTACACAGTTACACCAAACATGCTGTATGTTGTTAACATATAAAACAAATATGTAGGTATTTCTGGGTTATCTTTTTAGGAAACTCTAAATCTTAAATGTCTTAAAATGAATTAGCCAACTTACAAACCATGCTAATGTTTTAGATGAGTTGGGTTTTGACCCATCACCTCCCAGAGGACAAGGACCCTCACAGCCCTTGGGGTTTTGAGCTCCTTTACACACACATTGATTGATTTTTTTTCCATACAGTGAAGCAAGTTGAGGTGGGGAGCAGTAGATTTTAATTAGCAACTTTGCTGCCTGCAAATTAAGGGAGGCAAAAATAGAAGACGATTCTATGTTGAAATTGCAAAGGGAGGAGAAAAAAAATAATGTCATTCAAATCATGTGTCTGGGACCAAAATGAATCATCAAGGCTTGCAAATGGCTAACCTCTGATCCTCAAAACGAAGAAATCTGGCTGCTGTCATGTAGCTGCTGATCTAATTTCTACACTTTTCCCCTCCATGGAGTGGGGTTGCGCTTCCCTTGTGCGCAGGGAGGAACGACTCACGCGCGGCTGCACCGAGCGCTCCCCTCTCCGGGCTGTGCAATTAGCCAGGTCCAGCTCTGACACTGCAAGGGGAGCACAGTATTTTTCTAGGAATGCCTGACAAGTTTCAAATGTAAAAAGCACAAATCAAATGACCCGGCGGTAATGACAGCCCGTGCCCTGGCAGTTAGATAATGTGCGTGCTCCAAAGCAAGGCCAATTAGAAGCAATAAAAACAAATTTACAATGGCAGAGCAAAGGTCAGAAATCCTCAGCCATTACAGCGGGATTGATTTTTTTTTCAGTCGGTCACCAGTGTGGTCACCAAAGCCTGTTTCCAGAGAGCGAATTCACAAATTCACACAAATTGACATGTTTGCCAAGTGACCACCCACCTGCTACAGCAGCTGGCGAATTCTGGGCCTTGCACAACCCACTTTTGTGCAGTGCGAAGGGTCCCAGCACTACGTGACTGCTGCAGTGGGTCCATGGGCTGTGGCAGCACCTTTCTGAATGCAGGAGCTGGTATGGTCTCCTGTTCCCGCAGTTTGCAATGGTCTCTGCCTTATTGTAAAAGAGATCTGATGTTTTTGCTTGCAGTGCAAGTAGAAAATGACCATCGCTAGAATTTGCTCCAGTTAGTTGGTGATATTAAATCAGGATTGCCAGCTGTCTACACTAGACATTACCCACATAGACACACTCTGTACATAGCAGGTCCCTGAGCCTCCAACCTGGGTACTCTGCCCTGCTGCTTGGAAGGGTTTGATTATGGAATAACACACAGAGCCGCTGTGAATCCACTTATCCAGCCCTGGCTTCCTCGGAGCAACAAGCCCAAGGAAGGAAAAGACGACCAGCTGGGTATCTCCAGGCTTGTCTACATGAGGATGCCCGGGAGAGCTAATCCAAATACATTTAGGGTATAAATGTAAAGCTGATTAGTGAAACCACAGTAAGCTCCTATGTGGATATGCTCCTTCAGAGTTAAAGTAGCCATAATTCAATTTAGTCATCTAGCTCATTTCCAAAAGTAAATTAAGGTAAAGCAAATTAAATTAAATGAGCTGACAGCACCTTCATTTTGAAAGGGATTGCTAACATGGCCACAATCTACTTCGTACAGTAATTCAGATTAGTGTCCCCTGCAGGGTGCCCATGGGGCTGTTGCTGAATCTGTGTCTGTGACCAACCTTTGAACAGGGACAGTCTGAAAGCGGGACCGAACATTTGCCGTAGGGTGTGTGCTTAAATCCTGGATGGAATCATTACAACCGGCATTTGGATTTCCAAGTGCTTGACAAGGTAATTGTTGTAATGTGGTATTTTGGTGAGCCCTCAGCTGGAAGCTGGCCAAGCTGTGCAAATCTCCCCAAATGCCATAAATGGATCTTTTTTCACCAAAACCCACGCAAATGTGTCACAATTTAAAACCTGAGAGGTTTTCTTTAGTGACAGCTACAAGTATCAAGAGTTGCATAAAATGTGCAGAAGCGTGTGGGAGTGAACTGACAGATTATAATTACCAATAGAGAAGGGGGAAAAAACAAAAATTAATTTCCGAGGCAAAACATGTAATTTGCCTTTAAACCATAGCAGTGCTTCCACTACTAATGCAATTCACAGCCCTGGAATCAGATTGAAGTTGTTTGACAACTTGACGGTCTTTTTTTACCTTCTCTCTTTATTTATTTATTTTCCTTTTAAAGCTGCACTGGCCAATGTAGGAGGATAAAGCTGAGGGCTTTTTTTAGATGCTCGTATTAGCTTTGTGCTGTTTGTACATGAAAGAAACCAGGTAAGAGAAATCTGCAGGCCTTGTCTCCAAGGCATCCTTTTTATGCTGGCTACAAGGTACTCTACTAGTGTAACACCATCTCATTTCATTTCTTCCTTTTTTTTTTCCAAATAATAAGTGATTATGGTCGGACTTGATGGTCTTGAAGGTCTTTTCCAACCATAACAACTCTATGATTCTATGGTTTTGCTAAGGTTTCCTAGGCAGCATTGGAGGAAAGGAAACAGACAGTTTACTGCACCATCTCTGCACCATTCAAGGGGCACTGCCAGCAGTGTTTATGAAACTGGCTCTGTTTTGCTGCCTGGGGAGTCCCTGGGAGCCCCGTCAGCATCTTGTATGTGAAGCAGAGTGACCTGCTGATGTTGTGAGTAGCCAGGCCTGATTTTATCCACCACAGCAAACAAACTACCCAGACCTACAGATGTCTTCAGGATCACTTTCAGGAACTTCTTGAACTTCCAAGTCATTATTTTCCAGTAACAAAAAATGGAGACACAACTTGTTCTTGGTGGCAGTGGCAGCTTCCCAGAGTGGCTTGTTGCATAAGCCAACCACTGCCTCATTTACTAGATTCTGCCCTCCTCTCTTAGCCACTGCTAGTGGTAGGGGAAGAGACGACAAAACAGTGATTTAAGTTGATGGGAAGAGAACTGGGGATGGCAGCAAACAGATACTCTACAGAATGACAAGAGATGGCCATCTACATAAAGCAGACTACACACTCAGCTCTCAGCTCAGTCATCAGCAAGTCAAAGAAAGCACAAAGACATACAAATAAACTCTCAAATTACTGAAGAGATCTTCCAGCCTATATCCCTGTGCAAGAAGCCATCCCTCAATTGTAAGCAATGCAATGCAGGAGCAACAACTCCAGCACTAACTAGTGGATAACCTACAGGTCTTTGTTATGATGGGGTGCTCCTGGTGTCCAAACAACTAGTGCACTCCACCTCTGTGGGTGATGGGACAGCCCTATGGGCCTATCCAGCCTGTTGGACACACAGCTGTGAACTCATACATCATCATTAAGGCTGCAAAGTCAAGCAGTAAAAGGAGAGAATCGCCAGAATAAAGGCTGTCAGAGTAATTTTAATTCAGCCTCCTGGCGGATATGCCTTCTGATGCGGTCTTTAATTACCTCATCACAGCCTATTTTTTCTTCAGTGAGACTGCTGCCTCATTTAGAGCACGACAGACAGACGACAATTAATGAAGGGCCAGTCAATATTTTGTTCTGTCTTTTTTCTTCTGTTCAGTGGGTGGCCCCAGGCAGTATTTGCTGCATGCCTTCAAAATCCGGCTCTGAGAATTATCCAGACTGGATTTTTCTCTCATGTATCAATATGGCAGCTGAATGCTTGCCACACAGGAAGGAATTTATTTTCCAAAGTGCTTGAGAGGGGAAGGACTGTATTTTACCTATAGAAAAATGTGCTGGAAAAATGAGTTCCAGCATGTTCTAGTATTGAGGTCCAGATGGGATCCTTCATGGTTCTTACCTTACGTGTCCATTGGTTCTATGCACAGTTCTAACCTCAGTCACAGCTGTAAGACTGTGTTCCTGTGAGTCCAGAAAACTGTAAACATGGGATCAATGGGTCTCAGAAAAAGAAAAATACAGTGGTTAGAGAGGCAGTACGTAGGTCATATCTCTGCTGTGCAAGGAGTGAGCCAGGGGTACCACTTGTATAGAGATGGAGTTAAGGCAGTGAAGGTGACCTGCATTTGCAATTTTTTTAAGTGAATTTTCTATTTTTTCTATTGTAACCACTCTCTGTAGCCACTGTACTCTACCTTCTCTTCATCTCATACAAATTTTTCGCCTTTTACCAAAGACTTCAGTGGAGAAGGCCTTTTCTCACTATCAACCCAAGCAATTTTAACCTTTACTTTGGCTAAAGCAGAAAGAGGTGAGTAAAGGACAGACTCAGTAAGACGAAGTGCTCCCTGTGCCACCGACAATATCAAAGGGAGCCCGGCTCAAATGCTTTCCAGTGAGCACAGCGGGAGGAGAATTCACTGGTCACCAAGCAGTGCTAAGGAGAAAAGCACAATAACGAGCAGCGAGGAAGAGCATGAACCTTCACTGCCACCTGACAGCCCCTTTCCGTCTCCTGCTCTGTGCCCACTTAACCCTGCCATGGAGTGAAGGCTTTGTGCACAGGGCAGACCTTCCCGAGCCTCTTGAAACACATCTAAGTGCCAGTTCCCTCTTCTCCAGCAGCTTTTTGTCTCCGCTACTCCATTAGAAATTCATAGGCTTCCCGGACTGTCACTGAGAAAACATCCAGCTTTTTCAGCAAGGCTTTTAATTTATTATCTCATGTATGAAAATATTTTAACCTCCCTGCCCTCCTGAGCTGAGTCATCACTGCTTTCCTACCTTGCTGCAGACACATCACCCTCAGGAAAATAATTGCTTAGCAAGCTGAAGACAGTGGACATTGTCTTTGTGAGTGGGGCGCATTTGTTTAGGAATAGGGGGACTTTATAATGTGAGGACTGTGGGGGGCATAGAGGGGTTATTGCTTGAAACAAGCACTGGTCTTTCCCAGATGGCTGTGTGAAATCCTGCAAGGCTACTGGGGAAAATAAAGTGGAAGGATGGAGAAAGCTCAGCAAGAGGGAAGGGGCTGAACAGTCCTGGGAGAGACAGAGATGTTTAGATATGAAGGATAACAGTGCTGGACCAAGAGGGCATGAAGAGAAAACTAAGAAACAGTGCTGGAAAGGAGCCACTTGATGCACTTCATTCGTATGCCTGACCTCTGCGGCCTGGCAAACATGTTCAAGGCTTAGAGCTATTTCGGAATTTCTGGTTTGCCCAGAAGTTCTTCTGGTTAGAGAGGGAGAAGAAACCCCTAACTTGATGCCTGTGGCCAGAACGCCACCTCATGCTCACGAAGACATTTAGGAGTCATGGTTGGAAACCAGAGTTGCCCAGTGCAAAGGTGGGCGCATACAAGCTCACCTCAACGCTTCAGAGGCAAAACCAGAACAAAAGGTTCAAGATTTATGTCTATCAACCAATTATCCAAGGACAAAATGCTGTAACCTCTCTGGCCCTCTCGCTGGCAGGGTCAGGCCCTTGAGATATTGGTGAATCCCCATCCCTGGAAGCATTATGGTCACAGCTCAGCAACTGCAAACCACAGGCCTCATCTACTTATGACGTTTGTCCTAAGGGCTTCTCTAGGTAATAGTGGGTGGGATTTTAACAACAACTGCAGATCCAGCTAGTTGGTCACACTTATTTTGGCACATAGGCATCTTATCCAGTGTAGCTGTTTTCCCTGACTCACAGGAATAAGCTACACAATATAATCCACTTTATCCAAGGATAATGGAGGTACTAGGGCCTCAGCTACAACCTTGGTGCTGTAACCAGAGTTGTGGCACCATTCCTTGTCTTTGACTGAAGCTCATCCTAATTCCCTTCCCACCAAACCACCCATGCAGCCTGTGCTTTAGAATGGCTGTTGCTGGACAACCTGAGTGGACTAAACTTTGTGAAAAGATGCCTGGATTTGGTTGTGAACAGGATTTTTGACATTCAGGAAGGCTTCTTGCTACCTCTTGCCATGCCTCAACTTCTTCCTCTGCAACATGGTGATAATGGCTTAAATATTTTCTTCACAAAGATCCTTCAATCAGATGGCCTCCGTAAGCATTTATGGTTGTTATTTCCAGGGCTATTGGAACACCTTTTGCCCACACTACCTCCTCTCTCAGACAAAAATCATTCTGTCAACAGTATCCTGGGTCAAAGGAGCCAATTAGTTTTCCCTTCCCACATGTACATACATTCATAACATTCATAAACTGTGCAACTTTCTTTCAAAAAATATATCAAATTGGGCAATGTTTTAATGTATTTTCATAAACTGTGGGCACAACATGTCCTGTTTCAAGCTAAAAACCATACCATATAATTAGTTCTGATTACACAGATATTTAGTATCATTTTACATATTCTAATCCCTTCTTATCACTATTGCCTAACCAAGGCATAATTGAAGCCACAACCCTGTCCCTTCCCTCTCCCAGCAGTTCACAAAATTTAATTTTGGACAGGTTTACAGTTAACACAGCAGCTTCAAAGAAAGATTTCATTTCATTGATGTACATTTTACACACACACACACACACACACACACACACACACACACTCTGATCAAATATCAGATGACAAAGCCCAGAATACAAATGAAACTCCTTTATCTGCTCACAGGAAAAAACTGGAACTTGGAAGGTATCAGGAAATTAAGAGCATGAATCCTTAAAAATCTATTCCTTAAACATCTGTTGGCTTTGGGTGGAACATTTACTGAACATGGGATTTTAGTGTGAGGTAACGCTCCCCAAACAAAGCCCTCCTCACCCCATTAGCTCCTAGTGGGGCAACAAGAAAACCATGCTCCGTGCATCCCTGTTACAGATGTGTATCTTTCCCTGCCGGCACGGCTGTCTCTATAGAGATGGACATGGATATTTGATGAGATTAAAATGCTTCAGTTACCGCTGTCAGTGGTTCTTTAATTTAAAAGGAAGCAAGCAAACAAGCATTCCTTTTGATGAGGTAACTGAATGATGCCACGGAAAAGCACTTTGCTGTCAGGTGGTAATTAGGTTCAGTGATAGTCATGGGTTTTTAGCCTTGGAGGCTGTGGCCCCTGGGAGTCTGAAAGAAATGATACATTCAATTTCCGGAGGAGAGGAAGATGTTGGATGCTTTTCTCTGCTAACCCTGCAGGTCTCTGCAGATAAGAGCACTCAGAACTGCAGAGCTGACAGTCCTTGAGGCAGTCTGAACTGGCATGTTGAGACCATGAGCAGGAGATGGACCCAAAACAGGGCACTTAAAACATCTAATGCAACCATGCTTCTTCTAACCATGCATATAAAGAACTATCCATATAGCTGCACAGAAAACGGTTAATGGCTGCAGAAGGAATCTAGCAATATAGGGTCCAGGAGCAGGGCAAGGATTCAGGTTTGGGAATACTCCTCTTTTGTGCATTCAGCATTGGTGGCCTTACTTCACGTCCAAAAGGACTTCCTTCAGGACAAGCAGCCCCCAACCTGCTTGTTAGAGCCTCTGTCCTGCTACTCATGGGCTGTGCTCACAGCTGCAAAACCACAGCAAGAGTTCATGGAGAAAGGGGACCCCAGGAGGCTGGAGCAGCTGCAGGGAATCTGCCATAGACTGTCAGAGCTGCCCCAGATCCAACAGGAGATGGAGAAACCTGCCTTTGGCACAGCCTCGCCTGTCATTCCCTGAAGCACTGACAAAAGTTTTCCCTTCCAGAACTAAAACTTTGCAAAATAAAGTGGGTCTGATTCTCCTCTCACTCACAGGAGATAAATGAAGGGTAAATCCGCTAAAGATACTGGCGTGAGATTGGTGACAGCAGACAGAATTCAAGCAAGATATCGATATCTCCAAAATCCTCTGAATATTTTTTCAGGCATAAACCAGGTATCTTTCCTGATCATAAATGCTTTATTTCCAAATGGAATTTCAATAAAATAAGCAGAGTTAGACTAGCACGCTTATTATAAAGCCATAATGCAGTAGCACTAAAGTTTAGTCATGAAAGATATTAAAAAAGCAGCCCTGCTAAAGCAAAAGAAATTGCTTTCTGACCTACCGAGTTTTAGGAATAGGTGCTAGCAGTCCTTCTACCAAGGCATTCAGTCTGTAGTAATCCAAGAATGTCCTGGCCACATTTCTTCCAAGCTTCATATCTGTGAGTTTTTAATTAAGGAGTATTTTTGAGAATAATTAAAAATAATACTAATTTTAAAAAGCAGAGTGTAAAGGTAAATTAATGTTATTTGACGCATGAGCAAGTTTTACATTAACCATCCCACGGTGTTCAAGCTTCAGGCAAAATGACTTATGTAAGCATGTAAAGTGAGGGTCACCTGCTTTGCTTCTTGTTTCCATGGGTGAGTGCTGCACAAAACCACAGATGGGAGGAAACCGTCTTCGTTTTCTCCACATGCTGTTGCATAGTGCTCAAGGAATAATACATTCAACCAAAGAAGTCTTCCAATTTCCATAGTCAGAGAAAATACCTGAAAAAGCCTGGATATAGGAAGCATTTCTGTTCCTGTATCCAGGAAACAAGGTCAAGATGCCCTGGATTGAGCCAGCCATGGACAAGCATCCAAATTCAAGGCTGAGATTAAAGCTATAGCCCTCTAAACCTTCTGCACTTACTTCCCACCTGCTATCCTAGGACAACCTACTGTCCTTTATTTGTGCTGTATTCAGGATTGAAAACTATAATTTTACCAATGAAATGGAAGGATACCATCGAAAGCTCTATACTAGCTTAAGAGGTCAACAGTAACTCTGGGGCCCCTTCTCTCTTTACGAGCTCCGATTTCTCCTCTATCCCTAAGACAAACCCCGGGCAGATGCTGCACACCAGAGATGTCACCAAGACCTAGCAGACACTAGAACCAGATGCTGTTGAAGACTCAGTTACCTAAAAGAGAAGCTGCATAACCTATGACCACATCAAAAAATAACATTATGGACAATATTCGCCATTGGATGGCTCTCCTCACATTGAATGCAAACGCAAGGCTGGCCTGTCATGGGGCAGCAACTGGAGGAAATACTGTGGGTGCCACTATGCACAACTGTATTGTGGGGACCGAGGACTCCTTTATTTCCCTATTTCTAGTTCATGCCTCACACACTACTATCTCCACACTCCACCCCATGGTATTTCCCCAAAGGGTCACTGTAGTGACAAAAATTTGAGGGGTGCAGATGTGGGCACCCATGTGGGCATATAACCCATGAAAGCTAAACAGCCCTCTGCAGCTGACACCCAGCAGTCTAGGAAAAGAGACTGTTGCTGGAGTGCTGTGTGTGCATGTGTGCGTGCTCTGTTTTAACAATTATTATCCACTGATGTTTCCACAAGAGGAAAATTCCAGAACTACAACGTCCCAGGGGCCTCCAAGCAGCATCTATGAAGAAGCTAGCCTCTAAATGAAGCTTTTATTACCCGCCCACTTACATTAGACACATCAAAACAAGTGAGCTTGAGACATCACGTTCAGGCATCACTGTGAGATCTCTGTTTACCATTTATTTATTTATTTACAGGGGAGATTGAACCGACATAGCTCAGTCTCTAGCTCTCGCCCAGTGAATAAAAATACTTTTGTAAGCCGGGCATCAGCCTGGCTTGCACTGCCATCAAGTCTAATGGCTAGAGATGACTCGTGACACTGCTGTTCTCTCCCCAGCAATCCAGTCCCACTTCTGCAGTTTCCATAGCTGTGCCCTGGGGTTGTTACATGAACCTATCCCTTCTGTATCAGGGACTACCCTGATGCACTAATTGGCATCTTAATACCATATGTGCAGCAGGCATCTCTGTGCTGCCCAAGAGCCACAACAGCTGATGGTTGCGGCTGTTGTCCACATGGATGGTGACAGTCAGTTGTGTGCAACAGCGCTGGTTTAATCAGCAGCAGCAGCAAGATTCTGACTGCTGAAAGATGGGTTTAGCTGTACACACACACACAAGTTTAGTAAGACAACTTAAAAGTTTGCCCATTCCAGGGAGGGCACTTGCTTTGAAAGAGTTTTGTGACTCTGGAATTTGGGGGTGGCTCAGGATGGTTCAGATTCTGTAGATCCTGAACTCAAAGCAGCAGCAAAGGTTAAGGGTTCAAAGTTGCCTGAGAAAGCAAGAAAGAAGGTGAGAGGACTGTCAAACATTTAAGGGACTGAGAAAACTAACATGGCTTGATCTTGTAGTTTCTTTCATTTATTCAGCACTTTAAAGATACAAAGTTGTAATTGGACTCAGGAAATGCTCTGGGACATTTTGTCAGTGCCAGTCTCAGAAGGTTCCTCTGCCAGAACTGGCCCTGATGCCCTCAGCTTTGTCTCTTTCCACTGCGTGTGTTCTTGAGGTGGGAAATGTGTGACCAGCCGTCCTGGGAAAGAAGGCCCTAAGATGAGATCAGGTGCAGCCAAGGAAATGGGTGCACAAGCCCCTATGTGATGCCCCACAACTCTTCTTTAAATCTCACCTGAAGGGATGCAACTCCGCACTGATCTTAGATCTTGGGAGAAGCTTTCTGACAATAAGAACAGCTAACTGCTGAAATAACATCTGAGAATCTCCAGAATGGAGGTTTTTAAGAACAAATTAAACCCATAACAGACAAGAACAGCTTAGGTCCAACTGATCCTGCATGGAATTATGCAGATGAACTACATAAGGGTCCCAAAAGCACCCTTCACATCAATCTGTGAACAACTCGTAATTCGTACTGATGTAGGGTGAGTCAAACCAGCATGGGATAAAACATGTGCAGGTTCAACTACTAATCTCTCAAGTCATCCTAGTCCCCAATGCTTTGCCTGCCTGCTGCCTCTGCAAAGGATGAGAAATGTCAGTCATGGAAATCAGACACCTTTCCATAAAAACAGAAAAAAAGCAAAAACAAGCTCCCCTGTGACTGCCCAGCCTGCGTGAGGAATGGTCTGGTTTGTTCAGTAAGTGCAGGAGGTTTGTTCAGTAAGTGCATACACAACTACCTGAGGAAAACAACCAAAGCAATGGCATTTTCTTATTTTTTGGGAAACACAGAAGACTCAGACTCCACTCTGGTCTACTATTATGCCAACAGCCCCAAAATAACTGCATCTACAAGCAGGCCCCACCTTTGCTGCTTTTTATTTTTTGTGCAGGTCTTTGTTTTTATCCGCCTTTATTCTGCAATCAGACATGTTGTGCTCCTTACCTAATTTCAACCACATTTGCTAAAAGGCCATTTCCCAGCTGTTCGAATCACATGAGCTTGGCTCATATCAGACCCTAGAAAATCCACTTAGAGGAACTGCAATGGAAACATTGGGGTGAATCTCCACCTTTCACCAGCTGCCATGATTCCTTCTCCTCTTCCTTCTTCTCCCATCAATTCACTGCTCCTCCACATTCCTTATTTCCCATGGAAGGGGAAAACAGTGTGTCCAAGACTCCTCTGAGAAATGCAGTTCTCACGCATTCCCTCCTTGAATGGCACTAGCCATCTTGGGGAAATTTCAGAGCAATCTGTTCTTATAGAATGCAGCCAAATTTCACAGATGCTAGGAAGTGCACAGATAAGACAACAATCTTGCAGGGCTCTCCCCAGAATCCCCCAGATTTATTATCCCCACCATCCTTCCCATCCTGAGACTTCTAGCACTGGATGGGGAGGAGAAGAAAGGAGGACAGGAGATCCCATAAGTCATTATTAGCTTTCAATTGAGAAGATTCACTGATCCTGTTGTGAACAGTCTGCTTAAAATGGAGCGTCAAGAAGCACACAGCCCTGTTCTGTCTGTGTGTGGAGGCAATAAAAATCTCAATTTGGAAACCAGCTAGCAGTACAAGTCATTAGGGGAGGTACTAAATGTTGCTGCTTTAATAGCTCACTGATCATTTAATAATGTCACTGCTGCAGAGCATGGTGGCACCATTTGCTCGCTTTTGTTTTGCTTTCTGAAATTCAGGGTCATTTCACTTTCAAGTGAGTGGATTATCTCTCTTTCCCTCTCTTGCTAGATGCTGCAAACTGCTTTAAATAATGAGAAAAAAAAGGATGGCTCCTTCAAGTTCAGCATCTCATTTTCATAAGGTCTGGTGTCATTGCACTGGAGCAGGAAGCGAAGCTGTGGTGGTGGTGAGGATTTGACAAGGGCAAACCGGTTAGCAGCCCCGACTCATCTTTGATAAGTCCTGTGGGGTCCCTGCCAAGCAGATTGGATCTCTGCTTTTATGTCTCATCTAGAGGACAGCACCTCCATCAATTTGAAACACTGCGCTGGGTTATTAGTTTATGGAATGCATCCAAGTTTAGTCCTAAGCAGGATTTCAAATCATGACCTTCCCGTCCAGAGGCAGCATTTACCAGACCCACACAAGTCGTTTCCCTCAGACCAACAGCTTTAAGTTATCCTAAAATCTGCAGGGGAGGAGGGAGGGAAGAGTGATGGAAGAAAGCAGGGAAGGAGAAGGAGACATAAAGAGAAAGATTAATCTTTTTAATAGCTCAAATTAAAAACCAGAAAAAAACCTCTTTGTTAGACAAGACTGAATTCTGCAGCAAATCTCAATCCACCACCACAACAATCCTGTTATTTATGAAAAGACGGGTATTTTGTGCACGAGGGACTCCCAGATGACAGTGGTCAGCCTCGTGCAGTCTCGGGAGAAACATGGATGAGGTTTTTCTCATGTTTATAACAGCTTCCATCAATGGGTCAAAACCATTCTTGACTCAAACAAGAGCTCTAATGGAAAATGGCATTACTTGGCTTTGAACCTCAGTGTTACATCATGCCAGGCCTAATCAGAGCTACCCCTCTATTTCAGCAGAGCTCACTTTTCACCACTGTTGCTTACTTGTGTTGTTTTCACAGGGCTGATGCTACCCTCAGATGAGTAAGGGATGCTGCCCACGTCACATCTCATCATGAGGGTCACTCCAAATTAAGTGCAATTGGGGCAGTGTAGATGCTAGTTTGGGTGCTAGTCTATGGCTTTGCACCAGCAATTAACCCTGTGCAGACCACGGGGCAGACACCACATCCTTCCTAGGTAAGTCACTTCAGAAAAACAAGATAAGCTTCCCACAGAGGAATGTGCGTCCACAGAGGAAGCTTCTCAAATGGCTATGGGAAAGGGACAAGACTTACCCTCTTCTTCCGATGGATGTTCAGCACTTTAGGCTGCTCCAATCCAGGAGGTCAGAGCAGAGAATTGCAGCTATCTCCTCTGGCCTTCATATCCATGAACGTCCTGCATGCAGCTAGACTGGTAACAGCAGCTGAGCAGAGGAGCATTTGCATCCCCAATAGCCGCTTTCTGATCCAAGGCAGGACCTGACAGCATAGATGCTTTTAGAAACAAAACCTAACAGCAGTGATGAGTCTTCATTTTTTTTTCTTCCTGTGTGTTATCAGAGAAGGAACCAGGCTGGAAAATTCCTGACTATTTCAGGCTTTCAGGCCCTTATCCTGAAGCATTTGATTGTGGTGGAAAAAATTGCAAAGATGGAAGCTGTGCGCTCCCCTGTCCAAGTAATCAGTGGCCTGTAATTTTCCCTGCTCCCCTAAAAGAGGAGGCAGGAGCGAAGGCAGCTCAGAGAGCTCTGTTTTCCCTCTGCCAGGGGAGCAGGCATGAGGAGTGCCCCATATTCCCCTGAACTCATTTCAATATCAGCTCTTGTATCCTTCTGGTCCCCCACCATGCATTAGCTCCAGCAAAGAAGCCACCCATCACCTTCCTGCAGAGGAGAAACCTTGGACCACTTTACACTGCAGAGCTGCCAGAGCTGCCACATACAGCCAGGAACGGGGAGCACTGAGTTCAACAGGGGATCCAAGACACGGAGAAAGGCAAAGAAAATCATGGAAAGGTGAGAGGTGTCTCAGATGCTGCCAAAGTGAATCTGGAAGCGCAACACACTGCCCACTTTTATCTCTGGCTCCACATGCCATTTATCCAGCACTTGAAGAAAGATTTTGCAAGGACATCTCTGTCCACGCTCCATTATCCTAATGTCATCTTCCCGTTGCTCTGTGCAAGTTGTGTTTTATTCGTCCTACAGTGCTGCTGCACCACTAGGGGATGGAAATGGGCCCTCCTGTACAGGATGATCTCGCCCAAATTATCAAATAACAAAAGAAAATGGTTTATTTAATATACTGGTTGTGCTGACTCCTGATAAGGTTATCTGAGGGATACCAGTCAGAATCAAGCTCATAGCTGAAAAAGAAAATTCCCAAAAGGGTGAATTTCAGTACTGGTGTATTTTAATTCATGAAAGCACTGCACTAGCACCTCTCTGGATATTGGTACACATAAAATAATGATTTACATAAAACCTGATTATAGACGCTTGTGTCAAGTCATCCCAGAATTAACTTGGGCCAGTATTCACTGGTCCCACATTAATATTGAAAAATGTTCAGTGAGAGCATCAGGAAAAACACCAGGATATGTCTTTTCTTGCGATTTTAACGTTTCTGATCTTTTGTAATGTTTAATTCTGGTCACTTGCCAAATCTGGGAAGGAGCTCTTGTGGATTAGCTGACCTCAGCTCTTTACACAGTCAATGAAAATTACAGAGCTGATTTTCTCTGATATACCAAAAAGGGATGAGGGGAGAGGAAGCAATTTTCAAGTGAAAAATCAGCATTCACAATCTTCTCCTATCGCTGATGAATGTCCTGAAATGCACAGGGGAAAAACAGCAAGAAACCAAAGTCTTAACAGCTTTTTGTTTCCAGTTTGCCTGGAAATGCAAGGACAGTTCAATCATTTCTAGCTGTAATTAGAACCCCCAAAATACCGTGGGAAATCAGGAGCTGAATTTTTTTGAAGAGCTTTTTGGCCCATCCCAGATTGCCCCTTACACATGACGCCGCACATCATTCAATTTCTGGCAGTTCACATTAGACATTCCACTCAGAGGTTTCCACATAGCACTTGCCACCACCCAAACAAAATCGGTTTCAAGATGAATGGTAGAAAGAGTGTTTCAACACATTAAAGTGTGGATAAACCATTTTTCAACTCCAAATTGCTGGAAGCTCATGAATTGTATAAATTGCAACAAAGCATCAGGACCCCTCTGCATGCTTCTTTTTCTCCCTTCGGCTGCAGCTTGCATTCACTAGCTTTGTCAAGAGCAATCTTTAAAACCAGGCATATAGTTTATATTGCAAACACATTCAATTCTCATATTTCTTAATTCTTTTTAAGTTTCAGGCAGAGGAAAGATGGAGAGAACTGCACCTTGCACACAGCGACTGCAGGATTCCCAGTGATCCTGAGGGACCTTCCTTGCTCAGTTGGGATTCCCCAGGCTCTCCTCTGCTCACATGTAAATATTTGCCATGGGAACACAGGCTCTCTGGTGTCTGAGGAGATGTAGAAACTTCCTGGATCTTACCTGTTACCACACATCTGAACAGGGACGCGGCACACTGGCTATCAGAGGGATGCAGTCAAAATGCCTCTCCGTAGGCACCTGCCGCAAGACCCCTTGGATTCCTCCTAATTTCAATGAGTTTGTGATCTCTCCCTTGAGACCAAGGCACCTTTGATATCTGTAGTGAGCACAGTGCAAAGAAAAGCTGATTTATCTTTGGGAATTGGCTCAGGTTCCCTCTCAGACCATCCTGCAAAGAAAAGGGACCTCGGTCTCAGAGGCGGTACCTTTAAAAGCACTTGCAGTCTCCAAGTAATAGTCATGCTTCAGCGTGTTCAACATTTCGGCTGAGCTCAGTACAAAATGTCGTGATTTAAAGCTGTGAGATCAGGCAGGATTCAGCAAATTCAGAATTATTTATTTCTTTAGAGCAGGAAGTCTGGCTACAGATTATTTACTGCAAATGGGCCTGTTTGGGAGGGGAGAAAGGAGAGAAGGGGCAAATTGAGTGATTGAAATTTTTCAATTAAAACAAGCAGTATTTAAAAAAGATTTAAGGTTTTATTGGCAACTGGGAAATAATTCAAGCGGCTAGAGCGCTGCTAAGTGCAGGTCTTGGAGGAAAGAAGAGAGAAAAAAAGATTTTATTCTGTGGAAGAAGAGAAGAAAGGAAAAGAAAACAGAGAAATATCATTATCTTTGTTTCTTCTGCTACATTAATGTATTTCTCTCCCTGAGTTATCTCCTGTATCTGGTAGTATTGATTCAAAATAAGGCACCGTGGTGTAGGCTTCAGGCAGTAAAAAGCTTTACTAGGAGTGGTCCATTTTCAGGGCTGTCAGCACAAGAAACAATCTGGAGACTGGCTTTATATTGGGAATTATATCTGTCCAGATGGGAGAGGGGGCACCTACCTTCTTTGCTGGGCTGGAGATGGCCTGTCTCGAAGGATGAGCTGAGCATGGGGGTGTCTCTGGATGCTTTGCTGGAGTATGTTCACCAGAAGGCAGGTGGACAAGCAGCGTTACATGAAACAAAATACACCTGGATGGGAAAGAGAGGGCAACAGCTCACAAATGCCAAGACCTCAATGCTGTCCATACTGATAACTGGGACTCAAGAATTAATCCTGCTCTTGAGCTCACGTTATCTGCTGGAAGGGGGTCTCCTCCTAAAGGCAGGGACAGGTGTGACTTGGACCAAAAGATCTCTTTGTATCAGCAGGATACACCTCATCTGTAGGTGGTCACTCCAAAGGGCTGTTGGTGAAGGCCAGAAGAGAATTAGGACTGTTGCTAGTTGAGAAACAAATTCTTCTTGCTTATGGAAGGAAGGAGTAAAACATTACTATAATCTCCAACTCCCCAATTAATTGTGTCTTTTACTATTATAATTCCCATTCCCAGATAAATTTAGCTTTTTCTAAAACCTTTGATTTTTCCTTTGTGTTTTACATTCAAGCTGGAATGCAGTGATAAGGGCCTACGTATATATATATATTTAATCTCCACACACACATATAGTTAGTTATATATAGTCTCTGCCACAAATAACATTACTTTGATGGCAGTCACAAAGCCCTTGTTAGAAAACACACTCACTCAAGCTGGCTGGCTTTCATACATCGTGCTCCTTAGGGTGGGACTGCTGGTGGTAGTGGTTCCGTGTCCTTAAAAAGACCTGCAGCCCATCTCACTGGTTGTTCCTTCCCCTCCTTTCTCCAATGGGGTGCAAACAAGTCCCCAACAAACTTCAGATTCAGCATCTATGCTCATTTTACACGACTGACCTCACCAAAGGAGCTTGAACTGTAACATCTACCATCAAGTCCCTGTATGAAAAGCTCTTGATTTTAAAAAGGGAGTATTTCAAAGCAAGTGCTTGCTACAGGATTCTGCATTAAGTGGTAAGCAGCTTTGGAGGCACTGAACAGATCTTTCATAATAACATGCCCATGACCACAACACAGCCAGCATGCTCTGGAGTTTATCAGAGCCCTAAGCAGTAACTTCCTATCTCTCCATTTTCCAGTGTCACTTATAGCTATAAAAATCACTTTCCCTTCTGATTTTCTTTCTAAAGGTAAGACCTACGTAGTGATCCTTGCCCTGGCACAGATCCCATGCAACAAAAGGAGAGTTTGGACTGAAAGACAGTCTGTCTAAAGGTTTGTCAGAGAAAAAAGGTAATAGGACTAGGAAGCTCATTGTTTCTTATTTTTGTAAAACAAACTGCAACACTTGAATATGACTTTGCATTCAGAAACTTTATATTTTGAGACTGCTTCCTATTTTGCTTGTCAGCACAGTCTCACTATCTGCTTGTGTTCATCATCTGTACCTTCACTTTACTATTACTATTAATACTAGAAATAAGTCCAGCAGTCCAAATTTCCTCCCTTCATTAAGTTCCAGTGTCATGCTTGAGAATTCACACTGACTCTGCTTACCTGGCACAGTGGCACCAACTTCTGTAATGCTTGGAGCTCTCCCCCTTCCCAGATCTGCTTCTAACACCATCATCATGTGTCAGGGGGAACATCTCAGTTTGCATCATATCTCCAGGGGAACATTACCCTGCAGGTGGAGTGAGACTCTACTGCTCCTGACGCTAGTTTAGTTTCAGTTAATCTTTGAAAGAATGGTCAGGAGTCCAGAATGGATGAGGAGGAAAAACAGAAAGGATTTCTGGCCTTTAGACCAAAGAACAAGAATGAAAAGAGTTTTCAAATACGTAAATGCTGCTGTAGAATACAATAAAACTTTTCTGCATCTACTGGTGATAGCACAAGAAGTAAAGGCCTTACTTTACAAGAAAACAGATTGAGATTATATTCTGGGGGAAGCTTTCCAGCCAAAAGACTAAGGAAGCACTGGCAAAGTATCTCATGGAGAGGCTAGATTGTGGGATCCCCATCTTCAGACAGAATTAGAACAGGTATGAAGAATGGGGTGAGTTGTCCTGATCCTTTTCCAGGACAGAGGACTGAGCAAGGCGCCCCTTCTACCTCTAGTCCACGGGTTTCAGACCTTGTTGTGTAGGAGTGCTCTCCCCTTGGATTCTCTTTCAGTTCTTGGCAATAGAGATACAACAGTTCTTTGATCCCTTTGCACTGCTGGGAAGAAAAGCAAGGTGTAATCCAACTCCCTTTGCAGCACACAAACCCAGCAGAACTGCTGCATACATCTCACCACCTACTAATATGGCCTGTAAAACAAAATCCACTAAAGGTGCCACCACCTTCAGCTAGACTGAACTCCAAAGCTCCTGCCCCATATTCATCTACTCTTTACTTCTGAATTCAATCACTGCTCTTTTTTAAAAGCCTCTATGCCTTTTGCTACTTATTAAAATATTGGTTGCACTCTGACTTGCTTTTCCAAGAGGTCTGAACAGCCTTGCCAGCAGTTCAGACAAACAAACAACTAAACAAACAGAATCCATTAGGAACTGCCACTGCCGACTGTCGCCCTTTCGCATACATCACGTTGAAAAGGTTAATGCTTCCCAAAAGGGGTGGAAGAGATGGGTAGGGGGAAGGGTGGGCAGGAACCAATCCTGTGAGGACCAGATGTCAAAGATGCTCAATACAGCACAGAACAGCCTTCCCTGCACTCCCCCTTCAAGCAAGGCTCTTGCCCATCCCTTGGCAAAGCTTCCCTTTGAGGGATCTATAATTTATTAGGGAAGGTGGAGTGCTGAATAAATTGTGCATAGAGATGAAGCAGTGATGATCGCTAACTCAAATCCCTAGGAGCTTGGCATTTTCAATCTTTAGCTCCCATTTGTGTCCCCCCGGTCCCTACTAAGTGAGCAAGCCAAAGAGCTGAATATCGACAAAACATAATGAGCTCATTGAGATCTAAGCATTGCAATTAGCAGGGTGGAATGGAGCAGAGGGGCTGGGAGGCAGACTGTAATTATTTATAATGTTGATAATCACTTACATGTAGTTAAAAATATAAATACATCCCAATGCTTGATGGCATTAACTACTCCTCAATTAGCTCCAAGCCCAATAAGTAAGTGATACCCAAACACTTTCAGGAGAAAGGCTAACGGCCTTTGTCTCAAGGCTGTGCTCACCAGGAACCACAGACCTGCAAACTGTCAGCATGGGTGAGAGGAAGAAGAATATTTAAAGGAGATATCATGTTACCTACTATCACTAGAACGTGCTGCTAAAGGAGTTGGAGACAACTGGTCACTAACTCATGTAATTCTAATACCTTCTCTGCCATCTTATTTCTAAAATGTCATGACTCCCATTCTTTGAGTGTCTCTGGATTCTCATCTGGGTGATCAGAATTTGACTACATCAAGGCATACTAGTATAAAACCCCATCTGAGAAGGGATGAAGGCTCATAGGCCTCTATAGGCCTCTCCTACAGTCACAAATATAGCCATGGTGTATTGCAGTGGCTCTGGAACTACCATTGGAAGCATCCAAACTCTGTTACCATCTGTCTTATGCTATTTCTCTCATTTTTGAGCCAGCTTGTTTAAAAATAGCTCAGGTACTCCTGTGCTACCTACTCTGAAGTTTTTAGCCAAAGCAACTCTCCTAAAAAGTCACAGAGATGGAAGATTTCAGAGATGAACGATCAACTACTTCTCTTCCTTGCAATAACCTATCTCTTTGCTGATATTGAATCAAAATGTCTCTATTACAAAACGTAAGAGACAGTTATGAGTTGGTCCAAATAGAGTCATGTTTTACTAGCCAGAGGGAAGGGAGAACAAGCAGTGTAAATCAGCAGCTCTGAGCACAGGCAAGCTCTCAGAGAAGATTATGTGCTTGAGAACTCAGCTGAAGATCAAAAACACACCCTCACCTGAAAAGTGAGCAGAAGTGACCCTTATAATCTCCACAGTGCACTCCATTGGTGTAAAGGTAAAGCATAAGTCAAGTTTTAATGGAAAAAAAAAAAGATAAGAGTGAAATCATAAAGAAGGAAGAGGTTTTGGCTGGGGGGAGTAGATAAAACCCCAATCTGCTTGTACCATTGATTTCCTTCCAGGTGAAGGAAACGTTTGACACACTGGGGGGTTAAACTTGGGCCCTTTTCAGCGCAGATGCAGAGAAAGGGCAGCAGGGGAGAAATGGTGGCCAGAATTTAGTGAGGGAGCTTAATGAAAACACAGCAAATGTGGAAAGGAAAAAGAAAAAAAAGGAAAAGGGGGAAAACAGCAGCAGACTGTATATCAGTTGAACAAGCTCTGAGAAAATACAGGCAGTGTTCAGTGAAACTGAAAGGGAGAGAAGCAAAACCAGGGTAAATGGAAATTGTTCAAAGATAATTGAATGTATGTCCAAGCGCTTGCACTTGCCAGCTAGCAATAAATACACTGCCTGAGAAAGCAAGCCAGTGTGGGCAAATAGAGGAAGTGCAAAAAGCAATCAAGGGGAAGCAAGAGGCATATGCAAGCTGGGCTGCAGTGCTGTAGGGTATAAGAATAGGAGACGAGGGGCGACAGGTTAGAGAATGAAGCTGTGAGGCTGGAAATGAGGCAGAACTATGTATCTTGAACTGCATTCAAATAGGGCCCTTAGGCCTACCTAGAGCATGCTGGAAACCTGGAGAAAAGGCAGCTGGACCACAGTGTAAGGTCCTGGCAGTGGCCGGGAGTTGATGTGTACGGGACTGTGTTCTGGTAGAATAACCATTCAATATAGCAAGAAGGTACCTGAAATTGGTCCTTGCTCTGTGTGTGACTTCACAGGGACTGAAGAAAGTGATTTGCGGCTAAGAGAGAAGTATACCTGAACTATCTAGCAGATGGAGAGCACAGACAGCAGAAAGGGATAGTGAATTTCTGCCTCAGTAGGAAAAAAAAAAAAAAAAAGACAAAAAAAGAAGAAAAAAAAACGTGCAGAGAGCCAGAGTAAAGGATTTTTTCTCAAGAAATACAAAACCAGGCCAGACCAAACCCAACTTGTCCTCGGACCCTTGCCTATGTCTACAGTCAGTGCTCAAAGAAAGAATACATGATATAGAGGACGTAAAAAGATCCTTTTCCTGGGATTTACTCCCGACTTCTGGCACTGTTAGGGATGTTCTCAGACAGCATACACACCAAGATCTGGAAGTCTAACAACTCGTGATGGTCCCATCTGGACTGTCCAAGCTTCTTTTTGAACCCATGAACACTGTTGGCCTCAGTGTGTGCTGGGAGGAACAACCCTCACTTTAATGCTTGTAACCCTGTTATTTTCTCATTCCCCTGTGTAAGCCCTAATTCAAGGATTAAGGAAGAGAGTGCTGAGTTGCTCCCTCTTCACCTTCAGAGACACCTGAGGCCATCCTGGCTAGAAGTGATTCTGCGATCTCAGCAAGGTGCCGTGGTGGAGCTGTGTGGTTCTGCTGAGAGCCCCAAACAGCTTGGACACGCTGTTGGACACACATCACCCTGCAGTCTGCAGGACCAGCTTCCCTCTCAGTTACAGGGAAGACAACTGAGAACCAGCGGGAACGCTGGGAACAGAGGAGTGCTGCTCTTACACCTTCAAGTACTGAAACAAGAATGAATTTCTGCTTTAGCACATTCTTGAAGTGATAGTCCCAAATGTAAAAAAAAAAAAAAAAAAAAAAAAAAAAAAAAAAAAACAGTGCAGGCTGTATGAGGCATAAAAAGCCTCATTTTTATTCACAATAATGAATAAACTGGTAGAACTTCCATCTGCCATGATTAAAAACCTTTCAAAGGCCAGTTGGCTGCCCCCTTTCTTAGTTAAACAAGGCACAAAAGGTGATGTGGCCACGCCCACAAATGAAAACCAGCATCGGAAACAAGAAAAAGGGCAAATTTTTGCTTTAGCCCAGAACAATATGGCTGTCCTTGGGCAGGCCAGTCCTTAGATGAGAGGAGGTTGCACAGATTGTCCAGAGATAAGACTGAGGGGCGAATAGTGTAAGAAATATTTTCACAAACTCCCTTCACTCCAGTTACAATTTGGCTTTTTCTTCCACAATTTGCAAGAGTGAAGTCTGCTGCTGGCTCATCTCATGACCAGGAGATGAAGGCTCAGCCAATGCAGGAGCACAGAAGCGACCCCATGGGAACAGGGTGCCCATTTGAGGTTCATCATCTCTCAAACTTTAACTCCTACAAGAAACTGATTACAATTGAGCTACCACCCAAGAACTCCTTGGCTAACAACTTTTAGCTAATATAACTCAGAGGCCTTGCAGGTCATTTGGCAGGCAGAGTCCGAGAAGGGGAATGTTTTCAGAGCAGCCAAAGCACATCCAGTAGCTGAAAGGGCATAAGAAATGAGACCTGGTCATTATTTAGGTTCTTTTGAGCACCTCAAACTGTACTATTTTGTTTCTCCGGGAACAGCTTACTTGATTGCAGCTTTCTTGTTTTTTTTTGTTTTTTTTTTAATCATTTTTAGTTTTTCCTATCAGAATTATAGATGCCTTTTATTTTCCAAGGCTGGTCTTTTCAGAATACAACAGGTGTTAATAACAACTACTCTTAGAAATTTGGAGAAAAAAAATAAAAACAGGTCCTTTTCCAATCCTGTAACATGGAAACAACTTCAGTGCTTCTGTTGCAGCAACTTTTTCTCTCTTATGCAACCAGATCAGCTCTAATTAGTTCTGACTAAAGCATCTGCCTTAGTAACACCTGATCTACCAGCTAGGGAAATCAGCAGAGAGACTCCTACTTACTTTAGTGAGCTCTGGGGAAGATTCATCTTGGATTAACCACTAACTCCAGTCAAACCTAGAGAACGGGGGTGAAAGGAATTCAAGGTTCCAAGCAAGGAGTTAAAAGATGCTGGCAAACAAGGTGTAAAAACAGCAAGGTGTAGCTCCAACACCTCTACGCTCACCTCTGACTCCTGTAGTAACCTGTCGTATATTAGATCAATTTATGATGGAAAGTGCCAACTCAGCCTAGCCCACAGTGGCTCCTCAACCGTGCTGTTCCTGCCCCGAGAGCCCAATCCATTTATTGCACTGTTTTTCATGCATGCCAAAACCCCTTTTATTCCTCTCTGTGCTGCTATTGCCTTTGATTGTGCAGAAGGGATTTCTAAATGCTTATTTACTAGCATCCTCTTGTAATTCCTGCATCTTGGAGGAGAGACAGACCAGTTCATTTGGAAGCAGAATGTTCATCTTTTCGACGGCTAGCACAGTCCAGGGCATCAATAAATTAAGGCTTCTAGGGATTAATTGATTGGAACAAGGTTGGTTAACTTTATGACTAAATGGGAACTAAGCTGCTAGCAGACAGAGCAGAGCTGGGCTACAATCGTGCTCTGCACGCCCAGGATGAGCAAATGAGAGAAAGGACGGTAATAATAGCAATAATGCTACAAACAAGGACGCCAACCCAAAAAGGAAAAATGAGGTTTTTCTCCGTAAGGAAAATGTACATCGGCTCTGCTAGATCTGAAACGATATCTCCCTCAGCCTCTTTGCTTTGTGAAAATCACTACTTCTGAAACAGAAATTCTACTGAAGGAAAGATCCTATTATCAGCAGCAGTCACATTTCACAGCAATGTGATTAACTGCTGGCCACGTGATGCCCTCGCTCACCACTTGTAGACAGCTCAATAATTTTAACAAGGAAAGAATGGTGTCTTTCTCTTCCTTCCTTCCTTCCTTCCTTCCTTCCTTCCTCTCCTCTTCATCTCCCTTTTTTTCTCATACCCTCCTCCCTTCCTCTCTCTCCCCTTTCATTTCCCTCATGCTTGGAGCTGACCCTTAAGGAAAGCCCCACTGGGATGTGGATATCACTTATCAGGCTAAATATGCCGTCCTGCTCCGGCTTGACATGAAGTGTCACGGCCACGGCTCAGAAATCGCCCCTTTCAGAGCAAAACCTGGTCACCTTGGCTGGGAGATGCAGCAGCTCCATCACAGCCGCGCTTCAGTCCCCAGCCTCTCCCGCGTCCCCGCTCCCGTCCTTGCTCTGGAGTATTTACAGCCCATCTGTCTGTCTCCGACACACTTCTCACTCAAGAGGGAAATTAATCTCTCCTTCGCTCCCCTCGCCGCTCTCTCCAGCCGGCTCCTGCCCCCCTCCTCCCTGGCTCGCAATGTGCTGTGAACAGCTTCCCTTTTCTCATCTAAAATTCGCGATGACTTTGAGAATTGACTGCGCCCACACACCTGGGCACGGCGCGAAATAATTGATTGCATTTTTATTTCATCTCTTCCCTAAACTGTTTTCCTTGCTAATGGCCAGTGCTCTGCCGTTTTTTTTATCTCACTGACACCCGGCATGAGGGACCGGGAGCGAGGGAGGGATGAGCAGCTGCTGAGCATCATCTCTCCTGCCTCTCCAAGGCACTGGAAGGTTGGTGACTGAGGAGCATCCCATTGGGAATGAGTGGCTCCTCCAACGGAGGGCTTCGGAAGGGACATTTCCTACGGCACTGCTGAACGCAGAGGTCACTCGCCAAGCTCTGCTAGGAGCTATGGGAACATTTCCCAGTGCCACCATCCAGACATGGCTACAGCCCTTGCTTCTGCACCACTGCCCCAGACCAAGCAGCCTAATCACTTTACAAGTAGGGAAACTGAAGCATGACAGAGAAGGGTGATGGCCACACAATCCCATTGGCAATTCTGGTCTGGTGTGATTGTTTGAGCCACACCAAAGGGACTCGTGGAAGGAAGACCATGTCACCCAGCTGCACTTCACTTGGCAGCCTGGGCAAGCCAAGCGCATCCAGCCTCTTGAGCTGGCATAGTTTAGAAAGCGTGGGATTGGGAATCAAGACACCTTGGTTTTAAGCCTCCATCACCTAGGCTAGCATCAAGAGAAGACAGAGAAGCCAGAAAGTTTAAATATGGACATCGTTGTTGGCTCTTAAATCCAGATTAAGGTACTTAAACAAAAATCAGCCAGATTTCTTAGGTAAATCCAAAAAACCTCGTAAATCCAAAATGCTTTGAGCATATTTTACCTGAATATACCACGAGCAAATCACATTTGTGTAGTACTTCAAACAAACAAACAAACAAATAAAATCCAAAAAACAGTCATAATTGAAAAACAGCCACGGTCTACAGTTTAGGGAAGATCAGGGTACCTTATAAAGCATTTTTCATTGAGTGCCTAAGTCTACCCATGCAATGAATAGAAATGGGGCTGTGGAAGGGAAAGGTGAGAAGAGACTAGATTCAAATCTCCAGTCAGAACTGGCCTCTTTAATTTTCATATTGTACAGCAAAAAGGAAACTAGCCCTGATCCTAGGACTTTAATGGTAAAGCTGGGAGCTCCACACTTACAGTTATATAAAATTTCTGTACTGCAAGATGGCAGAAGTCCCATGAAATAATCTGATTTTGCCTGGTTACAACTCAAAACCTAATCTGGTACCATTCAATTTAAAATCTACTCTGTGTTTATTTTAAAAATCTAAACAGCAAAGCTTGATCCCAAACAGACTCCACCTTCCTAGTCCATGGCTGTAAGAATTCAATCCCTCTAGCAAACAGTGAGCTTGCACGTACATGGCCTAAGCCATTTTACTTCAAGTCTCAAAAGGGCTCAAGCTACTCTTGTTTTATTAATCTGTAACGGACAGGAATATCCTTCATTTCTAACCTTTCCAGCATGGATCAGCTGATTAGATACATCAGATAATGATGTCAGAGAGAAGCAAGAACAGGAACAGTGGGAAATAAGATTTGGCTCAGACTTTCATTTAATTTTTATGATTTAAGTGTTTCCAAACCCAGTTATGTCCAAGGATTTTCTCAAGTTTGATGAAGATGTCAGGCAGAAACTAGGCCCTTCTCTTCCGTTAGGCCATTCCAGAAAACAGAAATGAGCAGTTGGTGGTTCCAAAAAGCCACACTGCATGCCTAAGGAATACTTCCCAGGGATGTACTGCAGAAGAGTAAGTATTCCAAGGCAAGTCATCTCCAGCAATAACATTTAGAGCAGGATAAATGGTAATTTTATGGACAATATAGTTTGTTTGAACTATTTATCCTGTCTATACAAAATTGTTTCCTCTCCTATTTTAGTACAAAGTTCCTCTCCAGTTTCCGACTCTTAAGATGTTTATATAACCTTTGCTCAAGGCTCACAGATTTCAGCATAAACACGTTTGATCCTTTTCCTTCACCTCATGCTGGGACTTCTGTAACTATAGGGATGAAGAAGCCCTCCCTATGGCAAGCTCCCCTTCATCAGCTTGCAGTGACCCAAGGTCACAACCTCTGGCTTTGCCAAATGCATGCAAACACAAAATATGCACAGGGCAGCAGTTCAATCCAGTTTTAACATTTCCTTTAAAAGTCAAAGCTTCTTGATATTTATTGTCAGTCTTCAGACAAAAGCAACAATAGCCAACAACAAGAGCCAACCTGCCACCATCTGCACAACTTCTTTTACTATCTCCACCATCACCAAATACCATCTCATGAGTTGGTGGTTGTCAGAAAGGATTAAACCACAGGCCTCCACTCCAAAGGGCTCTTCCAAATAGAGTCATGATAGCAAGCCTCTAAAGGACATTACTGGAGAAGTCCAAGAAATATTACTAGATCAGGACAGTCCTATTCTTAAAGGTGCCTGAATGCCAGTATCCATCAATTTCTGTTTGCTATTGGGAAATCAACCCTCCTTTTCATGAATCTGCCATCAATATGCACTACTGAGCAAAAAGACCAAGAGATCTGATTCTCAACACAGTGGGAAGCTTTCTCTGTGTCCAGTGGGATGCCGATGACAGTCCTAAGTGAGTAATTTTGATTTAAAAAATAGCGATTAAAATTTTGGGATTTGCACAGAGCAAAGAATCATGCTGTAGCATTAATCCTTGTGCAGGTCTGCCAGCAGTTCAGTTCCTTTCCCTTTGCTTCAGGTATCAGATATGACCTACACTACCATGGGAAAGGAAAACACTACACTTGAAATGGAAAGGATTCTGTTTCAAATGGGCCACATGAGTCTGAATCCCTTAGCCATGAATTCAGGCTTTGCAATTGGGCATTTTTACTTTACAAATACCTTTCATACAAGAGGGAAAATGCAACAAACAAGCTGTTTAATTAACAGGTACTGCAGAAAGCAAGAAAAGAGCAATTCTGTGGAGAAAATAACTATATTTTCTCATATGACACAGACAGCAGTCTCAGTGAGAGCAAAATCAAGTAGTAATAATTCCTGTTTTTTTTTTCTTTAAACTTTACAATATTTGTTCAAATGCAGTCTTGTAAAATGAGCAAGGCACTACTTGAACCAGATGGCATTTGATCTGTGCTGGAACGGTCCTCTTTGGGATGTCATATAAAAGCAGCTGATCCTTCTACTGAAGTACAAGAGATTTACAGTGATCACACCAAATCTCACTAATGAATGTCCTCATATGGCAGTGAGAAAATAAACTTCTGGAGGAGCAGTATGTGCATGATATATGTGCATCAATATATATATTTTTCTCTCTCCCTCCTTGAATGGAAATGTGCAAACATCTTAGCTCTTACAGACCTTCAAAAGCTTCAGTCCTCCATGCAAACTGACTTTGGTTAGGGTCATGGTGGAGTCACTGCCATGACTCTACTGCTGCACAGACCTACTGATCTCAATATTGTCAGCAAGAAAATTATGCTGCTCTGCAGTGTCCTAAATGGATAGAAATTGTAGCTTGCCAAAGTTGTATGTGACCTGGAAATGGCTGGAGGCCAGGAGAGATATGGTGAAAATCTCCCCCAAAATTGTTTTCTTCTAAGCCTGAAGGAGGTTTTAGTTGTAAAGGAAGCAGAGAAATCCCAAAGTCTACCTTAGAGACTCGCACAGTATTCCCCTCCAGATGACCAAAGCTAAACAAGTGGAAAGCCTAAGGGAGAAAAGGTGTCTGAGTTCCAATGTGCTCACCTGTATCCAGAGAAATAAATTCAAATCTGGCTTTCCATTAGATGCAGGAGGCTGATGGGTCCAGATGGTGTAGTTGCAAGAGGAGGCGCGCAGACACTTCAACTCTGCACCTGCCATGCACCTGAACTGATGAATGTGGCTTGCTATTCATATCATGGATGGGGTCTGGCCTTTAGAGAGGACAACAAGGCCAGGTAGACACCTGTAAAATGCTGCAGCAAGCTAGCAATGAGCAGGTGACCTGCTGGAGAAATATTTCCACTCTGTACGTCATGCACCCACTGTGAGAGGGAGTGGGTCTTAGGTCCAATTGCCAATGGAAATGTGTCCATAAGATGCAGCCTGCTGCCAGTGTTGCCACCCTCGTTGCTCATTTCTATAGGGAAGCAAGGCACTCTGTGCTCTCAAGAGGTCTTTCCTTTTCACCTCTAAAGCTGGTCCATCCAGATGAGAATTAGAACGCATTGGCATGGATAAGCTCTTAAATTGATACATTTTTCAGGGCTATTAATCCAGCACTAAATTCACAGACATGAACAACCTTCTCACCAGAAGATGTAAAAGCAATTCCTTGTATTTCACACCACTCAGCATCTTATAGACAGTCCACAGAGAATCCAAATTCACCACCATTAGAGAGTTTTAGACATTGGCTCATCTTTGAATAAGCCCTTCCCTACACTCTGGTGGCCTGGATGGTAATGGATGTTCCACCACAGGACCTAGAAACACAGAACCTGTCTCACACCAATTTCATTTCAGAGCATTTTGCTCTGAAAAGAGATGGCCTGATGGCCTGCACTCAACAGCTCTTCAGAGCAAAACAAGACGGAGGCAGCTGAAAGCACCTGCTTCTTCAGGGAAACCTAGATCTGCCTGTTGTTATCAGGAAGAGATCCTTTGGAAACAACCCAGCTGCACCACATTAAAAGGTGGACAGTCTTGCTATATAAAAGGCGCTTCGCTTACTACATTCCTATTTGACTTGGGACAAAGCATGTGACAAATACTTGTGCCATGGCTTCAAGACCATGCTGATGACAGAGATTTCCTGGCTGAAGAATTTCTGCCTTGCTCTGCTTTTAGGCCTTAACCTCAGTCTAAATCCACATATTTATCACACTAAAATGAGTCAATTCTTTGTTGCTACTTTTTGTCACCTTATGGCATTTATACTCTTTACAATAGCTGTGTTCTACCCATCAGTGTTGGCGTTTGTTTCATCCTGCAGTTAATGGGCACGGAGGCAGACAAGAACCACAAACTGAGGTCCTTTGAACTACAGTCATCATTGTCTGCAGCAAGCAGGGAAGAACAACACGCAGGAGGGCGTTTGGAGGGTGCACATCCACATGTATGCATTCCAGTGAGCAGCAAGCTTAAAATGCACGTCCACAAGGCTTTTCACACCAACTGGACAACAACACACCCTGCTCAGGAGGCTGTGCCCCCATTGGCCTAGTTCAGGACAGCACAACCATCAACTAATTCTAGCAAAACAGAATCCACTCACATGGGCTCGGTTTGCTTAGCTGTCTTTGTGCCCTATCTTGGAACAAAGCACCTGCCAGTTACAAGACAATCAGTCGTTACCCTTTTCAAAGTCCCAACAGTAACAGAAAAGGTGAGAAAGAGAAAGAAAAGAAAGAAAAACAATTTACTTTAATGATACGGTTTGGTTAAGAATTAAGCGTTGATGAGAATTTGAAAGTTAAAGCCCACTTTTTAATTCTCAGAGTAGCTGCAGCACAGCATGCAGAAAGTGGGCTTGTCTCTTTCATTTGCTAAAACACCTCTTTCCTAGCACGATGATGACTGTACTCTTCTGTAATTCAGTTTAATTGAAATTCTATGCCTGTTAAATCCTGAGTCCTATATTGATCAACATATGTCAACTGTGGAAAATTGTACTAAATTGTGCTGTGCTACTGTGCAGCAGTCAACTGTCCATCGGTGTCTGAAGTTAGTTTATTTCACCTCCTAGAAATTGGACCTGGACTGATACTACATCTACAATTGGATTTTCTCTTCTTGATTTTTAATAATGAGGATTTGTACCACACTCAGAGAGATAAAGAGAGCCAGCAATTTGGGCTGTGAATCCATCAAATCTCACACTCTAAGGAGAGCCTGCTTGGGTAGAAGCTTCATGGGAGATCTCCCAGGACCATTCTGCTGTTGCAGAAGGCAGCTCTGGAATTTCAGCAGTAGCTCTATCCCTTTCTGCCAGTGCTGAACTGATACCATTACTCAAAGCACCTGGCAACTGGAGAAGCTGTAAGATTACATATCCTCCCAACCGTATTTTTTCTCAAAAATATTTTCCAGTCCTTCTTTTCCTTTCTGAATGATCCCCTGGGACTTTCTGAAAGAATCATGATGCCAACATGGAGCATTATGGGGAGTGGAACATGTGATCTTTTAATCCAGGCAAGATTCTTCCAAACATAAATCAGGAAGTGAAGGCTGGAATTATGTGAATGGATATGCAGCTAAAACTAAAAAGGGACACAAATGTGCTTGCTGGTTACTGCACCAGCATGGAATTTAGGGAAATCATGCTACAGCAGATGAGCAGATGGGGCTTTTTGGCACCCCAGTCACACCAGTCTTCAGGAACCATAACTCACTACCTAACAAACCAGCAAATGGAGAGAGGCTACAGATCACATTTAAGAGGTTGCAGACTTTGAGTCTTTCCATCTGTAAATTTTTCATCCTGAGCAGTTCTCTTTTTGTAGAGTTAACAGGTGACTTGTAAAAAAGTCAAATATAAATAGGATTTTTTTTCCCTCGCAGTTTAATGCTAAGGATACTCTGAAGGGAAAGTGAAATGGAGGCACTGAATAACTACAAACAGACTCTGGGATCTGCAGACTGTTGCTGTAGGAATATTTTCTCTGAATTTATTTTAAATGCAATTCCCTGGCAAGATTACCCTCTTTTTTCTTTCTTTTTTTTTTCCCTTCAGTCTCTAGACAGCAAAAGCTTAAAGCTTTTTGCACAACAGAAGAAAGTAGTCTTACATTCTTTACACCACTATTTGGGTCTGCTGCTCCAGGATCTCCCATTTTAACTGTCTATAGCCTCCCCTCAAAAAGCCAGTAAAAGTTAAAGAGAAAAAATAAAAGAATTGGCTAGATAGGGTGAATGGAAAAAAGGATAGGGAGTCGGTTTCAACCACCTGCCAGAAAAATATTTTTTTTACCAGTTGTTTGCCAGTATTAAACCAGTTATATATCCCACATTGGTTCTTCCTGGGTAGTCGGATATTGCTTTAGGCTGACATCTTTCAGCATGGAAGATCTTCTGTAATTCCACCAACCTGCTTTTGAGGCAGGGTTATAGAAGCAGACGGCTCAGTGTTACCCGTGACGAGATTGGAGCGGACACTCCGCGATGCACAGCTCCTTTATCAGACAGCAGAGCCTCCAGCAGGGGCGGGTGGGAGATCCAAGGAAATAAATTGCCTGTCACAGAGCTTCTCGGAGTCACACGAGTGATCATATGGCCGCTGGGTCTGCATCTGCAGTCTAGCGCAAGGGCTGGAGATCAAATGGGCCTGTTAAAAATGAAATTTCCAGGAAAGGACCGTTTGAGGTTACCTGGTGTCTCCCTCTGCCCCAGGGACAAAGCGAGCTCCTCGGAGCCAGGTGCCCCTTTGCTCTGAGAGCAGTGATGGGAATACCTGACCTTCCCTGCCCACTGCCGGGCTGCAGACCAGGCTGTCATGTCTTTATGCTTGTGCTTTGTGTTTCAGACAAATCCACCCCATGCTGCAGGTTAAATCTGCCATTCCTTCTCTTCACTGCCCTGGTCATAGAGAAGAGAGGGTTCCCTTCTTTGCAGGCATGCAGCTATTCAAAGTCTGTTAACACGCTCAATCCTTTTCTCTACTTGTTCTTTTGCTAAACAATCCTGAGTTCTTTTGACCTTTACTCCCAAGCTCCGTTTTCAAGATTTCCAGTTGTCTCTGTTGCTCTTCTCCAAATCTACATTTTCTTGAAAAAAAAATGTACCTAGAAGTAGCCAGAGTGTTCTAGCAATGACCTTGCTAATATTGAGCAAAGTAGAGGGGTTGTTCAAGTTCCTGTTTCCAAGGAAGAAAATAGGAACTGCCATTTCCCCCCAACGGCATAACTTATAATGTACTGATGATTGAGAATTCTCAGATCTTTTTCCTTATTAGTTTGATGCCTACCCTCACCTGTGCAGCTGATACTTCCTGCCTTTGTGCAGAATCTGGCCTTTGTTTTCACTGAATTGCGTCCTTTTTTATAATTATTTTTCCTTTCTTTTTCCTTTCCTATGCTTTTCTCTTTTCCTTTCTTTCTCTTTTCCTTTCTATCTTTTTTCTCCTTCCTCCTTCCCTTCCCCTTTTCCTTTTCCCTTCTCTTCTTTTCTTTTCCAGAACATATCTCTGATTTGTTTGATCTTTTCAAGTGGAAGCTCTTGCACTGAGAAGCCTTTACAAATACCCAGTACTGTTTAAATTCCCAAGTGTTAAAAATATATGTTTGACTGTAAAACACTCTACTTTTTATATGGAAATAGCAGCTCACCAGGATAAAAGTGCCATTGCATTGCACGGCATGCTAAAGCAATCTGGAAATAAAAATCAAAAAACCAAAAACAAAGGAAAAAAATCCACAATACACACTAGAAATAAAAATACAAAGTCAGTAAATAAATTAAGCCAAGGGGATTGAATTTACAAGCAACATATCAAAAACTTCCTACACATAACCATTTACTTTCCATGCAAATTGCAGCTCCTCTTCTGCTTTTATCTCCACTTCATATGCACACTGTACATCTCAGGGGAATGACAGGTTGATATGTTATTGATTTTGGGGGTGAGGGGGTTAAATATAGAATTGACAAGTTGTTCTTTGGTGAGCAGCACAATTGTTCACTCACTGTCCACTGGCCTCCAAAAGAAAAAAAAAAATCTGCCCTCCTTTCCCTGTTTTCTCATTTTGTTTTACACCAGCACTGACAGATACCTTCAGCTTTGTTCTCTTTCATGCTGCAGAGTGGAAGCAGCAGTAATTAATTCTAATCACAGGGAAGAAAAGCACAACTGTAGAGCATGTCCAATGGAAAAATATGGTCAGAAAGTCTACACTCACGCCTCTGCCTGTCTGCATCCGTAATGCAGAAGGAACACTGAAGTCAAAGGAGAGAGGCAGAGCACCTCTCGATCAATGGGCTGTGCTCATAGCAAGCAGGCAATGAAACACAGGAAAAACAGAGGCATTTTAAGCTTGCACACAATTTAAAGCTTCCAATGCAAAAGTGAAAATTTCGGAGTCACTGTCCATGGTAAATATTAGCAGAGGTCTGAGACACTCTAATGACAGTTCTCCCTGATATATTGCCTGGTATGTCTGGGCCTTGGCACTGTTAGTGGACAGAAAACCAGTGATGCTACAACTTACAGTGGATTAAGGTTAACTACTTCATGGCTATATTTTTAATATAAAAATTAACAAGCTTTAACTTCAACTTCCTTTTATAAACTTTCTTTCAAAAGCAGTATAACTCTTGTGACTTGAAAAATCGCCTGTCACCTATGGAATCCCTCCAACTTCCTTTGGTAAAGACATATCAGGACAGTTTTAGAGACTGTTAGCAAAGCAGATGTCCCTGCCCCTTAGATCAAATAACCCTCAGCAAACAACCTCCTCTTTCTTGCATGCACCTTTCCAGAGAACCCAGCAGTCCAAGCTCTCTTTGACCTTCAAGCCACATCCAACTGCAAGGTTTGTGTGCTAAAAATTTCCCTCAACACCATCTGCTCAAAATAATGATATATCTAGTCCTTTTTTTGTCCTTCATTATTAAGCTATCTATTGAAATAATCACCTGAATATCCCAATTCACTGAGCTCAACTGTACTTGTGCAAAGTTTCATTGATACTGAGTCTTTTTTATTTCACTAATTTTCATTTCTTTTCAACTTTGTATGGACCAGTAAGGAGAAACGCATCTGCCAGCCCCATCACTTCCAGCTATTATATGAAATCTCTATTTTTGTGAAGTTTGCTGAGAGAAAGAGGAACAGCTACGACCACTTTCAAAATGACTCGGACAAAAAAAAACGCTCTCAGCACGACCCTTCCATGGTACCTCTGATTCTTGCACACTTCACTTTGGACTTCGTCAGAGAACCAACCTCATCTCCTGGCAGTCCAGGTGGCAAAATAAACCCAATTCCTTCCTTGCTAGTAATATCCTAAGCATTCACAGTGCTCTGCAAACTGTGCATTTCAAACTAGCAGGGTTTCCTGGCCAGCACGCTCTTGCAGGGAGACAGCAGCACCAACCCCCTAGTACAAGAGACAATAATAAGGAAACAGAATTCGCTTTCTTTCAAGGGCAATACCAGCACAGAACTAGGAGTCTTTGTGTCTAGTGACAGACATAGTGAGAAATTTAAGTCTAACAGCAATGATGAATGTTAGTTCCTAAGAAGAAGAGTTCTTAGAACAGGCTAAGAAGGCCTGGTTAGTGTTAGTGGAAAATATTATTTCAGTTTTGACACTGAAAAAGCGTCTTTTACTCTTGCAGAGAAAGACAGAAAGATTTTTGTACCGGAAACAGTAACTAAAGGTAGAAAAAATAACCAGTGGTATTACAAAAAGATCTATATGAAAATAAAAATAAGCAAAAAAAAAATCCCAAATCATCTGATGCAATTAAACTGATATAAATTCTGTGTTCAGAGAAAGCTAAGTTTCTTCTTTTAGGCACCACTATCTTTGGGCCTAAAGCATATCTCTCAATAGCTTTACAACAGAGTTTTATGAGATTTGGTATGGGGATTTAGACATGTTTTCCTTTTAATTAGTAATGCCTCTCAATTTCACAGCATGCCCTAAATTCCATACCTACCTACATTTTACCCCTTTTTCCTCCCCTGAAGACGTATGAACTGTAATAAACTGACAAAACAGCATTCATATTTCCTTCCTCAAAGAATCCAAAATGTTCTGGACCTTCACTGACTTCAACAAGAAGCCACCTCTGGATTAAAATAAGAATAAATTCTTAACAACTGCTACAAGTACAGTAAGAAAAGACTAAGAAAGTTAGCAAAGACCAATGGGTCTATGCAAGAAGTCCAAGGGCAAGAGATCGTGACTTCACTCAACCTTCTAGATCCACAGGATCTCCTGGAAAGGCAGCCCTTGCAATGTCCTATTTCCAGCCAGGGGTACTGGTGGACTTTTCTCAGCCAGATTTGGTCACTCTTGCTTCTGTTTTGTATGAGAATGCAGAATAAAAGCAGTGAAATGCTTCCTAGATATTTTGGACCCCAGAAAACTTTTTATTTACCTTACTGTGTACACAGTCAATGGTACCATTTTGACTACTATTTATTGTAGGCACACGAGGCAAGACTTCTCGTGTTATTTCAGTAGCTTTAGCATCATAGTTCATAGAAGCTAAAAGCGTCTGTCTTCATCTCTTTAACATATCACTAGAATGACAGAGACAGGAAAGGAACCTGGGAAATACAGTGTGTCGACTAGCTAGCGGCATGCATAAAAGGGAGCAAAGGAGATGTAATTTCAGGTATTCTATTTTACTCCAATTTTCACTCAATCTGATTGTAACCAGGCAATTTTAAAGCCAATACTTTCTTCTTTCCTTCCAGATAAGCCTCAGAAGCAGGGACTTTTTTAACATTATGAGAGTAACTTATTGCAATGGTGATTTATACCAAAGACCCAATGAAATAACTTGGGACCAACTGGAAGTTTGACCATTTAACAAGCTACAGACAAATGCAACTCAGCACTGTATAGTATGCTGTAAAAATATCACTATTCTAATCTCTACAAAAGAGCTGCTGCTTCTGCAAAGAATGTAGTGTGTTCTGGCAGAGGAGAGAAACTCAGATGATACAAGAAACAATCGATCAGGTAAGCATCCCAAAAGGATGTCTATTTAATCTGAACTTCCAGAGAATTAAACAATACTCTCTGATGGACCTCGAATATCTGTTGCAATGTCAGGCTCTTTACCTCCTCCTAGAAATCCAGTGAAAGAACAAGCAACAACAGGGTTCGAATTAAATAAATTTTTAAAATCACACAGGGACTCAAGTTCTCTGTGAGTTCAGGCAGTATTTGGTATAAAATGTCCACAAAAGCAGTTTTTACTTTTCAGTTCTTCCATCACTAACTGAATAACAAGGTAGTGCTGGCAGAAGCATTTACTAACAAATTTGAACGGTGGAACTGAGTGGTTCTTAATTGCTAGTTTATTTATTTACTTATTTCTGTCCTTTTTTGTTTTTTTTTTTTCTTCTTTTCTCTGTAATTCATGGGGCCAGTGCTTTCATGCATGGTGCAGCCGAGATTTCCAGGCCATGACTGTGAAGAAAAAGCACAGAATTGGCAAGCAGAAAACATAAGTTCCATTCTTGGCTCTGCAATTTATTTGCTATCTCACTTTGCATGTGCCTTTTATTTGTCCATCCAAATTGTACAGCCATCTTCCCACAGACCAAAGCATCTTGGTCTTGCTTTTAGTATTTGTATCTGGCGTCATTCAATAGGGCTGCAATTTCCTCTGGACTTTTCAGCACTATTTTAATCAAGCAATTAAGAAAAGCAAAAAAAAGCCCAATTATTCTGCACAAAAATAAATAAATAAATAAAAAGTCTGTAATGGAACTAACACTGCGCAGATGGGAGAACAGATATCTTGTCGTATGACTATCTTGCTCTGTTACACAAAATAAAGTCAACTGTGAGCAGCTAACAAGTTGCATGTTGGTATTTTTTTTGTCCAGACCATTCAGCAAATACTGATAAACAGCAAGTGAATATGCATTTATGAGTGATTTATTAACCACAATTAGGAGCTAACACTGCAGCACATACTATACTTAAATAGGCACACTCAGTTTGCTCTCACCAGTAGACGCATCTTTCCTAGTGATAACAGGAATGTAGACTGCAAATTCTGCAGGGCACAGACTTTGCTCTGTGTTCATACAACTGTTAGCACAGTGGGATCCTGGTCTGTTATGAGATGCCATGAATGCTAAATTAACACAAATACATATTTAGTAAGCAGCAAATGATAGATGGCTTATGGACAGGCAGGTTGCCATATTATTTAGATTACAAAGTTTTATTGTAGCCCAGGCAGTTCTAAGAAAATACTCTATTAAGGCCTCTGGGATATTTTCTGGCACTCTCTCATGCAACATTCAATCACCTGAAGTGGTTCAAAACACCGCTGGTATTAGAGAGCACATTTTGCTCTATTCATTTGTGAGCTGTTGCATACAGAGATCTGAGTTCACAAGAGATCCAGAATCACAGGCAATATTTGACAGAGGCAGATATATCTCAGAAAGAAGCTTATATCTTAGAAATTCAGCCATCAACATCTGCTGAGGAGGGCCCTGTTCTGGCTGAGATTTATGGAAAAAGCTATTGATTAAATGACAGCTTTAGCTCCCTTTGCCACTTATATGTGCATGCAAACAATTAAATACATTACAGAGCTGAATAGCATTTTAAATTATAGGAGTTTCCATTTCCAAAAGCACTTAGAAACGTTATCCACGCACATACACATATATGTTTGCACTGCTTAATTGACATTGTTTTCCCAACTCCTTCAAGTCACCTGTAATATCAAGTCAATTAAGTATTATTTTCCCAACCTATTTACTGAGCTACCTAGCAATCAATCCACCTACACACAGAGTGAGCAAATGCTCATGGGGGATGGTAGAGCTTAAAAAAATGCTGAAAAACCGTCAGCCTCCTCCAATGGCAGCCAAACTCGTAGCTTTGCAGGATTACACAGCCTGACATCTTGCAGAAAATAAGTCTATGGGATAAAAACTCCGTATTCTGGCAGTGCTACTCCTTCTCTCTAAATCAATACACTCCTGCATGGAATAGCGTTACTATTTCAAGTTACAAGCATGCTAAATATGCTTTGGATTACAACACTATAAATAAACAGAGGAGAACACATTTCTACCTCCTGCAGCAAGGTCATCCTTAAAACAGAAACGAGTCTGGGGACAGAACAGGAACCTGGGGCACTCAGGTGTGCTGGGTTGGTTCCTCACAGGAAGGCTTCCCAGGTGACCCTGGGCATGTTGCAAAGGGCCACATGTCCCACAGGAGCTGCACATGTGGTGGGGATGTATTAAACCCCTGCCCTTGGTGTCAGAGGGTCAGCCCATCTCAGCTGAGCCACAGACCCAGAGCATGTGCAGCTAATTGAGTGGTCAGCCCTGCAAGGTATTAACCTTTGCGTGGGTGCCAGTGATAGAGGATTTGCACAGGCTCGATGTGGTCTCTCCTGCAATCCCACCAGTTGTCCCTGCTGCAGTAGGATGTGCGGCAGGAGCTGGTCCTGCCCTCTGCAGCACCAGCCTTGGCTGCTGCTCAGAAAGGAGCCCATCCTGCGGGAGGGCAAGCAATCCCATTGACAAATTCCCTTTCTTTAGTCTTCCACTCCCTAACCTTGCAAATCAAAGTATTCGGCTCTTTCTGCCCTCCTTTTGTCTGTGCTGCATCTCAAGCTGCATTCTTGAGCACCAGCAACCTCCCTAGCACGAGTGGGCTCCACTTTTCAGAGGAAAATCTGTATCTTTCAACATGAACCCAACAATAATAAATCCTCGCAGCACACTGCACAGAGCCAGCATGAGGCAGAAATCAGAGATGGCTATAATGCTTTTTCATAGTGAAAACTATTATTATTTGTATTGGTTCATTTAGTAGAATGGCAAGTCATACCCCTGTACAAACGCATACATTTTGGGGCATCAAGCCAGGCACTAGAACAACAGCAACTGTGACTTGTCAGGTGAGACAGGATCAATCAGGCCAGGATTTGGAGTTCAAACCACTATTGGAAATAGAGCTTCCTGGGAGCTAAAGCAAACTAAATTAAAGCACAGGTATTCACGCTGCCAGAGCATCTCAAAATGAAATTTAAAGGGCTTCTTCACAGGGATCGGAGGGTAATGCAAACAAATGCCCATGAATATTTGTTCACATTTTACAAGCCTTTGCTTTGGACATTTTCACCCTCCTTCAGTATTTTAGTGTGTGTTCAAGTGATCCACATTTCACGGTTCAAAAGTCACAACATTTCAGTGTTCACTGCAAATGGGTTGTCTAACATTTTCAGTTGGGGAATAATACCAGATGATTCCCCCTGCTCAGCTGTATCTGTTAAGACAGCCTCATTTCTGAATTTAATATCAAATGAAAATTGGAAATTTCCTTTCTCCCCAGACCACAGGCAGTTTCAGCAAAAGCAGCTGCCTCGTGTTTTCAGAGGGTTGTTACGAGTTTTTTACCCTCTGTGTTCATCTCAGCCACAGCGAGGGCAGGTCTAAAACTCGAGTCTGCCATCATGATGCCTCCTCCGCTGCTTTATCCCTAATATCTATTCCTCCCTTTACACTCCCCGTGCTAATCTTCACTCACTAACTAGTTGATGTGCCTACGCATCCTGTACAATGAGACACACTGGCAGCTGTCACAGCATCACTGAACCTATTGTTTGATGTGGTGCATGCGTACTCTTTTCATAGCACTTTTAGCCTGCCTTTTCATCACATTCAATGTGAATCCACCACAAGGAAAGAACAGAATTTCGGTTTAAATCAGCCACTGTTATATACCAACGACAGTTCCAGAACAGGCATTTTATCCCTTATTGTTCTTTTTCATAAGAAAAACACATTGCCTTCCATAAATCTTTACTGTGAGTCCACAGGGTCATCTATTTGCCAAAAGAGCAATTATTGATTATTCCCAGGCTACAGCTTCTGTCGCTGTTCCTGAAAGTGTGTGTCCATTTCTAATCAGAGCTAAGGTTATGACACAGCTTTTGTCATCTGCTTTCCCAGAAAACAGCAATATCCCAACAAGCTAAGAAAATCCACAGCCGATGCAGTGCTGTAAAGCACCAGAAAGAATGGGCTCATAGTGAAGGATCTTCCTTTATTAGAATCCCATATTTTAACAAGGCTGTTGCCCCACATATCAATCAAGTCAGCTGCAAGTACAGTTCATCCTTCGAGTCTGTCTGAACACAAACCTCTGCCTTCTAGCACTCCTTCTAGCACAGTAAGACTTAAAGGTAAAATGCAGCTGCGTTTCAAAAGACCAATTAGGCATAATACATCGTCAGGCATTCAGAATAATCATCAACCACTTTAGTGTTCAAATCTAGGTATTTCCCAGTCCTTCTTTTTTACCGAATATTAACACTCTGTTACCAAAGGATAAGAAGACATAGATCTGCTAAATGATGTTCACAGGTTTTGTTTGAAAACCTCAGCCACTGCTGGGACCAACCGAATCAATGACTATGTTTGAAGGCCCCTCTGTAAAATGGGTCGCTAGTAATCATCATGAATATAGACAGCATTTCAGAAGGAGCTGGGATGCCCCATGACAGCCTTTATTCTGTGTTCATGCTTTTAATCCCCGTATCAGATAATTCACACCCATTTAAGAGTACCAGCCTGGGAAAATAAATCCTCAGATAACCTGCACAGTCAAATAATCCACCAAATCAGATGTGAAGAGATGACCGGGAATAGGAAAACTATTAGGAAAAAAGAGGATGAGGGTGGGAGTCAGAAGTAGTTGAGCTTTCAGAGGAAAAAGGATGCTGAGGTAAAGGCCCCTTCATCTTATCCACAAGCGTGGGCAGAACCCATGCTACTACTGGAGCAGTCTAGCTTGTTTGTTCACAGAAAACAAGCAGTCTGTTCATGAAAGAATCTAACACTATGGAATAAATTAGATTTGAAAATTATGTATTTTCCACCAACACTACAATGGGCATTATTGCTGGCAGCCAGCATTGGGACTAGCTGGATAGACACTAGCCTTAATGAGAGAAAAGGCATATTCTATCTTCTCAGGAGAAAGCCAGGGTTTGTGAATGTTCGTGTTAAGCATGGTCTACAGATTTTGGATGTAGCACAATTTGCAAAGCAAGGCCTGATTAAAAATGAATGCACTGTAGGGCACCATTTTCAAAATCCTGAATACTCCAGGCAGACATTGGAGGACAGGCTTTCAAATGTTGTTTTTTACCCTATAAATTGTAGCCAGTGCTGCCTTCCAAAGTCTGAATGGCAGAAACAAAGGCAATAAGGTCTGGAAGGGCTGAGCTCTTAACAAGCCCTGACCCAGCATGTAAACAACTCACATGGAGCTGGAAAGTTGTTCAGAGCTCTGCTACTGACTTCCTGTGCCACCTTGGCAGGGGTGACCACTTTTGGTCTGTGTGACCTTGGGAATGAGCAACCTAGAGGGTCTGCATTAGATGGAGGCAATTGCTCTTTGCTGAATCACAGTGACGTTTTTAGAACTTCCTTCAAGACCAGAACCTAGGCAGCTAGGACATATAGCGAGTTCTCCAAGCAAGTACGGCCCTTCACTATCATCCTTCTTGACCCTTGGCACATCTCAAGATGACTTTCAAAGTTATTAGCCCCTCATCAAGTCCATAGCTGCCTTGGTCACTTGCCTTTAACTGACATTAAGCAAGATGGAAGCAAGTTGTTGCTGAGCAGCGCTTTGCAAAAGGATTTCTCATTTTAGCTCAGCATTTGTGGAGCAGTTCTCATGCTCTTTCTGCTTTGGTGTTGTTGATAGAAAACTGAAAACAGAAAGCTAATTATTGTTCATGATGAAAAGATAAAATGTTATGTTGTTTATTCTGCTTTGGAAGTATTTGGGGTGCAGACATCTGAACCTGGCTCCATGTCACTTCTGCATGGTTTGCAGTCTCCTCTAGAGACATACTCTCTCACACACACAGTCCTGTCCTCTGCCCTCCCACTAGCAGTTGCCACCAAGCCAGGAGGTGCTGCTTCCTCTAAAGTAGCTGTCAATGTCAACACACCAATCTGCTGACAGATGGAGACTGAAAAGTCAGGGAAAAAAATGCCCTGGAGATCAAATCCATCAGCTTCGCACCATGTCTCGCTCCCCTTGCTAGCCTAGGAAGCGACTCTCCCCAAGTCCCGTTAGGAGAAACATCTCCCAAGGGTCAAGGCCCAGAACTGCCAAGATGCAGCCTTAGCCGGGGTTTTACTTCACACTGTGACTATATATCCAAACTTGGAATGTTTTTCCATCCTTTTTTTTTTTTTTTTTTTTTTTGAGGCAGCTGATTCTCTGTGGCCTGTCCCATCCAGATGGTGCCCCAACTGGATGTCAGATTTCAGACAAGACTTTTCAAACTTGAAGTAAAAAAAGACCATCATAAGCAAAAAGCAGAGTTGTGTGAACTTTGTGCTTGTGAAGGAAACACAGCTGAGACAGTTAGGGAGAAAATTAGCCATATATATAGAGCCCAGGGCATCCATGATGCAGACACCAACCTTATGCTCATCAGCCAGAGCCCCACGCTGAAATCCAAGAGTCAGGATATGGCTCCTCTGTCCTTCCATTGAAGCAGTGGAGATGGAGTCAGGGGGAAACAAGTATGAGTAGCATCTGGTGGGTGACGACAGGCCAAAAGGCACATTCCTTCACGTTGGTAAGGACATTCATATGGACTAACCCTTCTATGAGGGTTAGTCTTTATCTTAAAAGGTGATTCCACAAAAGGAAGGAGCTGCAAACTTCTTTTCCAAAGAAGTTGCCCCTTGTTATGGGGACAGTCTCATGTTGTCAAGGGGTGTGAAGTCTGCTCAGGGCAGGTGGGTCAGACTGGAACCTCAAAGCACCACTGAGGATTTCAGTGACCAGGGATCTCCACAGCACAGAACCCAGGTGCCAGTGTGGGCATTGAGACAAGATTTGGGTCAAAAAGGGAGGTGTTAACAACTCTGAGCCGAGTAGAACTCTGAAAAGTGGCATTTAAAAAGGAGGTCATTTTGAGACAGAATTTTAGATGCATATGCCTGATGTCCTTACAGACTTTGTTTCAGGTAGCTGTCTACTTTCCTAGATCCTAACTATAGATCCTGTATTTTACAAAGCAGAAGACAGCATCAACAGTACAGATCTCCTGCACTGCCATTCCACCACAGACTGTATTCATTGGAGTGCTACTGTAGTCTCAGTCTCCTTATAGGCTGACAGAAGTCCAGAGAACATTAAATGGGAGCATTGCAATGTGCCACCCAGTCCCCAGGCTCTGAGACCTTGTCAGATGAGAACATGAGGCACCGGGATGGAGTCATCAATTGTATCTGAACCGTTAGGCATGGCTCAGATATGTGTCTGCTTCCAAAATCCCATTCCAGCTCGGCCCAGACTCAAAGTAAAATGTGATATGGGTATTGCAGAAGCTGACATAGTTATCTTTTTTTTTTTTTTCCTTTTTTCTTCTTTTTCCTTTTTTAACTTAGAACCAAAGAAAGATCATCACAGAGGTCAGCCTAGAAGTTGAGACCATAAAATCATATGGTAAGAAGAAGAGCTGGAAAAAAGACTTAGTTTTGATCCTAAAAGGAAAAGCATTTCTATCTTTCCCTCAACATCCATGAAGCTCTTTCCTCCAACTCATTTTTAGGGGTGCAGAGCATGCTGCATGACATAAGAAGAGCAAGCTAATACATGACAACAGAGAAGTTAAATGTGAGCTCCTTTCAAATCGTTCACTGTTCAATTCTAAAGGAAGCCCCTCCACCTAAATAGCTTCACATTAATTTTCTTCATTTGTTTCACACATACCTCTCTATTTCTCCCCACTTCTCCAACAATACAAACAATGTTGGCTTGGACATATTTTCTCTCCAGCAGTTCAATAATTTGGAGACAGCGATGCATCAGAGCTCTCTGCTGGAAAGCACATTCAAACATTTACCATTTACTCCTACGCTGATTACTCACTCAGAATGCTTAAAAAATAATAATAGAAACATTAAAAAACAACAACAAAAAACTCTTAAACAAAAATGGGAATATGGAAGTGTACAGCATTAAAATAAACTCTGGCTCCCTTGCCAAAATCATTAATAATTTTGGCTTTCCAGAAAAAAAAAAAAAAAGATTTGGATTGCTCTGCTCTTCAAGTATCAAAACATCCAATTAACACAGCTAATTAGCGTCACAAACAGCAGTCAAAAGAATGGTAATTTAGATTCAGGATTTCAAAGGTTTCTTAATCCCAGGCCAATGCAACTAATCTCTCAGAGGCTGAAAGTGTTTTGTTATTGCAATGCAATTGTATAGCATCCCATCAATTAGTGGCATTGCAGGGAACACTCACTTGCGTGATTCATTTGTCTAATCAGAACAAAAAAAGGAAGGGGGGGGCACAAAAGGATAAAGAGAGAAATCAAGCTCCTTAAAATGTGCAGTATTAATTTTTCCAAATAATTTATACCATAGCTGGAAATGATTGTGAATAACACAATGTCCTTCCCCAACCTGAGCCAGCAGGCTGAAGGGTTTTGCTAGCTTTTCGGAGATTAACAGGACAGTAAAGGCAGCCACAGAAACGATAACGGCTGGCCTGCGATTAGATATGTTGGCTGATATGAACATTTTCTTTGAGAGGGAGGGAAGGAAAGAGAAAATATGTTTGAATAGAAAGACTCCTTTCTTACTAGCCTTCACCGTATGCAGAAGACTCAAAAATGGTCAGATCCTCATCAGATTGTGGAGGGATTTGATCCTGGTGCTCATCGCAATCCCAAAGTATCTGCATATTTTATAGCATCATTCAAATTTCCAGAAGCTCAGTTTTTCCAGTGGAACAGCAAGGGAGAATATTAGCTACAGAATGTCACAGTGCACCTTCTACCCTCCCAGCTGCAGAGGAAAGCTTAAGGAGATCAGGGGAGCCAACACAAAAAATGTGACAATTATTATTTGCCATAAATCTCATGATTTTTAAGCCAATCCTCTTTTCTGTCTTACGATTTCTGTTCATTAAAGGCTAACAACACTTCCCCTGAAGGTACACAGGGCATTGATCATAGAAAGGCAGAGAAGCAAAAACAAGAACTATGAGCTGGCAGAAAATGAATCCTCCACCATCCACAAGCCAAGGAGAAGGAATATATGGAACCTGCATACAGAATCGACAGGCGGTAGCTACACATTGCTTAGGGCAACATTTGGGTACCATTAACAGCAAAAAAAAAAACAAAACAACAACAAAAAAAAAACCCTGAAAACCAATGGATGCCATCCTTCACAGAGAGCAGGACCTACAGGACCTGGCAGAGATGATCCTCTTTGGGATGACGTGCTTCAGCAGCTATAAGTGTGCAAGCAGGAGCTCAAGATGGCCAAAGATCTGTTTTTCAGATAGAAAAATGGCAGTTTAAGGCAAACTTATACCAGTGTCACTGTCAAAAGAAGCAGTAGGTTGAGAGCAGGAGGTTGTCACATCAATATGGTTGCCAAAGACGGTCTCACTGGGAGTGCCGGTGCTACCAGTGTGAGTAAAGTTTGGCCCTTGACAAACAGCCTCTTGCTCCATGCTCTTTTTCTGTGGCTTCAAAAACTGTGCACACAGATTTCCAAATTCTGCCAAGATCCTGCCTGGTGAGAAATAACAGAAGTCATTCAAGGGAGTTTTATCAGCCTGCCTTAACCGAGCATCTCACCATGAGATGCCGTACAGAAGCAAGGCAGCATGAAGCAGCCTTTACTTCAGAAGCATTGGGCATGGCAGAGTTAAACATAAGGATTTAAAAAAAATATATATAAATAAGCAAGAAAATGGCCAATATGCAAGAAGAAAGATCAGTGAAAATAAGCACAGAGGTCACATGAAGGAGAGTGAAAATCATTCAGCAGTATTTCCTAAAAAACCCTCTCCATTCTACTTAGTGAGGAAGATGGAATAATCATCCTAAGCAGGTGCTGGTATTTCAGCTTTACAAAATGCCTAATTGCTCAGGGACAGGGTAGTTTATCCACATCTAAGATCCTAGATGAACAGAGAAGCACTCAATACCATCCTGCTCATCTTGACTACAGAACTCAAGGTCACTAGCACAGATTTGAAGGCACAGCTGCAGCGTGCAAACATAAGGCTCAAATTAAAAAAAAATAAAAAAATAAGGCAGTACTGAGCTATCGACTCAAACCATTATACTCTATTAGCCTGACAAGTTGAATGAATGATGACAAATAAGAAACTCTCAGACAAACAATGATGGCAAATAATAGATTTACTTTAAACATCGTCTATGCAGAACAGAGGTGTTTAGTGTGTTCCACATCTGGAAGAGTCCTAATGATCCAGCTGCGCTGCCATCAATGCTTTCTCCTTTCCCAGCTCCACACACTCAGTCCTGCCTGTTCTAGTGCACTAGTGCCTTTCTGCCCTATTCCTGGCAGGACAATTTCTATTGCAGAGGTAACCAAGGACCTCACAATGCTGCATGGTTTGAGCATTGTCTCAAACTGAGTTTCTGCTTATAACAGTCTGGGGATGAACTACTCACTACAATACAATAGCTACTCCTACCTGGCTTATTCTTTGCTCATGACCAGAAATAAGAGTAAGAAATTCTGAAAGCAAACTGACATAAAACAAAAGCAAATCAAAACAAAATCAAGCTGCTGGAAAACAGATCCTTTGTGACAGGAGGGAACCTTTGCCCTCCTCAGCCCTAATTCCAAACTCCTGTATTGAACCTAGCATACAACTGCACTTAATATGATTGTATTGAACAAGACAACCCATGAGCAGAACAGGTTCCATAACAAGATAACTGCATGGGCAAATCTCACTGAAGAACAGGGAACATGCAAAGACTGGGATTGCTCTTTACATGAGCTGAGTAAATGATCCTTGTATCAGCCCTGGTCCAGGTAAAGTAGGTATATAACAAGTATTCAGAGGTGAGAAAGCTAATGTACAAATACAGTATTCACTCCTGAAACCATTACCACGTTTTAAAGGCATAAAGTACTAATGAAGATCTATAGACTCAATCTCATGGACTTACGGACTGAATCTTTGTCTCACTTTTATTAAGCCCTGGTTGCTCTTGCCCACTCAATCATCCTTAACATGCTCACTGGCATTAACCACTTCTTTTGTTCTGTACAGAGAGTAAGGCTCATCTGTTGCAGATTTTGATACAAAAATCTAAAGAATGAACAATTATTAAAGGCCAAAGTGAAGCGACTGGACTGTGTACCAGTTGGGTTGAACTGTTGCCAATTACTCAAGAAAAATTAGAAGAAAGAAAGTTTTTAGAAGTTCAAGCAAATCAAAACAAAATCTCAACAGTATGATTGATTAATGCATTAAAGTTATTAGAAATGGCCCAAATTGGGAACCTTATATATGAAATCATTCACGTTATCAAGGCTAAGGAATTCTCAAATAAAAGTCTTCCTGTATTATTTAGCAGCAGATTAGGATAAAAACAACAGAAACAACCACCTAGAATAGAACGTATATTCATTTGTGCCTAACCCAAGTCCGAAAGCTTGTCTATCTTACAGGAATAAAATCTCAAATGCAACTATATGGGCAATATACTGAAAACTGAAACTAGTATTATTTATATTAACAATAATTAGTCTCAGAGTCATCAACTCAGCTCTCGAAACATATCCTACATCTCAATATCAACACCTAAGTCAACTCTAATAGAGGACATTCTCTTAAGTACATATGCACACAATGTATATAATATCCAACTTGAAAACACATTCATGGACAAAGAGCAGAAAAAGGCAGGAGAAATTATGTCAGAATAACACTGCAAAACCCAGCAGGTAGCTGGTCAACTCCTTCCCTTGCACAAGGCGTAAGGACAGTCAGGCAGTGTGACCATCTGTACTGTGTCAAAGCGCGCGCTCGTAAAGAAGCGTCTACACTCTACATACGTTAGAGACAACTAGGTCAGAAACTAGTTCAGGGAATCGATGCCCAAAATTGTAGCCATGCGTTTGCTGTGAAACCTGCCCATATCATTTTCCACACATTACGTTCACAGTTTATAAAATGGGGAGAATATTGGCCTTCTTTCCCAAAGCAGCCTATAAATTCATGAACATAAAGGCTATTATAGAGGAGTAGAGAATTGCTCTTTATGTACAGCATACTTCATATCATTTTTTCATCTGCTCCTTCCTAGATGTGTTTGGAAATGTGTAATGGATTCATAGCAAGAGAGATTCTTTGTTTGACCAAAATATATATATATCTTGTGGTCTGGTGTTAGTGAGTCTCAGGCAGGTGCTGAAATATCATCGTAGCATCATTTCTATGCATATTAGCTGAGAGTTAATAGATAGGTACATAGATCTACATTACAATTAATAAGCCTAGCCAGGGAAAAGCAAGTCCCATAGCACACCTTTCAGAAGCAAGCCGTTATTAATCAGCATTTTAACGAAGCATAATTACAAGAGCTTATGGCTCCCAACAGGTAAAGCAATAATTATAGGTGCAACCAAATAAACAGGGAAAATAATTACCTATTTCTCAGAGCTAATATTAATTTAACCAGGCTCAGAGTGATGTCTAGACAGACAGCTCAGCACTTTTGCACTGCTAGCCAGCTAAAAAGAACAGTTCTGATTAAAAACAAAGCTCGCAATTGCCACTGTCAGAGAGGGAGAAAGGTACACACTATCTATTTAATCTCCAGGACACAGTGCCAGATTGCAAACAGTGGTTTCTCGTCAGGCAATGAAATTCTTCCTGCATTCCCTGTGTACAAGAAGCACACCTCCTGGGAAGACAATTGGGAATTCTATCCAGAAGGATGGAAAGCATGAGAATAAGCTGTTCTGAGGAAGGGGAGGTGACACTGGCTTCTACCTACCCGGTTTGTCCAGGTGCAAGAGCAGGGAATTGGGTTGGACAATGATGTGTCTTATGCCAGCTCCCTTGGGAGCTGAGCAAGGCCATGGGCAAGGCCAGGTCACCAGCTGTCTGTGCAGCAACCTGGACAACTCTGTGCACTGACACACGTCTCCAACAGACTGTCCAAGGGACACAGTGCAACGGGTGGGCAGGAAGGGAACGTTCCCAGCGCAACAGCACTGCTCAGCTGGATGATCAGAAACCATGTAATAACTGCCTTCCAGGGCCACTTCTGCTCTCCCATGGTTTCTGTCCACAGAGAGCAGCAGACATAGATGCATCAAGTGTCGCTATAATCTCCGGAGCACTCCAGGCTTTTTCTGGATTAAAGTGGCTTGTGAGCACCCTCCCTCTGGATGCAGTGAGTCTATTTGATTGCACTGGGGAGCCCTCGCTGCATTGGGGCTCTGCCTTCCACAAACAAGGCTCTGCACATGAAATAAAAACAAAATGAAGCCTTTCTTTTCTCTTTTGGTAACTGTGCTGAATTTTTTTCATGGTACTCCTGCCTCACTATGGAAACACAAACAAAATAAAGAGGTTGATGATGATTTATTACACACAGAGGGTAAAGAAAAAAAGAACGCTGCTGCTGTTTGTGTTTCCAGAGCTAATACTGTTAAATATTAATACCTCTGAATCTGATACATGCTGTTTTTAAAGGCGATCCAAAGCAAAGAGGTAAGAGTAAGGTAAGGGGGTGCTGCCTAGCACTGGTCATTCCTCTAAAATGCTGGAGACTGGAAAGCAGGGATGTAAGCAGCGAGGAAGAGCAGAGATGGAGCAAGAATAACACTCTCCAAATTGCAAGAAACCAGTCATGATTGAGAGCAAGTGCTATTGCCAGCCATGGTACTGCAGCACCAGCCCAGTATGGCTCCAAAAAGCCAGATTTATCCTCAAGGACTTTGTTCAGCAACACCCCTCCTTGCCACTCCAGGATGAGCTACACTGATGAACAGGTCTGGGGTGACACTTTAGGCTGAAAAGCCTCCGAAGCCTTTGACTAGCATTGCTTTCTAAGGCAGATATGGGTCAGCATGGACTACTCTGGCTCCAGCAAAACCCCAGCTCATGAGTAGAACCTGACCCACTAGACCTGGGATGAGGCAACCAGCGATTTGAGCAGTTCACACAAACACTCCAGGTTCACAAACCATCTTCCCTCCTCCTTGAGGGCTGCAGCTTTGATCTGTCTTAATAAAGGGGAGCCAAGCCAGGCTCTTCCACATGCAGAGCATCTCCTTCATTCTTGTTCCTCCTCCATTTAGTGTTTGTTCTTCCCCTCCCCAAGAACTATGAAATATAAAAACATTCAATTGTGATTCAGATTTAGCAAAGTGACTAAAAAAGACTTTGCACCTCCTTACTGATGTGAGAAAATAAGGGAAGAAAGTAAGGTAATTGCCAAGGACAAAGCGAAGAGGAAAAAAAAAAAGAGAAGGAAAAAAAAAGAAAAAGGGGCAGGGAAAATTAAGACATTTTGGAAATGAAGACAATCTCACAAACATTTCTTAAAAGAGCATTTTATGCTGAGGATATCCAGAACTAATTGTTTGGGAGATGTCTTGAAAGAAGCCTTCATACATTTCAGCTAAGCTAAACCAAATCCAAAAGCCTTTTTAGCTGCACCATTGCTAAATGGAGGCTTATGCCACTGTAATTTGGGCTTGAATTGAAGACATGAATGTCAATAGAGTCAAGAGGTTTGGATACAAGCAGGGTGGAAAGTCTACCCTGAGGAACAGATTTTACCCCTTGCAAAATCTGTAAAGAAGGGATTAGACAAAAAAAAAAATGAAGCCACATTGCCAAAAGGGGGATATTTATAAACCCTTTAGGTGACTCCTCTGTAATTTTATTCTTCTTCTAATTTAATTTTTTAAAATCTCTTTCTCTCCTTTCTCCAAACAGTAGCCATGAAATAACGCACCAGAGGAAGGCAGAGTGCGGCCCAATTCTCGTCATCTGGAACAGTCTAAACTCAATCTGAACTGACAAGATGCATGAACAAGGCTCTGGATCAAGTCCTGGCTTTGCATGAGACAATTCTTCCTTAGAACACACGCATCCATGTTTCTTGAATTTTTCTTAAGTTTTCCCCTCCAAACAGGAGCATCAGCCAAACTCCTCTCCTGCCTTTGCATGATGTGGCACAAATAAGGAAAAGGAGATCATTTCTGAATAACACTCAAAAGCAGTAAGGCCATTACCTGGACTCCTGCATTGCCCACGTGGGCTTTCTGAATTCTGCACTTTGTGCCATCGATCACTTTGGCCCAAATGCACAAATCGAATTAAAACCTCTGCAGGCAGCTAAGAAGCAACCAGAATTTCCAGGCACACTGCTGGAATTAAACAGAGTTCAAACCCTGTGCATGTTCCAAAAGTCTTGGGAGATACTTTTCTACATTTTACATGCCTCTGAAAACCCTCATAATCTCCTCCTCAGTTCACCTATTTTAAGTACAGCAATAAGCATCATCCCTTGCCTCAGAAGAGCTCTATGACATTTCCTCAAATATATTACTTAACTCATAGGAGAGGGCCAAACGGCAGAAAGTTATTCACATAACTACCAGTGAGGAGGAGAATTCAACCCAGGCCAACCACGGTGCTATTTCACAAGAACAAGGCTCAGAGTGACTATATCAAACAACTTAGGCAACAGTTTCTATTCAGCTGCTGTTCTAAAATGAGACCCTCCATTGAATTTCTCCCAAATCTTTCTCCTTACAATGCTCCAAGAAGGAGTCTTTCCACATGATTCATATTCAAAGCTCTCACTGTTGGATGGCTGAGTCACTTTTACAAATGTTTTCTATGTAGCTTTATTTTGATGGATGTTACCTGAGCTTCAGATTCCAAGGAGAATAATACCAGGATGGCTTTCCTGAGCCTGGATGCAGGTTTGATGCCTGACTGACCAAAGCAGGTTCTCTCTACCCTGTTCAGCATGTGAATCAGCAGAGCTACAAAGCTATGCTGACAAATTAGTCCAAAGCTTTTCATGAAGAAGGAAAATGCACTGGAACGAAATGAAATGTCCATCACCAAACCAACACCTGCAAGTGTGGGACAAACCCAGGGAAGAGAGAGAGAAATTCCTCTGCAGAAACTATGTGAAGTCCAAGAGAGTTTCTCCCAGCCCAATGGGCTGCTTTATCCTTGCACCAGCAAGACAACAGCAAAGCACTTCTTCCTGCACTCACAAACAAGCAGGAGTTTAGAAGCACCAAACTCATGTCTTTGAGTTATGTGGTCAATACAGAAAATGAATAAAGTGCCTAAAATCAGCAGTGCCCCCTCCCATCTGCTTGCCATTGCAGCATGGTGAGGAGACCATGTAGGTGTCTGCACTAATCCCTGTGACCTGACAGCCAGAGATGCAGGAGCTGCACAGTGGGGATCCACCAAGGGGCCACCATGGCTGGGATTTCACCTATTCAGCTCTGGAATTTGTCCACTTTCAAGCAAAACATATCATTCAAGATAGAAAAAATGAGCTCCCCTTTTCTCCCAAGCTCCTGAAACACAGACAGCCAGGCTAACAACAGCGGTCTACATTATTTTCTGTAAAGGTCTAGGCTCCAGAAGCCATAGGATTATTTGAGATTTCCCCAGGATTCGTTTAAAAATATGTTTTTATGCTTCACAGTTAGAATGAAAGGCTCAATAGTACAACTGTCTGCAGACACAATATGAGGAAAACCAATTATTTTAAATATTCTCAATTATGTAAAAGATTCGCAGAATTATTGCTTTTGCATTCCAGCTTCAGTGGTATGTTCCTTTGCATTTTAAGCTTCTCTTGAGTACACCTTCCACAGAGAAACAAGAGAGAGAATAAAAAACAATTGAGAGGAAAACATAATTGCAAAGGTGCAAAATACTGAGGTATGGACTAGGAGAAAATGCAGTGCTAGAAATTAACTAATTTGCAAAATCTGCTGGGGCTGCAGGGTCCCTTTAACTGCACACACTCAGCACAAAAATGAGTCCACATTGTATGCAATGGAAATGCCGATAAACGTCATCATCGAGCAATGGCTTTAAATTGATTTGTGGGGGGTAGGGAGATTTTGTTTCACCTACCTTAGTGGGAAAGCCAGAGAGAGCTTTAAGCTTTATTGACTCTAGTATCATAATCACAGTTTCTGGTCTTTCAACCTGTTCCAGAATTGGAGAGAGGTTTTTCTTCTCTATATGACTAGACACTGTAGCATGGTCGATTCTGTGCTGAATTGAAATTCATCAGAGCCTGTTTTGTCTCAACAGAGTAATAAAAGCCTAAAATGTTATTATGCATGAAAAGGTTATGGAGCTGGAAAAGGATTATTTTCCCCCTTGTTCCAAAAAGGAAAGGAAAGGGGAAATATCTGACCTGAGAATAAAAGAAGCTTTTATAAAATTGTCTGTAGTTGTACATTCTGTGAAATGAGTAGGAAAAGCATAAGCACCAAATGTGTCTCAGAGAAAGAGCCCAAAGGATTACATGAGAACTTCACCAAGGTTTGGGGCTGCTCAGTGCGGTGGACTCAACTGCAATGCATCTCTGCTCATAAAGTAGTTAAATATTTGAAGTCAGATACAGTCTGCACATTTGCCTCTTCTCTTGTCCTTCTTCAAACAGGAAACATTAGCAAGTACTCCAGGGCACAACTCAGCAAACCACACTATTCCTGCCTCTGATCCTGCAGAGAATTATGCCTTCCCTACATCCCTGTGTCCCAAATGAAGCATTTGCACAAGCTCTTCAAAGGATCAAAAGGCTCAGCAAGACTCACCTTGCTTAATATGAATCTTGGTCATAAAAATACATGGACACAGTCAAGGTACGAGTGAGGCTGGGAGAGAACAACTGTAACAAGTCAAGGTATCTTGCTCTGTAGAGGCTCTTCTTTCCCAGGCTCTATGTTGCTTGATAAACTCGGACACAGCATTTTGTGCAGTTGGAGGCCGACCAGTGGGATGCACTAGCCTCACTATCTGTGCAGCGGAAAGGGGTCATCTGTGACAAACATCTGAGGAAGGAGGAACCCTTCTGGGCAGCTTTTATTTTGTGTGTCTATTAGAGGCAGATGCAATTGGGTTAAATAAAAAGGGTGCAAAAGATGCACCCACACATCAAGACATTGGTACCAAGCATGAGCCCAGTCTCTCACATCCATGGTGTGATGGGTGGTGTGTGGGGCAATCACAGTCTTGCTTGGTCCACACCTCACCTGAGGGAATAAAGTTACCTCTAATGGCAGGCTAAAGCATCCTTAAACATCCTCGAGCCAATAAACATCTCCAAGAGGTTTCCAGGAGGTAAGAACAGAGCTTAAAAACACATTTGAAATAAAACCAGTGTCTGCACCCTTGTGTAAACAGCCCAATATAAAGTGCACATATTTTATCCACCTCAGAAAGGGGCTCAAAAAAGTGTCTAGGCTCAGACCCCCTTGAATCCTTATGGAGGGGTTGCTTCTGAAGCAAAAGCTGTTAAAATGTTACAGCCATTTGTCTAATGCAATTCCATGCTCCACATCCATCTTTGGAGAGCTGACTTTCATTAACACTTCAAAAATAATTTAAGGTTTTCGCGGTGAAGGTTAGAAACTTTTCACAGCTCAGAGCTAATAGCTCTGCTGTTTACATGCTATAATGTCTTGATAACCTTTTCAAACACACTGTGGTCGGCAGCTGGGACCTGTCCCTGCTATTTTTGTTCCCAGAATGTAACAGCAGAAACGCGATGACTTTGTGCCCCTGAAATGGTCACATTTCTTCTCTTTAGGCTTCTCTTCCATTACAGCACTAACAGAAAGGGCCTCACCTTTTCAAGAGGCTCCTGATGTATTGAAATACAGCCCTGTTTGTCCTTTCCCTGGAGGAATCAAACAAGCAGATTGTCTTACTGGAAACTCGGTTACAAGGGGCATGGGAGGCATAGGAGGCAGGCAGTCTGCCTTTCCTATCTAGGGGCACTTCGGAGAAGACAGGGACCCATGTGAATGATTGTGCCTTGCAGAAGAGGTGTAGAATTCTTGCTCTCAAGTGCTGGATGGGCCAAGTCAATCCCGTAGTATTTATTCCAACACTGCAGCAAAGCAGGCGCTGCAGCTCTCTTACTTGGTTTTACTTGAGTTGCGTGCAAATTTCTTGCTGGAAATACAGCAGCAGGATGAACAGTAGCTGAATGCCCCTACATGCAGAGGCTAGAAAATGGAGTTGCTCTCACAAAGCAGAAATCTCACTTGCTCCAGTCCTGTTGCCTGTGCAACAACTGGAATGGGGAGGCAGAAAAAAAGGTCTCAAAGTGTTACACAGGTCTAATTTCTGCCCCTAAAAATTACAACAGCAAATAGTGCCCTCAGAAATCATATGGAAACTTTCAATCCAAGGGAGAGCTCCAAGATGGGTCTCTTCTAAAAAGAGAAGTGATTAAATGCTCTGAACTGTTAGAGAGAGTAAAGGCCCTGAAGCTGAGAGCATGGGACCCGTCCATATTTATTAAGTTAAAGAATTAAGAGTTCTGGACAAGCTGTAAAGAAGACATGAGCAACTCACTCAAATCTACAATAAACCTGAGGGCATATCCATGATGTTCTCTCTCCCGGGATCTCTGTTAGATACAGCCTTGGAGCAGTCATAGGCGCCACAGCACACACTGCAAAGAACAGGGTAGATGAGCCTTAAAAGAAATTGTTTTAATGAATATCTTTCTCCTTTGGGGTGGAAGAGTGAAATGGACAGGTCTGTTTTTGACAAATTGTTTGTAGTTTACTGAGCCTGTGCAGAGCCTTGCCAGGGTGAGAGAAGGGATGCTGCGTTCTTACCAGTTTAAAGAAGTTTGGTGACGCTGGGTTTGGGAGGGACCAGCAAGCAGGTAGGTTACAGGTGGCATGGGCTGCTACCACCATGGTGAGGGTCTGTCCTTGAGATACAGATCTGCACACAGCAAGCAGGCTGTAAAGTTTCCCTGCTACTATCCAGAATATAAGTGTCTTAAGAGATAAGTCCAGCTTCCAAGCTCCATTCAGGTGCTTGAACTGATGACAAAACCTATTAAAATATTCCATGTCTTGGAAAGAGAGAGGGGAGTAAATCAAAGAGCAAGTTATATGCGATATAATTTATTGCAGCTTACTTATGTAGCTTAACCAAATACTCCATGGAAAGCTGCATATTCAACAGAAATTCTGCAAGAATTGGTGTAGTGAATGAGGATAGTGAGCAGGCTGCAGAAGAGCAAAATAGAGTCACTGTTAATTAAGAGACCTAAACGATGGGACCCCCTGAATTAGGTCAGTGAATATGCCCCTTCCTGCTCTAGTTTTAAGCTGTGTAAATGACTCCAAATAATGTCTTTTTTGGAGTTCCTGCAGTTGCCAATGGGGCCATATAATGGACATGAGAGAAGCAGCCAAGAAATATCCAGCAATTTAGACCTACTCTAGAACTGGGTCAACATACGGCAAAAGAAAATTAAAGGCAACAAATGCAAAGTAATGTTCATCACCACACGATCCTTGGAACCCCTGCTAAGCCTAATTTATATAAATGGCTTAGAGAAGCTGACTATAAACTGGTTAAGTCTGCTGACAACACAAAATTGGAGAAGTGGACATGGAGGGGAGAAGGAAAAGCAAACAAAGAAGTTCTACAGAGTCCTAAGCTTTAGTAGGTAATTTGGACTAGATAAAACAAATAAACCTTACTGTTGACAAATGCAAAAGCAATACAATTTATTTTCAAGATCTCAGGCCAGAATAAGAATTGCCTTGGACTTCAGTAAAGGAAGCCTAAAATGGGTGCAACTGGAAGACAGTAGCTTTTCTGGTGAAGGCCAAGTGGCGAGGGCATATAATTCATTTTTAAGCTACAGAAGTGAATTAATGAGAACAGCAAAATGGAACAACAATCAGATTCCTTAAAGATAATCTATTAATTATATCTTCAAAGCAAGGGTTTCACCTGGTTGAAAAAAAATACACAGCTAATACTCTGCAAAGTCTCAGTAAACGACCTTGATATAGGTGAATGCAGTAACTGTTGGATGAGCTAGATGGAAAGAGTTGCTTCTGGACTTCTGGACTTTTAGTAAGAACTTTTTAAGCGCCTTGAAAATTCCAGTCCTGTGTTGCAGAGACAGTCTTAGGGCACAAAAAAATGACAGCCTCTTAATAGAATGCCAAGCCTTTGAGAGGAGGGAATTTTTGAGAAGCCTGACTGTTGTGTCAATATTAATTCCTCCCATCCAACTGTGTACAACCAGGGCTTCTTCCACACAATCAGATCTTAAAAGATATTTGGAGACAAGGAAGTATGAGGACAATTTTGAGGAACTATCACACATCTAATATTTTTCCACTTAAGGTACAAGTTCAACAGATCTTCCTGAAGCCTAAGTCAGATGTGAGATATCAAACCTAAAATAATATATAAAAGTAGAATGAATTTATTCAACAACAACAAAATAATTCTTAAAACAAAACTTCCAGGATTGCTGTCCATCTCTATAAGAAATAATAGAGGGCAACCCTTGGGGAGACTATTATTCAATTTACACATTAAACCCAGACTGCACAGTGCTTTGACAAGTAGCCTATATAAGGTATGAGAAGCAACTGACCTAGATACAACAAAGTGATATACATTGTAAGAGTGAAATGGGCAGCAGGAAGACCTACAGGACCGACGTTGGCTTTAAAAAATGAACAGATGAGGACAAGTTCAAATAGGAACCTAAAAGGGATGGAATGAAAAAAAAAAACCACACAGATGACATCATAAATGCTGTAGTCAAGGAGACAAAATCTTTTTTTACCTCAATTCAGCACAAGCAATCATAAAATGGACCAAAAAAAAAAAAGAAATAATAAAAAAGAGAAATTCAAAGATACTTCCATCTTCTTTCCTGAGCTTACACAACTTTAGAACAGTATAAGCAGATTTAATCCATATAGATTGGGGATCTAATCTTCACAAAGGTTTGACCTTTCAATGTTCCATTCATAGCAATTTTGCTCCTTCAGTGGATGTCACACTATGCCAAAAAACACACAGAAAACAATCTACACAGAAAGAACTTCTTACTTGTCCCTTTTGGGGTTGTCTTTCAATCATAGAGCAAATGTTAAGATAATCCATTAGCTACTTGCAGTAAAAAGCTTCAAATTCTGGCAAGGTATTTTTACTGTGTAGCTGAACTCTGCTGTGAGCCCCTTTTTTATGAACCACATCTCCTTGTCATAACAATCAAGGTGTTATGTTCTTTACCATAAGATAAACAGTTCTGAACCAAAGAACCTATAGAATGGTACAGATCTTTCCCTTCCATCCTCACAAGATTTCTACCTCTGCAGAGAGCTGCCGTCAGAGACTGTATGTGGTCACCCCATGCCAGGAGGTGATGTGTCTGACCAGCCCCATCCATGTCCCAGTGTTCTGCATCAGGAAAAGGAGGCAGAGCTGCTTTGCCACTGCCGTACAGAAGGAAAAGCAGCAGTCGTGGTCTCCAGAATACTGGGGATTTAGCTTTACTGAGAAAGTATACCATATACGGTTAAGATTTGGCTGGTCAATAAAAATGTTTTTTCTTCTATTGATTTTAAATTAATTTCTAGCCCCTCTCTTATAAATATCAACTCAGAAAAACTTGTTGTTTCATTATTTCCTTTTAAGCTATTGTATTCTCTCACATTTCTGTGTTCTTTTTAAAGTCCTAATATTTGAGTCACTGCTATAACCAATATTTAGAAAATTAAATTTGGAATGATAAATAGAGTAGCGGCTATTAAAAACAATGGCCTGATGCAGCTGCTGGCACAAGAAGTCCTTGATGACCTGATTGCAAAAACTGGGTGAATACTTGAGAATTTCCTCTGCCTTATGTCTCCCAGTTTGCTTCAGTTTTAGTACTATTCAGTAAAACTTTATTGCCACTAAAAGCTTTATCAAAGTGCAAAGCATTGCCTGAGGTCAAACCAGCCAAGTCCTGAGCCTCATATGAACTATTTTGATTCAAAGAAAATCTGTCTTTAACAATTCCAGCTTCTCCTAATAAAGTGGCCTGTCTCTAAAGAACAGAGATTTGGAAATATAATTAACCTTGATGTATTTTGATCTGTGCTACAAATAGCATGAGGAAGAAAGACTTTTACCCAATTCTTTATTAACTGTTAAATCATGATCCTTTTTATTATGTTGTTGGCATTTCATCCTAGTGAGATATTAAAGCAAGTCTGGGAAGTTTGGTTACCTGAATTTCCTATGGCTCACCAGTTGTGGCTGCATTCTCTGCAACAGAAAAAAATGTTTATTTCCCATTCTTATACTTTCCCTTCTTCTTTTCCTAGGAGAGAAAGATTCTTTTCCCCAATACAAATCTATATAAATACAATTACATACTTCTTCCTAGCACAGCTAGTGATATTAAAGCCATTTTGGGGCAGTCTAGGCATACATGTCCCAGTTTTATTCAGTTCTACTTCAGTAAAAAAAAAAACACTGGCAGCAGCAGCTTTGCCAAAGTGCATGGAGTTGCATGAGGCCAGAGCAGAGAAGTCTCGACCTCGTCTGCAAGGCTTGCTCAGTGAGCCGCATTCCCGTGTGCACTGATGACCTGTGGAACTGCTCACTGCAAAATATCAAGGATGCCTGACAGCATTCAAAAGAGGGATGGTAAATGTAGATCTTGGAAACATAATTCAGCCTGAGGACATGGGAAAGAACAAGGAGAGATGAAGGGAGACCCAGCAGCTTTAGGAGAAGACAGGAGAGACACAATAAAGAGATCTAATGTGTTTACCACCACCTCAATTTAGATGGGGAGACAGGAAGATAGCAGCCCCACGAGTCAGAAAGGAATCAAACTACAAGGAGGAAGGAGGTGAGAGGAAAATTGTCCCAACAATCACAAGAAACATCCAGTGCTCCTCTTGGCCACCTTGCTGAAAGTATCCTTTTTGTTTGTTTGTTTGTTTGTTGGCCCAACTACAGGAGCTCTTATGCCCCAAACAATTAAATGCATGCCATTTAAAGGAAGGACTTTGGCAGGTGGGAAACAGCAGAAGAAAAGCACAACAAAACACTATTCCCTGCAGGCCTCCCAGGCAGGAGGCAGGAAGAATCCTACAAGGAAAAAGTGGGACGGCACAGAAGAGATGCTGATTGTAAAAAGGCCAAAATGGCTCAAGGTGCCTGCCTTGCTCATCTAACCTGCCCGTCTCTCAAGCAGAAGAGCAAAGTGCTCTCTGTGTTGGCTTCCTGGGGGGCAGCAATGAAGGAAAGCAGACAAAGTGATATTTTTCTCTCTCTGTGTCTTGAGCAGGTGCCAGCAGAAAGCCTTGGCAGCTGCTGAGTGTTGTGCTCTGGGAATTTCTGCAGCACAGAGTGTTGGTCTCACTGCCGCACTTGGATGACACCAGACCCGGTGGTGACAATGAGACTTACAAGGAGAAGTGAAGGTGTAAAAACAAGATGAAATCCAAGCTGTGTTCTTTTGAAGGGAAGAAAGCATTCACTGACGTCAGGAACTGCAGCCAGCTCTGTTTCAGGTGAGCATTGTGCCCAAAATGGATTTGAGAGACTGCAAATTCACCTGGAAGATTGATTTCATGCCCTGAGAGGCAGAATATTAACTCTGTACAGTTCAACTCTAAAACTGTGCCTCTTTCTTCCCTCTTTTCTTTTCTTCAGAGCCAGTGTCTGCCTGCCTCTGCATCCTGAGGCACAGAACAAGCACATGGTGCATCAGTCCCAGTGCACAAGAAGCACTATAACAGCAATTAGCACTAAGTACAATGAGAGACAGTGAAGTATTAGTGATGCAGCGAGGGCAGCGATACATCTGACAGCTGGGTGACAAGGGACACTTCTGCAGTCACCAGGACCTGCAGCCGATTGACCAACACGAGAGCTGCATTCCTAAAGGTACAAGAGCACCAAGTGGAAAGAAGGTTTGCTTCCTACAGAACTAAAGTGAAGCTAATTAAACACTGTGTCAACTGCTGTTTTTCCTCCACGTTTTTTGCTCCAAAGGTTACGCAGGTGTCTGTGGGATAAATCCATTCTTGATGTCATAGAATCATAGAATCATAGAATGTGTAAGGTTGGAAGGGACCTTAGAGGTCATCTAGTCCAACCCCCCTGCAC
>JAUBOD010000755.1:4118085-4136566 GCA_032353885.1 Nothura maculosa | reverse complement strand
TGTGTGTGTGTGTGTGTGTGTGTGTGTGTGTGTGTCCTTGTTTGCTCACCAGGCTGTGGGGAAGTATTAGCTCCTGAAGGGTTAAATAGCGAGCACAGCAGGTCACCAACTGCTCTAGATCTCTGCAATTTATTCCTGGCCCCTACCGAGGCCCGACATGCTTCTCGGGTGCACATTAAGGCCTCTGCAGGACTGATACTGTCTCCTGCTCCAAGCCTCCCTGAGGCCAAGGGCCTGGAGGCCACAGTCCGGGGCTGGGGACATGGCCGGAGGGCAGGTAGGAGCTGTCACGCACAGTCACTGCCACAGCCACTAAGGGACATTCTGGATGCAGCGGGAGCAATGGAGATTCCCCAGCGTCTCTTTTGCTCTCCCTCCAGTGCTGGGTGTTCTCGGAGACAGGAGCCCCGTGGAGCTTCTGGTCTGAAATCGCTCTCTTTCCTCCTCCATTTCAATCTAAGTTTCCAATGAAGATTTATTACTCTGAGTGATTACACTGTCAGCCAAATGAACAGGGAATAGGAATATCCTTTCTTCTTGCATTCCGGCCACTGGCCCGTGAGGCTGCCAGTGTAAGAAGCTGAGATGATTTTAGTCCCCTTTCCTGCACATATTAATTATTTGTACTCTGACAGCATGTGGAAAAACCCATCAAGAACCAGAACCCCAGGGCATGAACTTGGTTTCATTACTCACCAATTTTAAACCTGGAAAGAACTGGGTGGTCATTTACGTGCATTTAAGATGCCAAGGCAAAAGACTCCCTGGAGCACTGCAGGCCATCTTCTCCCTAGGGATCTTGCAGTCAGACCAGGTGCAAAGGGTGAGTGAAAGCAGGCAAAGGGGTTTGCAAGGAAACAGAAATGCTGAAGAAGAGAGTAGTAGCTTTCATCCCACACACAGAAAATAGGAATTTTACACAAAATGACAATCACCAAGGAGATGAAGCATGCAGAGATGCACAAAGAGATTTTCCTAAGACCTAAGAAACCAAGATTTATTTTTGCAGGTCGATTTATGCTGGGTATTTTTGGTTCTGTTTTTAATTTTCACTTCTCTGTAATAAGACTATTCTCCTGCCATGTGAGAATGCAGCTGCAGCAGTAGCACGATGCTATGCCTAGATGACAGGAACACAAATCCACATTGAAATAAAAAGAGAACTCAACTAGTCCAATTCTGTTTCCCACCTGATAGAAATGCAAGTGACAAACAGATCGCACCAAAATAAAAGAAAAAATACAAGAACAAAAACAAACAAACCAAAAACATCCCTCACGCTGGATTTCTGAGACCAGTGGTTAGATCATTAAAATGCTAATCAGTAAAAAGGGCAATTTTATTCAATCAACTTCATCTCCTAAAAAGAACCCATGGGAGAGAGAATGAAGGAGTCAGGAGATCTGGTTGTGCAGATTTAGGCAAATCAGTTTGCTCTGTGTACCTGTTTCCTTCTCCTTTTATCTCAGGAGACCGTGTCCTGGCCCTGTGTCATTGTCTAGACGATGCTGTTGCTCCTGTCCTGCATTTTCATCCAAAAAAAAACAGCTGAGAGAGGAAAGGACGGGCACATCAAGGCATGGAGTCTGTGAGCCCCTCACCGAACCACACACAGAATTCAGATCACCCAGTCTTCGCATCCCTTGTTGTCAGTACTTGGCCATGAAACCCTCTGGCAAAACCTACATTTTTTTTTTCTCCTCCTTATGTTGGTCCAACAGAGAACGACAACCTGCTATTCTGTTAGCCCAAGCAGCCGCAGCCTGCGCAGCGAGACGGGAGGTTCGGCCCTGCTGATGCACTGTGCATGTCAGCACAACAACACTTCTATCTGTTTGCTTCCACAAAATCCAAGAAAGTGAACACAAATTCAATGTTAAAGCAAATGTGATGATTGCAACGTTGAAAGCCTGCTAATGGGGAAACGTGGGAAGTCAGATTGCATGACTCACCCACGGCCAGGAGAGGAGGCAGTGACCAAGCTCACAGCCCAGCACAGGCATCCTGACACCCAGAGCCATACCGTAACTGGGAGATAAAGCACAGGGGCCCAAACTGCCCTCATCTAAACAAGACTGAAGCTGCTAGCAGCACTGAGGCATCCTACCAAAGTCGCTGCAACCACAGTTCACCAGGAAAAATAGGTATCTCAGAGACTGTTTATGTTAGCAAGGTTTAAGGTTTCCAAGCTCACCTAGGACTTCCCATTGGGTTGTAGTCTGGAGCAGTACGACAGAGTTTCCAAAGCTTGCCGCGCTGCAGAGAACACTTCTGAAATAATATATGTTTTTTAATATATAATATACTAATATTATAAATAAGCAAATAAAAAAATAGCATAGAAATCCTGTCCCTTTAGGTTCTTCTCTTTCTCTCCATATTACCGTGTCGCTGTGCATGTCATCCTGGAGTACTGGATTATTTATCATCACAGAGTGCCTAGATTGGCCCTGTTAGAGAAAAATCAAAGAAAGCAGCAGGGGCCGAGGTTTGATGAGGAGGAAACAAATTTCTCCCTCCGAGAAGAATACATACTTCTCTTCAGCTTCCTCATACACTCCCACACATACACACAGACATTTCCAAGCTGCTCCTTTTCCCCCTGCCAGTAGGCTGCTTTCAGCCTAGTGAGTCCCATCTCTTCCCCTTTTTCTCTGTTCCTTTTCAGTGCATCGTTTCTATGGATTTTTGTGTCAGCTACCTCAAGGATATTCGCTGGAATGGACACATTTATGGGATGACTAACGTTCTAAAAGCAGGTGGTGCTATTATAGTCATACAAAAGCCACCTATTTTTGCTGCCTTACAATGTCATCCTGTTAGTCTATACTTTGCTTTGCCTTGTTATCATACCAACTTCTCAGCACCGTTACTCCGGGATGCTCCAGTTCTCAGGCTGACTGACATTTGTGTTTCTTGCAGTGGGGGCTTGGAGCTCCCCTACATGCAAAGGGTCAGGCTATTTTTATCTGTCATAATTCCTTTCATTTGTGAATTTTGAGAATGTACTTTAAAAAAAATCTAGTAGCTATATGAATATCTAATGCACACACCTTTCTACTTGGAGCAGCAGCGTTAAAATGAAATATTAGAGAAAAGCCATGTTTACTGTTATCCTTCTACCACATTCATGCTAATCACTTTGAAAGTCGTAAGGTAAATTTTGAGTATTATCTATTATTTTCAGTGACGTCTATTCACATTAACTATTTGCATATTCAACCTGTATATTGGCTTGGCAAGTCTTCGTTTGTCTCATCTCAATTCTTGTCACATGCTCTGTCCCAGCATTGTGATTTTTAGTGTGGTAACACTAAAAGGTTCTCACCAAGAGCAGGATTTCTGTGTGCGAGGTACTGTACTCAGCCTCTGCTGTGGACTGGCTTTGTGCAGATACCATCAAAACACGCAGGATTGGTAAGGAATGCAAGATCAAATACAAGCCTGTGATTTAAACAAAACCGTATGATTAGAAGCCACATTTCCTGGACTTCAGTCTAAGAGATGAAGAGGCAATGTAAGCACACAGCAGTTTTAAAGTGCACGTAAGAGAGCAGGGACCAATGCAGGAAGATCTTTGGGCAGAGCATGTCCCTTTCACCTTGAAAGGAGAAGCTGGATTTTCACTCCCTGACGCTTTGCAAAATCTGGTAATCCCGGCTTCAGCTTTTTTTTTACCTCTCCTAAACCCGGTGGACGGCAGTACAAGGTGTACGTGTGCTTCCTAAACTGGCTTATGCCAATCCAGCTGGTATGTGGAGGATTTGCATGCAGAGAGCCTGCAATAAGTACAGAATTATTAATACAGTGTTGTACTCAATAGCTCAGACACTGCTTGTTACCAGGGGAAAAAACACAACCCTTCTGCTATAAATGATCTAAATGAGAATCAGGCTCAACCTCGTCTCATAGCATAAATGCTCTAACCTGCTGTTCCCTACTTTGTAACACAAATTCAGCTATAATCAATTACAGCTTCAAATGCGCCTTAAATATAGAGAAAAATCCAAAGCACATGCAAAGTCTTCCGATGGTAACTGATGCGATAAAGCAGCGCAGGAAATTCCTTTTTCTTATTAAAGGCTGATTTGAAATCCCTCTGCAGACAGATGCAGTTGCTGTGCTGTGTACTGCTAACCTTGAAATCACATTTACAAGCGTATCGAAACTTTCCCAAGTAAGCACTTAGAGTGGGAACTTCTCTGTCAGTGGCTGCACGTCCTCCTCTGCCCACATCTCATCACCAAACATCCCGTTCTAATCAATACAGGTCACATCCAGATCCCATTGGCATCCACAGTGAAAACTATTGACACCAACAGGTCAGGGTTAGCCAAGAGATGATTACAAAGAGAGCAAAAAACATTAAGCGGGCAAAGAATACCAAATCCTCAGCTAGTATAAATCAAGATAGCACCAGATTCACACCAGATAGAAAAAGTAGGGAATAAAGATTTTTTTTTCTTATTTCCTTCTGTGACTTCAAATGCAAACAAGATCACGTTATAGCCCTGGCCTATAGGAAAGCGTTGACCTCTTCATTCTGGTACATGAGAGAGGCTCCATTCTTCAACGACCATCACTGCCTGCCCAGGAAATGCAGGACACAGAGGGGAAGGCAGAAAAGGCAGAAAGGGAAGGAAGGAAAAATCCTGCTTTGTTCTTGATTTCAGCAAGCTTAAGAAAACACCCATTCTCTTCATTCGATTGCCACTGAGGAATGAAACCTTTTGTGCCAGAAGAGGGCACTTGAACTACAGGCAAGTGTGAGCTGTGCTGCCTGGTGCTGACCCAGGCAGGCAGGTGGGGAGGGGAAAAATCACTTCCCTCTGCCCAGCCTTAGACTGGAAAATAACTACAGGGAGGTGGAAAGGGACACCAAGACGCTGGGCCTCCAGGTCTCCTTTTGAGAGGTCTCATCCTTGTTGGTTTTGATACTGCAGCCTCACTCCATGTCCTCCCTGTCAGCAAAGCCCTGGAGCTTTTGCTCCTGGATCACACAGTCTGTGTCGGGATGGACCTATCTTGAAAGAGAAATTAATTCTCCCCCATGCAGTGCAACTCCTGGTTCCTATCGTTGCCTTCTCCAGCGTGCGAAACAGATTGCATGCCAGCTGAAATTCCTCCTGGGTGGCAATATTTAAGAGCAGTTCCCTCCCATATTTCTTTATGGATGTGCAATACCATTCAAACCCACATTCCTCCATCCTCTCCCTCCCAGCAGAGATATTTACAAAATCATGTTCCTTGGTCAGCTGCCTATTTTCATAAAACCTGCCTAGATGTAATACCTCTGAGAACTGTCTCTCTCTCCCTCAAATTTGGCTGGAACTGAAAAAAAATGGCCTCTTGAGTTTTAAGGCAAATATGTATTAAAAAAATCCATATGCCTAGCAAAGGGGCCTAAAGAGAGTCTCCGTTTTCTTTTCTTTTTTTTTTTTTTCCCCCCCCTCAATTGTATCAGCTGGTGAAAGAGCAAAAAAAGATTGCTTTACAAATCTGACTTGTCCAAGCACATACACTGGTTGCATTCGTCCAGACACAGCAGGATCAGCCATGTCTCGCCTCCTTAGAAAAATCTTGCTAACAAAACAAATTTCGCAAGTTATGCAAAAACCTGAATTCTCTCAAGACAGACCAAAAAAAGATGGAGAAGGACAAACCAAGTGATATAGCGGATATGAGAAGTTAGGTCTGGCTTTAAGAGTTTTGTTTCTTTTATATGATGTTCCTTGCTGAAACTCCATAGGAGCAAGCCATTTTCTCATTTGAGATAGGTTAACAGAGAGTAATAGCTGAAGAATTCCAGCCAGTCTGCAAACTCCCAGCGCATCTCTCTGCACCAGCTAATTCTCACTAACTCTCCCAGAGCAGTTAGCCCTGTGTTAGCATCTCCAGAGTTTCCAGACACATAAATAAACCAAGCACGGATAAATCGGGTCTGAAGGTCTGTTCTTCAGATGGATCTGGCAGCTGCCTCAGTTTATTGGCAGTTCATTTATCATCTCAAGAAAAATATTGATGGTTCTGGATACACAGGCCCTTTCTGTGTCCTGGCTGAAGGAAAGCTGTCCTTCCAGGCTGCCTTTGGAAAGAAAGTCAATGCAACAATTTCTACTTGGCAGGCACAAGGGATAAGATGCAAAGAGGAATCATTAAGTGAAGAAGAAAGAACAATAGGATGATAACCCTAGTGTCCAGGAAGGGCCTAACCTCAAATCCTCTCTGAAGCTAAGACTTAAACAAGGTATCACACCACAAATGAAGATGTGAGCTTGCTAACTGGCACAGTTTACTGCCACACATGGGGATATAAGGGGCATGAGCTGCATTCTGCCAGAAGAATCATCCACTTCTGCATCTTGCAGGAAACCACAGAAACTCCTAGATAAAACAGACATAACAGCCCCAGAATACTGTAGACTTTCTCTCCTTGCACCTCTGAAATAATTCCAGCTTCACCATGCAGGAATGTTAGCAATTCAGTCATCTCTTTTGGAAAGCCACAAGTTTCACATCATACTCTCTGGTTATATAGCTACATTTCCTAGGAGAACAATTGATTACATGTGCTCACTTCCAACCCCCAAACTTGATTAAACCAGTTATGTTCCACTTGAACAATCTGCTTAGGGACTTACAGAAAGGAAGCCTGAGATTTGTCATGTATTGAGATAAAGAGATCCCACTATGCACATGACCTCCAACTGTGTTCCAGCCAAACGTCTGCATAAATCAGACTGATACAAGCATTTGCTACACATGGCACTTGGTTGCCCTGCAGATCCCTTTCTCGCTACACAGGAGGCCTTGAGTAGCAAGTTTAATAGAATTATGATTCAACTGTAGAGCAATTTTCCAAAGCTCTGTATTCCTCCAGTGGGTGGTGGTTACTAGATTCTCTAGGTGGACCATCAAAACACAGATCTATGATCAAATTCAGTTATTGTACCATGTAAATTCTGTGTCCTGGAAAAGCTGAACACATTGAGTTCATTAAGTGAATTGAATGAACTCTGACTACAGTGTGTTTTCACAATCTGAAAATATTCCCTCATCAACCTAATTTTCGTATTTTGGTTCACGGAGAATAACAAGGTAGGCTAAAAAACTTTAAACTTGGAAAAAAAAAAAAAAGAGGATGCTATCAGTGGCATGGAGAAACAAGATGGAGTCCACTGCTTTGACCACTTAGGAAGCATATTAGACCAATTAGGAAGCATAAAATGAAGCTTGTGGATGGTAGGCTTTAAACAAACATGGTAAGGCTAAGCTGTGCAACTCCCTGGCATAGAATGCTGTGGATGCTAAAAACATATACAGGTTCCTAGTGACCATCTCTGACTCTGGGATTCCCACACCACTAATTGCCAGAAGTTGGGAGTACTCAAGGGAAGTACCATTATATGCTTGTTTTATTCCCATCCTCTCCTCAGCCGTCTGTATTGGGCTCAGAGACATGACACTGCAGTGGACTGATTTTTGTCTGAGCTGGTTTGACTCTTCTTCTGTTTAGAGATAAGACAAGGGATATAGGATAGGACAACCTGCTTCTACAGAGACACAATGCTGACCTTTCTGAACACTACCTCAACGATACAGATTATTTTCTGTCTGAAACATCTTTGGATTTTACTGACCTGGACAAAGCATTAGCTCTGGCTGACAAGAAACTCTTGTGGTTTGGGGTGGGCATGCAGTGGCCATGCTTGAATGAGTATTCTCACTTCACTTGTGAGATGTACTTGTCATGTTTTTTGCCCCTTTCAACAGCTCTTGGTGGAGAAGACATAATCTGCTTCTCAGGATGCCATGAAATATCCTTTGTTAAGATTTGCAGAGACATTGAGGATGAAATTTTATAGAATAAAAGAAAGTGAAATGAGGTTTCCACTCACTATTGACAAGCCCAAAGGGCTAGGAGACACAGCCTGTTTCATATGACTTTCATGCATACTGTCCTCCTTTGGTTTCTAACAATAAAGTTGCAGCTGTCCCTATTAGAGAGATTAATTTTGGTCTCTCTCCTCATTCAGCTAGCTATTTTTCATGAAACTCATAGGAATATAATATCTCTGAGACCTTCATCACTGTCAAATTCAGTTGCAATTGGTCAAGAAGCTGAGAAAACAGACACATGTACAAGACGACATTCACTTCTTGGCTGAGTTTCCAAAAAATGGCTCAGATTTCTACTTGTGACTAAAAAAAAGAAAAAAAAAAAACAAGCAAACAGCTTAAGCTCCCATCTTGGACTTCACTTTAGAAAGCAAAGATTCTTGTAGAGCCTCTAGGCTATAAAACATAAAGGGGAGAAGGAGCAGTTTAGGTGGGAGAAAGAGCATAAAACGGCCAAGACGAAGAGAATGAGTCTACGTAGGCAATGAAGCACCACCTGAACAGCCAGGTGATCCTATGAGACACGGACACAAGAGGGGCATGTAGCCAGGAGAAGACTCGGACAGAAATGTAAGGATACAGAAAAGACGAAAGGAAAGCAAGCATACAGACAAGCATGACAGGCTGGCAGAAAAGCAGGCAGAGCGCTACAGAAGAGACACTGCAACTTTTCTGTTTACTGCTTTTTGAAAAACACTTCATTCTGAAAGGCTCTTTCTTCCTTATTCCCATTGACATTTGGGAAAGCTCCAAAGCAGCACAGCACTGGCTAAAGCCCTCGCCCAGCCTAAATCTTCAACCTACAGGCGTTTTTCTTGAGTCATATTAACCACTCCCCTTAGACATTTCCAACAAATTGTTAATATATTTTAAACCCTGCTCTCCATTGCCTTTCAGATTAGCCTTGCCCTTTCCTTTGCACTTAAGTTTAGCAAGTGTTACTAATAGGAATTTAACATTTACCGAAGAATTATTTTAACTACGAGTCTAATAGCATTTGTATGGTGCTTTGAGCACCCAAGAGCCTTGCCATCAGTTCCATATGCTCAGTTTTGTCTAAAGTTGCTTATAAGACAAAGGAAAAATACAAGTTTATAAAAAAGTCAGTTCAAAAGAGAAGTGTTCAAGACCTTGAAAGCCAGTTCAGGCAGGAGAGCAGTGCCTCCTGCCTGTGGGGAGCTTTTACACTTGTTTATATTAGTAACACAATTCTGCAATTGCTCATATATTCAGTATCATCTTACAGTCATTCAGCAAAAGCATCACTTGTACTTGGCCTAAGTGTTTTCTCCTAGCTAAGAAGCACCCAGTTTTTAACTAGTAAATTTTGCATGTTTTATACCAACCACAAACACATTTTGAATTAGAGAGTTTTGTACTTGCAGGCCACTGATATAATCAGCCCGCCAGCAACCGTAAGTCAATCGTATCTTGACTGGAACTCACTGATGATGACTTTGATCAGTCCCTTGGAGACACCACCACCTCAGTGACAATCTGGTACCAATTAGCATGCAGTGTCTCAGCACTGAAGTAATCTGAAGGCTGTAACACTTGTAAAGTCAGCTTTGAGGCTGGCCTTCCTCATCTCGACTGGCATTAAAAGGATTGGCCCTCTCATGTCACCAAAAAAAGCCCTTTCTTAACCAGTACAGAACTAAAGACATATGGCAGGAAGCAGGGATGATATTTGCACATGTGCCTCTGTTATACGCTTCTAGTGTCAAAAAGGTTCCTGATCCCAAACAAGTCCGTATATATTGACAGCTCTCAAGTCAACCTGTGCAAATTCCCTGGCTAGACACACATCTACGGAGGTCCTTCTGCTCTCATTCTTCAAAGGCAGCAAGTTCCTGCACTTATGTCTAAAACTGATTTGAAATCATTTCTTAGCTTTTGGATCTAGATAGGCACCTTGGTTACATTGTGGTCCCGCCAAAAAAGATGGAGTAGACTAGTTTCTTCACTGCATTTTGGTATCCTGGGGAAAGAAAGCAAACATGGGAGGAAACAAAGCCATTTCACCCTTGTGAGGCCCTCCTTCACATCACAAAGGATACCATGATGCTGCAGCAAACCATGATGTCCACCACCTGAAAATCTGATAGGGCATGTGGGCTCAAGAGTATTTTCCTAGGACCCTTTGCCCCACTCAAGACTAAATCCTGAGCTAGAAAACTTGTGCTTACTTTGATTTAAAACAAGCCTCTCAATGTGACTGCATCTCCCTTCCTCCGCACAAAAAGCCATGTAAATGCTCACCCAAATGGGAGGCATAGAAAGTGCTTGGCCAAACAAATAAATCAATTACTCAACACCATTCTGAATGCATCAGTTAACTGCAAGACTATTTTGGTGCTCACATATATATATAATGTTTGATACTTGGCTCCCAATCAAAAGGTAATGGGAATCATATGGTTAAATCCCCAGGAAATACTTTGAAAAATCCCTTCCAAGACCGATATTCTATTTCAGCAAAAAAGTAGAATTCTTCTTTAAAAAAGCCTTTATACTAACACTTTGCACTTTTATAGCATCTTTCATCTGAGGCTATCAAAGCACTTTGGCTTGCAGATGCTAAGAAATCCATTACAAAAATTATAGATATTTCTAAGTTGACTGTAGTCGCTTGCCTTAATTTCCATTTCTTTACTGATACACCCAGACGCTGCCTGCATAGATTGATGCAGTCAGTGCTACAGGCAACTAGATAAACAAATTTAAATACAAATACACACTCGCTCACTACAAACGTCCTCTTATAGAAAAATAAGCCTTTTTCTACAGCACTGTCCACTGCACAGAGCTCTATTGGGGAAAAAGGCGTGTACACTGCAATAGCACAGACTGCTTTGCACTTTCATTCCACTGCACTTCATTAAACAGACTTTCACTGTTTCTTAATTTTCTTTGAGCAGGTCCCCCTGTATATTTCCGAGATGAACAAACACACAGATTCCTTCTGGGTATGAGCCAACAGCTGCAACCCTGAAAAATATCAGCTTCTTATATCATTAACTGAGTTTCCATGGTGCCCTGGGGCAGAGATATTGATGCTTGACAGCATTATCACTATAAAGTAACTTTACAACTCTATAATTTAACTCTATGCTTCCAGTAATATTAAGAGCATTAGAAATTGTGGCTGTAAACCTTGACACTCTTTCACACGCTCTGGGACTGAAAGGGAGTTTTGTTTTCTGTCCTTAAGTAGAGCCCAAAACATAGCATTAAGAAAGCACCAAATATAGGTGTGATGATGTGCAAGCGTACACAGGATTTTTGCAATGCATAGAAAAGTGCCTGTTTCTAGGAGCTTTGCAGAAGAACTAAACCTCTGGAGTTCTTTTCTTGAGTGTATCCTGAGTGTCTGATTTTTGTTGAAGTCTTCTTGGGAACAAACTCCAACTGAAGTTCAAATACAAGCCACACTGCATAGCTTCTGCAGAGCTCCCTTGGGTTTTATGTGTTGGGTGGGCATGAAACAGCAAGGGCTGCAATATGGCTGGCAGGCTTCTTATTTTATGGGTATCACTAGTATAGGCAGGAGGACCAGATCAGGCAGCTGTCAAAAAAAGAAATGTAAAAAAGCCCCAGGTAGAGCAGAGAGACTGAGGTCCTTAAGTAGTCTTTAATAGAAAGATAGATGCAAACAAATGACTCTTTCCTCTAGATGATTTCGCTTCTTAAGTTCGGAGTGGTCAAGCAGCAAGTTTATTTTCTGATGGAAGTTAACAGTGAACGTGGTGGTCACAGCTGGGCTAACAGTCCAAGGTGCGATTTTGCCACCTGAAGAGACTGGAGGCAATTCAAGCTTTCTTTCCGCATGTCTGGCAATTATGCACACAAGCTGCAGCCACATAAATACATCTTTTATGTCCATAAACATGGGAGAGAGTTCAGCAGCGCAACTCTGCCCTGCTTTTTTAAGGAGTGCAAAGCCTCCAATTCAACACATTCAGTGAAATGGAAAACACCGAGTCATTGCCTTGTAAGTCAGCTCAGCTATATCGTTAAAGGATCAAGCTCATTTCTCAGCTGTTTGTTATGTGTAAAAGACTTACCTTGGGATAACATTAGTAATATGCCTTTCTTCTCCAGTGTGCTTCACCCCCAGCTACCAAAGTGTTTTACAGAAGAAACACCATTAAATTCATACTGCACATTGCAGACACTGAGGTGAAGCACTGTGCTTAAAACCACCACGCAGAGCAGAACTGTTTCACCAGACCCCCAGTCCAGGGTCCCAGTCCTGCTCAGAAGCAATTTCAACAAAGATAGTTGTACACATTAGATGACTAAAGGCCTTGGGACGGGGCCCTTCTCCACTTGAAGGAATCTGACTACTAAGATTAAAGCACACAACAGAGGCAGAACATGCTGATAACTGCACTGTCCACACATCTCAATGATTGCTCTCCCTCCAGCGAGCAGGCTGCTAGCAGGCAGCAATCAAACCAGTTCTTGCCTAGTTCCAGCCTCCTCCACTCACGCTTTCCCACCTCATGGCAGGACTTTGGAGGAATGAAACCTTTGATGCTCTCTTACGGACTGTGCAGCAGGGATCCAGTTCAAAACACTCTGGAAAACAAACCCAATAGATTTGAGAACTATTGATGTGAGTCTCCTTAACCAGCCCCTCTCGGAGCAGGCTGTGCAAGCTGGGGATGAGCGGCTGCCACGGGAGGCAGTGCCAGGTGGGAGATCGCTCATTCCTCTCCCCCTTTAATCCCAAGCTCCCGCCCAGGCAGGCGGCTGCTGTGTATCCAGACGGCTCAGCAGCCGAGTCCCTCGTGAATGTTGCAGAGCCGTTCACATGCCGTGTGTCATAAGCCCTGTAAATGCCTAGTAAAACACGGTATTTGTTTAATGGAAGCATATCAGCTCATTTTAAAGCTTCTTTACCTGCTGCTGAGCAAACTGTTGCTGTGCTGCCTTTTTAATCAGTTACCACCAACGTGCGCGTATGTGAGAAGGGTTTTAAGCAAGGTCTTTCTGTCCACTTACTTCCAGGCAACAAACCCTCATGCCTACAATCCTCTTATTATGCCCTCGAAACAGAGTCCATTCTCTGTTATCTGCAGTACACGTTATCGCTGAGCACGCTGCCGAGCCAGGCTCACCAAACACTTCCCTATCGTTTCTTGTGGACCAGGAACATATCACTTAGACACAGACCCACTAGCCACACACTCAGTTTTCAAGGGCTGGGCAATGCCACGTTCAGGAGGCTACGCCCTGCACAAGGCTTTCTTTGCAGGATAAAGGTGCAGGAGATGTTCCAGCAGTAGCTGCTATGATATAGTGCCGAGTGAAGCCCAAGACATGCATGCACCCACGTTAGCCCTCCTTGTTAGAGGGGACACTGCCACTGGATGCTGCTACCCTGGCACACCAATCCCAAACACACACACCAGCGCAGATGGATGGGAGGCTTTTGCACCGGGATTTCATTTAAACACTGAGGCCCCAGGGTCACCTTCTGCTCTTGGTTTATACAAAATAAACTAGGCACGATCCACTAAATGATGAATATATGAGGAGTTTGACCAAAGGGAGCACATTCAGCCCTAGTAGCTGTAGTAACTGGGAACAGCTTCTACTTTCACAAGACCCTCCCTTATTTTCTAATTCATTTTCTTCCTTCTCATCATTGAAAATTCTAGTGTGCATGCTAACCATACCAGAACTCATGTAACACTTAGTAGACTGAAAGTTAGTCTCTCATTTTCATGTATTTAAGGTACCCATTTATTTCTGTTAATTACAAAATATGTTTAACCACACAAGTCTGAACAAAATCCACAGTCCTACCCAATGGAGAAGTGTATCTATTACAGGCTGACATAGAGGTTTGTATAGATTGCAGTTTTAGTACCTAAGCCCTCAGAAACATGAAAACATTAATAAAAAATCTATTAATCTGGTTATTCAACAGTATGATAAGGGTATTGTGAATCAGTTTGCCATAAATACTGTAAAGAAAAATAAAGCTGGCAGGTAGGATTAAATGCTGCTAGTGCACAGAGGGAAGACTATCCACAGTCCAGTTTTGCAGATATGTTTTGGTCCCTACATCGAATCAATATTGCTAGGATCTGAGCATAGAGTATGGCCTCTTTTCTAGTCTCTGTTCAAGGCTGTGGGTTCCCTAAATTTTAGATATTTTAGGCTGAGCATCAACCAGCACTTCTTAAGCCAACACGAGATGCTTTGAACAGCTCTACCCACCCTGAATCTTGTTTCTGTTAAATCCAGAGAGACCAGAGTGGGACAAACAAAGCCCTGCAAGATAGGTCTGCTAAGGCAGATTTCCTGAATACTTTCCCTACCAGTTCACGGTGTTTGGGCTGACTGTATTTGCTTCATCTATTTGCTTGACTTGCTGCCTGCGCACTGAGAGTTGAGAGCAGCACATCCGTCCTTGGAGCCCAATATGAACTGCCTGCCTGTGTCTTTGGTTCAGGTCCATTAAAACCTCTGAGCATTAGTTAATCCATGACTTGCAAATAGCTTGGAAGAGATGCTTAGTTTAAATTGGAATCTTTTGCAATTGTTTTACTTCTGGTTACAAGCACTTTAGTGAGAGCAAAAACTTCCCTGCCAGAACAGGGTGTGCTTTAAATCCATCCACTCAGGCTGGTCAGGGCAGAGGAGCCCATGGTCCTTCTCAGGTAGCCCCTTTACTCCCATAAACACGATGCTGCATGTATGAGGATGAACAGCCTTCTTGATAGATCCCTCTTTTTGACAAGGAAATAATAAAACCCACAAAGAAAAATGCCAGAAAACCATAACACACAAGCAGAGAGCACTGCTCCAAAGAAGCCAGACAAGTGTCTACTCTTTCTTCACCCAGCCAGGTCAACCCTTGATGGTTCACTACTACCTCCCCGCCTCTAAAAACATCTATGTGGAAAAGGGAACTGAGCCAACATGACATACAAGTCATCAAGGAAAACATATTTAAGGGAAGCATGATCTCATTTGTAGAGCAACTCTTTCCACCCTTCATTGCAAAAACTGTTCTTGATAAATGAGACATTTAAAAGGAGGATAAATAAGCAGTTGTCAGTGCAATGAGAATGAAGTGAGCAGGAAAATTTAAGATGAAACTAAGATGCATGTTCTTAAAAGGCCAAAGTACCAATGTAATAAAATCAATACATAAAACTAAGCTAATGACATGACATGATAATTTTATCTGCAGTGACTAGATCCTGCATGTACATGTATGCTGAAAGAAGCTGTTCCTCAAAAACAGTTAACATTTAAGGGCAAAATGAAGTCAAATGTTTGCTACATCACCATCACAAATTCAGCCCCTTTTCATTCCCCACTTTCCACGTCCCTTTCAGTAAAGAAGTAGAATCCCAATAGTTAAGAACTGTTTTCCTTGCTTCCCATTTCTCATTCTTTTCCACCCACAGTGTGCATGTAGGCATGGACAATGAAGCATTATGAATTCTTCAATGAAGAATTTCCCATTCACTAACCCAAAACTGTAAACCTTCTCTAATTTCAGAAATGCAGCAGAGATGTAAATAGGCAATCACAGCTCATATTTTTTTTTCCCCTCTCTGCAGTGTTTCCAAACTTGTGGATATTTCAAAAAGCTACCAAGACAGAATGAGAAAATGAAGCAACACACCCAAGACTAATGTCTAGACATTGGATATTTGACCAAGTACAGTAACAAAAAGAAAAATATAAAAACAGATCAGTCAGAAGAATTTCTACGAACTGCTGCTATGTTGAAAGAGTTGACTTGGAAGGATATATATTGCTCCCCTGTTCCCCTTCCCCTGTTTTTTTTTTTTTTTTTTTTTTTTTTAGGAATGTGGGATAGCTTCTATTTGAGCCCTGAAAAATGTGGACAACTTTGTCAGTTTTGTTTGCAGAGTTGGCTTGCTATTTCCTTGAAAACCAGTACTAAAGACCTGGCCTTGAGGCAGCAGCAGAACTTAATGGACACTTTGGAGCCTTCTGATTGTGGCTTAACACCCGGAATATGTTTTAGTTCAGTGCCAAAGAGGCACTCTAGACTTGCTATTAAAACAACAATAAAATACAGGGATAATGAAAAGATAAGAAGGGAAATTAAGAAACAAATGGAGAAATGTGGAAGGGAATGGATCAGAAGCTCTCCAGGTCCACTTTCTATAACAAGTGTCTGAGACAATCTCCCACAAGAGGGAGATGGCTTATTTGATCTAATATGTCTTCCTTTTCTTGAATTTCCACACTATGGAGAATCAATATGAGGGAAATTAAAGCATCAAGAACAGACTCACATATCCACTTGTGTGTTCCTATCACCACAAACTCTCATTGAGACAGAAACATTTACCTTATGCGTTCAGATCATGAGCACTGCAGCAGGACCCTGGATTGCAAAAGGATACATGCTTCTTCTGTGTAGGGAACAGCAGAAGTCGTGCCTCCCACGATGTAGCTATAGAAGGAGACTTCCAGCGTGTAGCAGTAGGACGTGTCATTTAAGAGCCCACCAAGGAAACGTCGCCCCGTCCCTGCCTTCACAGCATCACGGTTGAAGGATGTACTGGACTGCAAGAGGAAGAACACAGAGATGAAGAATTCATGGGTGGGATGAGGGTAGTGTTGGGACGTAGGCTAATAAAAATAGAAAATATCAAAAATTCATACTTCATTTAGATGCACAACTGTGGTCGGGAAATTTTCTTCTTCCCTACTCTTCTGTAATACTTAAAGAAACTCTGTTCTATGGAAAAGGACAAAGGGGACTCTCCATACCCTCCATTTTCTAAAGTGAGTTCTTCTTCAGCACTGATTTTCCATAACCATTTTCCCATCACCCTCCTTTTCTCTGGACTCTTCTAAGCAAAACAGAAATCCAGTGGCATTTTAATTTTAGTCAAACTTTCTCACCTAAGACATTTGACTGATTCTTAAATTAGGTCACACAAATTTCCACTTCACTAACTTAAATGTTAACTGGGTGTTGCTCTCTGGACAGAAAAATATATTGAACTACTTTATGGCATTAGCAGCACAGTATAAAATGCTGTATTTTGTGCTGTCACTGAAGATCTGGCTTTAAGAACCTGACTGCTTTAAGATTGTTCCTTTCAGAGGTGGATGGGAGGACTCTGAATATTTCCATCAATAGGTTTTAGCTCTGCTTTGAAGGTCTGACATCTGCAGACTAAAGGAGAGCTCATCTTCAGGTCCCCTGAAGTCTCAGATCCTGTTACTACCAACTAGGCAGAAAAACCGAATCTGATTTCATTTTGGTTATCAGACCCTATCAGAAACCTCATAACTATCAGACCGAGTCTGTCTGGGCTTTGCATAAGCTAATGACCATAGGAAAACGCTTAGTAGGACTAACTTGGATTTGCTGCATGAAATGCTTTAATATCTCCGTCTTTTTAAGATTTTTACATTGCCAGAGAAACATAAAGGATTCTTAACATAGCTTATAGCTCGGTCATCATGCCTACTGTGAAATCTGTGATCTATCTCCATCTTCATATTAACTCTTCAACTCCTTTTTTTTTTCTCCCCCAAATTCAATGTTAGTATTTAAAAAAAAAAAAGGAAAATGAGAATTTTATTTGAAAAAAGTTCAAAATGTTAAACTTCAAGATTGAGAAAAAAAAATCATACTAACACTGAAATGAACAATTCTTGATACACAGTATATACCAGAAGATATAAAGAACAGAAATATCTGTGGTTTATTAGTATTCGGAATGTTTTGAATTCTCTCACATTGTAAAAAGGAAGGCTTTATAGGTTAATTAGAATAAGATGGAATTGGGTTTCTTATTAACATTATAAATAGGAGTTTCTAAATGGGACTAGCAGTCTTTGTAGTAGCACAATATTCAGCTTGATGGTAAATGTATTCTGCTACATACATATCATCATTTTTTTTTCCATAATAGCAAAAACCTTAATGATATTCTATATACTTACATGACAGAGAGGTACAGCATTCAAAAGGTTTGAAAATAAAATGAACTGTTAAATTGAAATATGAAATAAAATAATTGCAAAGGTCTGACTGAGGGAAGAAAAGTCCTCATGCCTCCTACTAAATTGAACATCTGAGGTAGAACATTATATAGGTGAAAGTACCAGTTGCTGAACACAAGGGCTAAGGGAGACAACAATGTAAGTGTCAAAGCACGGAGTTGTGGTCTGAACAGCAGTAGAACTCATGGGACATACAGACTAAGCACAGGGAGATGAGAGAAGTGTCAGAGAAGCGATTCAGGGCAGGCAGGAGGGACAGAACTGCTCCATCAACAATATTTAGGGACAGATTGTCCCAGTCTGATGTAGTTCATCCTGTCTTTGGGTCACTGTTCAGACCTGAGATGTTTTCCACCTCTATTTCCCATTATTTCTATCAGTCTAGAGGAAGGTTACTAGCTGAATTCCTCAAAAATTATTCTTGAGATAATTTTTACATAATATTTTCAATATAGTCCTGGGAATGATAAGAGGACTATGCCAACAAAAAGTGCTGATGACACACTATCAGATGAATCATCATTATGGAGGAGTTTCTGAATATCATATATATATA
>JAUBOD010000755.1:4088371-4117985 GCA_032353885.1 Nothura maculosa | reverse complement strand
TATATAAAAGGAAAAAAAAATGACTTTGAGAACCTGAGTGATAGTAGTCAAAAGAAACTCAGCCACAAAACTGTCAGATTATGTACTCAGGACCTAATAAAAGACAATTTCTCCTATAAAGTGAAATCCTATCAGCTGGAAATACAGAAAGAGTCTAATATTTTACTTTACTGAAGTGATTTTTGTTTTCTGGCAGAAAAGAGCTCAGAAATTTAATTTGGTTAATGGCAAAATTATACTTGCCATATTTCAGAAATAAGAAATGAGTTCAAATAATTTGAAGAAAAATTTTCAAATGGATGAAATACAAAAAAAAACCCACAAAATTTGGACTGCTGTAGTGCTTATTTTTATATAATGTTTTGTGATTTTTTTAAGGGTTCCAGTTTTACCTGTCCAAAATTACTTGAAATGGCAATAATCCTAATGGGATCACCTGTTCATTTCTTTGCCATGTTCTGCATTTTCAGAAAAAAAGAAGCCATCACATGCATTTAAGTACATAAATGTTTTTGGAGGTTAACTTTGTCAGCATTTTCAAAAAATCTTGCTTCTGAGTGCAGAAACCAACTTGATGTCTTCAACAAAGGATAGGATCTTTGATCTGACGTGGAGAGATTGAGGTAGAGGAAAGACACCATAAAACCTAGAAATATGAATACATGCAGGTTTTGTAACAGTGGTTAATGCTTGGCTTTAGAGCAAACATTAAAAGCCAGAATGTGACTTAACATACTAGATCACAGACGAAATTATTAGATAAAAAAAGAAAATTCAGGATTCATGAATATTGAGGAAAATTCAAATAATGTCAAGAAAGGCTCATTGAACATTTGTGTATCACTTCTCTCTAACGTTCACTTCTCTGTTTCAAGGCAAGATAAATGGAATGGGGAAATAAACAGACTAAACACTGATTCCTCACCAGAGCTGATCTTGGCAACTGAAATGCTGAAACAAAGCCTATGAAAAGCAGTGTATGATCATGGCAAAAAAAGAGCCTTTTGTTTGTGCATTTATTTAAACAAATCCTAATCTGTGGAGAAAATGAGGCGGGAGGTGCCAGGGAAAAACTGCAGGTAAGGTTGTCTATAAACAGCTCCCTTATTTCTCTGGTAGAATCTATTGCCCTAGAACTCTTGCTAAGCTGAACTAAAGTCATCATTAAGCAAATGCACTGAGAAGGCACAGTAGGAGAACAGCTAAACAAATATTTATTTCTCCAAGGCTGAATTGCATGGGAGTGTCAACAACAGCAGCAGCAGCAAAAAGTGCAAAATCTGTGGGGAAGAAAGAAGGAAAACATCAAAGACTTTGAAGTTCTTGAATAGGGATATTTGCATAAAATAAACAGTAAATCATTATTAAAACACACAGACACATTAAACCTCCTGGAATCATTCTGACTCCCAGTTCCTTCAAGAAAATTTACTAAGGACAGAGATTTCTACAAGGGTTGAAGGTGCCAAGCAGCAAGAACCCCCATGTTAAAACAGCATAGCATCCCCCTGCCTAGAAGCCCCACAGAAAATTACACCTGGAAAATTGCACACACTTGGGAGCCTCGAGGGGCACTGACCCTCACTCTACATCTCGGCCATCAGTGGCAGCTTCCCCAGGCCTCACTATTAGATCTTACTCCATTTCCCCATGCTCTATGGAACACCTTCTAAATGACTGGTTCCTCACTGCAAGAGCAGGCAGCATGGAGAAATGTGTAATCCTTATGGGCCTTACTCCCAGGTATTGCAGCAAACAATGAGGTGCATGGGAAGGCAATACAGAAAAAAAGATCTGCATGCAAGTCCTAGGAGGTCCAGGGGCAGGACCTCCTTGCCAAGGCATGTGTGGTTTGACATGAGACTTGTTCTGCTACAGCAACAGAAAACTCACAGGAGAGGAAGCAAAGGAGGAGAAAAAAGGGGCAAAAGGGGGAAAAAAATGGGATCAAAACACAGTGAATCTGAAAAAACAGGAGCCCACTGGTTTCTGCGGAGATGCCCAAACAGGTAACAGTGTAAGCTGGGCACAATATCCAGTCAGTGTAAGGCGGATGCTTCAGCTCTACCTTTCACTGAAGACGGGCCAAAAGAACAAAGTGCAAAAACTGTTAGTCCATCACACAGGAACTGTGGGGGAAATGGATCTTTGTCTTTCTCTACGGGCTTTTCTGCACATAAACTGTAGATAGCTTCAAATTCTTGAATGGTGTGCATGATTCACCCATAATCATTTGCCCTTAAGTACATAACACCTGCAAAGAAAAATCAGAATAATAAAAATCTCCCATTGGTCTAGATAGACAGATGATGTAGGTCCAGGAAGAGTTTTATAAAAGGATTGCATGTTCAGCTGTATGCTCATGAAAATCAGAGAATCTTGTTAAAAATCCTCCCTAGAGAAGAGAGACAACTAATAGAGAGGGATCCATAATTAAAGAATAGTTTTGTATTACAACACATAATTAAAAATACAGAGTGACCTTATGCCATTTCCATTTGGAAATTAAGATGTATTTCACAATAGAGAAGTTAACTACTCTTAAAGAAAAAAAAAAGCTCCCCACATTTTGCTCATTCAGTGGTTAAGCAATAAGCACTTTACCTACTGGGGTAAACTGGGATTTATGCATACAAATTGCTTCATGTTCTTCAACCATCAGCACCAGCAATGGCCAAGGGTAATCAGGGTGCAATTACAACCTCACCACAGTTATCCACTGATGCTGCTCTCACAGCTAAAAAGGCAGCTTTATTTCTAAAGCAGATCTGACCTCTACAAGCCCTACACTCACTGCCCCAATGTAGCAAAAAAGAAGTACTATGAAGAAAAAAATAGCATGCTAGAAAGAGAGAATGACAGAGTTGCCATCAAGGAAGCTTAGACATGACATTGGGAAATGGATTGGAGCCCAGATGATGTCAAATCCCTCCCAGTGAAGAGTTGTACGCTATCAGCTCTAACTGACTCCCATTTTCTAGAAGGTTTTATTGAAGTTAGAAAGAGAGCGCAGAAATGCACTGGCTTTGAATTCTTTGCCATGGAAGACTGTAAACAGTGACATTATATATAGTGACTCTTCTGCTAGCTACTCTGCAGTGCACTATGAGAGGGGCGCAGCCGGCAGCTCGCTTTCCCCATGTGGGTAAACTAATTACTGCGGCAGCATGTCCAGCAGTGGCTGCTTTAACCCTGCCACTCTCACAGCTGGTGGCCCATCAAGCTCTGTCACCAGCAAAATCTCCCTGCCTTTCTGCAGGCACCGAGGAAACTTCCCACTTCTCCAGCCAACTTAACTCTTCCCTCACACCCACCTCTCACTGGCTTCATTAACTGTTTTAATAGCCTGGAAAACGGGTCTGTTAGTGTTCTTTGTGATAGTCTACCAGCTCCATGACAACTGTGTCTGGAAACATGGAAATCATGGCATTTGGGAGCATTCTACCGGGCAGCCGCCTTCTGATTTATTCTGTAAACTAGCTACAGCTAGCATCTGAACTGTGGAGGGGATCGTTGAAAAAATAAAATAAAAATATCCCAAAGGCAGATGGTAGCAGAAAGCTGATCTGAAGGAGGCAGCAGGTAAAGAAGGAGGATTCTGGGAGCAGAGACGTGATGAGCTGGGAATAGAGCTCAAAATTGCTTGCTGACTCATCTCACCTTGCAGTTTTGCTGTGTTTCTGATGCACAGAAGGAAATGTACTTCACTTGTGACTACTGAAACTTGAGAAGAGGAGGATTTGAAATTTTCAGAGTCATTTCAAAGAGGGATACTTTCATCTGGAGATTTTTTAACTACCTGAGAAGAGATAGATCAGGCTGATACTGCTATGGAAAAGGCTCTCCCACTCCTAGGTTGATTGCATTTTGTTTTATAACTTTTGAGCTTAGTGGAAGCACTGAAGTGTGCAACAAAACTTGGCTTTACCAAAGGAACACTTCTTTTCTCTGAACTAAAGAAAACAGCTTGCAGAAGTCTGAGAAGGTGTTCTGAGAAGGCTCTTATCTGATCTGAACCTGTTTGCCCAGTCCTAAAAGAACAGAAAAATGAAAAGCCCCAAACTGAAAACGCAAGAGCCAAATGACTTCAAATCTGATAAAATCTTCATAGATTCTATTACCTGGATAATTCTTTCATTCTACTGCTCAACAAAAAGTAGCCAGCAATCACTCTCCTTAAACACTGCCTCACATTGCAGGACTACCATGCACACAACATGTCCAGCACCAAACCATGAAGCTTTAAAGGGCAATTCTCATTGGAGAAATAACATTTAAAAGGTACTTTGTCACCATACATATATCTGCTCCCTGAGGGGCTCCATTATCCCTGTAATTTGCGGTGAAGGAATATCAGATTGTCCCCTCTCCCTATCGCTCCCATGTGTCTTGCAGTCATGCTTGCTGACAAAAAACACATATTTGCATGATCATTTGCAGAAAAGTTGGAAGGAGTGAGCTTTATAAGCTCTCATCTTGTGCCTCAAAAACAAAACTACCCAATAAACTCTGCTTTCTGAAACTGTTGTACAAAATTAATTGGGTTTCACACTTGAGTGTTTTAGATGTTCACCTGCAAGAACTATGGTAGCCATACTTTCCTGGTCAACACAATCCATGCTCTGCTCCATACAGTGCTCTGCCACATAGCTCCTGACCTCGTGGAGGTCTCTGCAGCCCTCTGCCTATGCTCTGCACCCCAGGCTATTTATGTGGGCTGCACCAGCTTAGGGATTGGCTTGCATTTCCCCCATTATATAGGATTCAACCTCCCACACACTATGAGTTACACTCAGAGCAGCTGCCTCCCTGAGTGCTACGGCATGGACAAGGCTTGATAAGTTCATTGCCTTCATCGTAGGAGCTAATGAAATAGGAAGCCAAATGAAAAATATAGAGCCTCGTGCTTACAGCCAAAGGACAGCAATGGGTCTACATGTCTCAAGCACTGCATCCATAGGGCAGTTGCTAGTTTCTAGGATGGTGTCTAGAGTTCACAGTTCAAACCTCTGCAGAATCCCTGAAGTAGGATCTCCAATTCACAAGGTGTAGCAAGAGAAGCATAGCACATACTGTCAACTCCCTCAGGTTTCCAATACTCTACATTTGCAGAAAACACTCATCAGAGAACTGAGCCACTCACATAAGCAGCTCTATGAGAAAACTTCTTAAACAACATCACGCACCCAAGCAAAGCAGAGTGACAGTGACCTTACACGAGATCTTGACACTATCTGTCAAAGGACTCTAGACAGAACTCAGCAGCCCACCAAAACCTGCTTGGGAAAAACAAGAAAAGGAGGCAGATTTCAGCCCTGCTTTGCGCAAACTCAGCCTGGAACTCCTTTAACCAGCAGCCACTCCAGACAATGCTGTGTTCCCAGAGCACTCTTCCTTAGGACCTCTCAACTCCTCCTTTACATACTCTGCTTTTCCATCTTCCTAGAAGTGCACTTAGACAAATGTGACAAAGCCGCCTACTTGACCATAACCTATGCCCAGATTCACTGCCAAGAAAACAGAATTAGTCTGGAGCCTCTTCTCCTTTAAAGAACCAGCTCAAGCTCCAACCAGTGATATACAGTGAACTACAAATGCTTCAGGGCAGCAACAACAACAAAAAAAAAAAAAAAAAAAAAAAAAAAAAAAGACTTTTTTTCCCTAGTTTTTCTTAACTAGAAGCAACCTCTGCTTCTCTGAGCACATTCTTCCCCAAAGATGCCAAAGCTGGCATTTCCTAGCCTAAGCTCAACAGAATAATCACACCATTTAGAAAATAACTCGTGTCTCTGGAGTTCTCAGTTTCCCTATTTGTCAGTAGAAAACGAGACGTTTCCTCAAAATATACAATAAAATAGCCTCTAGCAATAGCCTGCAATGTTTCGCTTTACAATGGCTTTATGAGCGTGTGTGTGGTCTCCTGGGAGTGCTTTCATAATCATTTATACAAATGACACAAACTTAGGACAATGAGAAGCAGAAAGGGAAATACAAGCATTGCACATACGGCTGCTTTGAATAGTCTGCTGGATAAGTGGTTTGTTCTGTGGCAAGGAGATGTTCAGTTCGCTTCTAGGTCTAGATGGGGAAATTACAGGTCCTGAGGAGGAGCAGCGCGCAGGTACATTGCTCCCAGAGCAGTCCAGCAGAGCCCATTACTCAACCCCTCCTGGGATCTCATAGTGCTCCAGGAACAGAGTTCATTGACCCAGGTTTGAATGCAATCTATATTAATATTATCACCCAGCCAAAGTGATAATACCCAGAAAGAGGTCCTGGGAGGAAAGCAGGGGTTCGATTTTCAGCTCCTTTTCTCCTCCGCTTCCTCCACTGCCCAGCTTGTTCCAGGCAAGTTAAATTTGCAGGTCTCTGTAAGGGAGGTAGCTTCCATTTGAATGTAAAGGAGCTCCTTTCATTTGTGCCACTCTGGGATGCTGTCACCTGCTCACAGCTAGTTGACATTAGGTAAGACTGATGATGGTCTTCAAGAACATGCCATAAAAATGCTAGGAAAAGTTGTTTCTTCTGTGGGAACTCAGAATTTCTTCCTGTATGGGGAGGGAGGGGGGACTGCCAACTCACATGTGCACAAACAACACGGCAAGAAAGTAATGAAAGAAAATCCATTTACTTGAACATTTCTTTTTTTTTTTTTTCTTCTTTTGCTTTTCTTTGCAATACAAATTAATTCAACTCTCTGTGTACAAAGAGGGGTGGACTGCTTCAGCACTATGTAATGGAGCAGTTTCATTTAGCCATGACTCTCCAGAGGGCAAAACTCTTGTGAGGCCAATGCCAATGTTCAGAAGCACAAACTTTGCAGTCTGTTCCCTGTGTCACCAGAAACACATTTCCTCTCTCTCCTCACATCCCAAACCCCAGGAGAGGGGAAAAACAAACAAAACAAACAAACAAAAAAAATTACCAAAAAACAACATGTATGGAGCGACATGTCCAAAAAGCAGCAAACAGAAATCTATCCCAGAGGGGCAATAAAGCAAATAATAGCTGTATTTGTCTTCCTGGAAATGCCCTGGTACAAGACAACAAAACAGAAGGTAGGATCATTTGTTGTGCTCCAGTTTTAAGATATTTCTGAGAAGATATGTTAATCTTGCATGATGTTAACAAAACTCACCTGAACATAACCTTCTGGGACAAGGGTCTTTTGTTCCCAGAAAATGTGTTTTTGTTTGGGGTGTGTGTGTGTTGCAGAACAGATCTAGGGTACATGAATAAATGGCAAGCAATAGGAAAGGAAAACTAAGAGCAACATTTGACTTCTTTACTTGGACTCCTTTACTGAGTTTTAGATCTCCAGGCTAAAAAAGCCCCCAGTCATTCCATGTTTGAGTTTTCTCACCATGCTGAGACAATGATGCCCTCAGAAAAGTGATGTATTAGGAGACTGTATTATGATACTGGTCTTAACCGCAGGCTTAGCTAAAGGAAGCAATCTAAGTCAAACAGCACTGCTAAGGAAGCAGCATGCTGCCAAACATGGAGAGGAATGTGGTGACAAAGACACTGGAGCAGCATCCAGGCAACCTGTGGTTCAGTCTTTAATTTCCCCAAGGCAAGTCCTTTCCCATCCACTCTCTGCTTCCTTCCCAGTAAGAGCGGAAGTTTTTGGAGCTGTGGACTGTCTTTCTCCCTAGTTACCCAGTGCCCAAAATAACGTGACCCCAAGTCTTAATCAGGGTTTCTATCTAACCAAAGGCACACAAAGGTTGATGAACTTAAGGAAACTACTCTACTAGGAGTAGAGAAAATGAATTAAGAACTAAAATATATCTCAAGTATCACCAGTTCTGAGTCCAAAAAACTTAAATTATTCTGCTAAGTATTCTAGCCTATCTTTTTCATTTAATCCTAAAGCAACCTTTATGAAATAATAAATCCATGAGAGGATGGCTGTAGTTGTTTCTTCTAAACGAACCACAGACAGCAGATGTTATCCTCTCTTCCAGTCACAAAGTTCTAAATTAGCCACCCCTACGACTAGCAATGTCTTGAAACATTCAAGTGCTTGTGCCTGGTCATTATGACTAATCCACTCTCCAGAGTGAAGAAGGTCAAATGAAGAACACCACTCCAAACAACTCCCAGCCATGGCTTGTGTGGAAAGCACTCAGACACGGTGTCAACAGCTGCTCCTGAAACACAGTGAGTCAGCCCTTCAAAAGAGCTTGTCAGCTCTCACTGTTAGAGCTTTCATATAGATTATATTTACTCCCTAATGTTTAAAAACATGCCTTTAAAACCTTGAAAACATCAACTATGTATTCCTCACAGAATTTGTCCTTTCTCCCCACCACAGAGAGCTGCCCAAGAATCTCTCTCTCTCTCTTGTGTACTTAGTAGGAAGGAAAAATCCTAACACTTCTGTTCTTCACATGCTGATCACCAAGACAAAGACAGAGTCCCATTTCCAAAATGCAATATAAGTAAGGAATTTCTGGCCTCTCACACAGCTTCCACCTGCAAAGAGCAGCCAACACGAGTACTGTGTGTTTTGCTCAACAGATAGGGGACAAAGGCATTGGGTGACTTGCCTTTGGTCCCACAACAGGCATGCAAGCACAAATCCCCTATCCATCCCCTACTCTAATCACCAATCTCCCTTGGATGCTGTCATTTAAATAAAAAAGGCCTATTGGAAATGACAGGTGAAGAAAGCAGCCCAGGCATGAAATGCACTCTAAAGTATATTAATAGAAGGTTGCCAGACAGAACGGCACAAGGCATTTGATCGCATCATCTTAGGCTTGTTGTTCATGCTCCTTTGCATCTGGCTGCGTGATTTCTGCCAGATTCTCGGCTGGAAGAGCAGCCTAGGATTTGCCTGCTTTCCCTAACTCGTGCCGGGCTCAGCTGCAATCATGCAGAGCACTGAAAGAAATCCCTTTGAGTCGGGATTCATTCCGAACATGTAAAACCCAGACAAATGACTGCTTCTCCAAAGTGAATCCCATTTCACAGCAAGTAGGTTATTAGTGTGGAACTCCATACAAGTAGCCTGCATTCAAAAGCCCTCTGCATTATTAATAGAAGATGAGCTTTTGACATCAAAGGAGAACCATTATGTATGCTAAACGGTGGCAAAAATTGCACCCGCACTTCAAACCTTTTCAGTTCTTTGTCCCTTGTAAATCAATCAAGGTTGACAGATGCTTTAAGGAGAGTAATCTTTTCAATGATACTGTCAATGGATAACATAATGGAACATTGTCTCTGTGCTGTGTGAAGACATGGAGCTAGTCAATTATGGACAACACTTCATGCAGCCGCCAGTTTTCACTTGAAGTGCTGCTGTTGAAGTATTATAATCCCAACAAATGGCCGCAGCAGCATACAATGTAAATGAGACCTCCTGAAGCTTTGGAAAATTAATTAGTAACAACAGCGGTCCATTCCCACACTTTCAAACACCAGCCTGGTAATGTTAACGATGCACTTCCCCCCCTCCCTTGGAGCAGTCAATAGGGCATATTTACATACACTATTTTTAATCTTCAACATTTTTTTCCACTCTTTTTGAAAATGCAGGAAGGTCTGGGTTCCCTGCCTCTCTTTCAAGCAGCAAACTTCACCCCTGATATCTCTAACCAGCCACATAACCCACACAGCTGGAGCTGAAAACAAGACATCAGACCTTCCTACTTAGGCACAGCAGTAACATTCACTCCTCTTGCTTCTATGACACTTTGTGACTCTCTCCCTTTCCAATATCTCTGCCTCTTGGCTGCCCTGAGAAGAGTGCATTGAGGGGATAGTAGAGAAAAGCTCTACTAAAGGGATGCAGTTTGAAAGCCCCTCTTGTGCACTGAGCAATTTGGGATGTTCTTTCCTGCATGGTGCATTGGCTCAGTACAGGTGCCAGCAGCACATATATCCAGTCCAACACTGCTCGTAGCCAATAATACCAATAGCATCCTGGCTTGTATGAGGAACAGTGTAGCCAGCGCGACTAGGGAAGCTATCGTCCCCCTGTACTCAGTGGGGGCCCTCAAATACTGTGTTCAGCTTTGGGCCTCTCCACTATAAGAAGGACATGGAGGTGCTAGAGCATGTCCAAAGGAGGACAACAAAGATGGTGAAAGGGCTGGAGCGCACATGTTACAAGGAGCAGCTGAGGGAGCTGAAGTTATATAGTCTGGAGAACAGGAGGCCCAGGGAAGATCTTATCACTCTCTACAGCTACTGGAAAGGAGGCAGCTTCTCCAGAATAATTATCGCTAGGACAAGAAGAAATGGCCTCAAGTTGTGCTAGGATAGTCTGAGGTTACATGTTAGGAAGAATTTCTACATGGAGAAAGTGGTGAAGCCTTGGAACAGGCTGTGCAGGGAAGCGGTGGAGTCACTGTCCGTGGCAGTGCTCAAGAAATGTGTTGATGAGGCACTTAGGGACATGGTTTAGCAGGCATGGTGGTTATGGGCTTACTGCTGGACTTGATGATCTTAAAGGTCTTTTCCAGCCATAATGATTCTATGATTCTGTCTGATTGCTAGACAGCACAGAAAGGAGAGTGAGAGTCAAATAGGAGAGACTGTCCTGCTGATTTAGTGATTGGGGTTTGGTTGCTATGCCCTTTTCCTAAAGATTTTTCCCTTTGCCAACTCAGGCTTGAACTGAGAACTTAATGCCCTGCAGTAAACAGTACTTAAAAGACTGTTTACTCAAGCAAATCTGGAGCATGTAGATCAAAACAGAGCAAGGAACAGGGAAGCAAAACTGGCAGCTCCATGGGTGCATAAGGAGAGTCGGGGTGGTAGTGGTGAACAAGCAGTTGAAGGCAGGCTTGTGGCTTAGATGTTCAGCTTGCACAGCCTACAATGGAAGAGGTGCACAAAAAAGAAGTGGCTACAGAGAGGGTCAAGAAGTCATTCCTGGATGAAGTTGCAACACACTGGACCAGATCCTGCTTCACTTATGCTAAGCTACTACAGTCGACTAAGAACAGAACCAATCTTAAGCCAGTTTGAAACATGTTTCAAAACCATTTTCTCTTTTTGACTCATTTATAGGTGTTTACCACTTATTTCCAGCACACAGAGTTAAATACACACGTACTTCCTTGCACGTTACAGGACATGTATCAAGCAATTGCAGACTTTCAAATGCAGAAGAGTTTTCCATGGTAACAACATCAAAGACTTTCAAAAGTCTATATTGTCTTTGTCACAACTTTCAATAGAAAATTTTCTAACCTTTTCAAGTTTATCTTTGTTGCTTCTATTTGATATTATACCATTATTTAAATATACAACTCAAAAGGTTCGCCAATGTAATATAATATAAACACTGAAACAATAAAGGTGATCCACTTAATCAAAACACAATTTTTTCTTCTGACCAAAATTAAATGTTGCAATAGATCAAGACCAAAGGTTCCCTTTGGACTTCTTGTTCTAATTCATGACGAACTCAAATGCCTGCATTTCTCAGGGAATTGAAAGCCCTAATATTCAACTAAATGTAAGATTTAACAACATGGAAGATGAAGTTCCTGCTTCTGTGTATGTGTGTGCAATACTAAAACATAAAATCACATTTTTCTTTGGGAGAGAATAAGGGTAAAAGTAAAGATGGTGGCTACTCATGGCAGCATCCCTCAGACTTATTTAAATATGTAGTCCCTTAGACATATTTAAATAAAATTCACTACAGATAAGCAAAAAAATTATCATAAAAAATAGAGAACAAAAAATATATTAAGAAAAGCTTTGCTTACATAGGAGAAGTCTTCAGCATTCTGACAGAGGAGCTTGGGGAAAACAGCCTGTCGCTGAAATCTTTCCTCGTCTTCAAAGATGTTTCCATACATGAAGCCATTCATCATGGTGGAGTGGGCATGGATGTCAATATAGAATTCCAAGTTAATCTTCTGTTGAGGGAAAACAAGCAACAACAGCAAAATGAAAATTAAGCATGAGATAAATCACACGTGTGTCAAGTGTGTGAAGCCTCCTGCAAATGCAAAACTGCCGTCTTAACTGCAAATGCAGAGCCAACATCAGAGCGCCATGCTAAACACACCACTTCTCTACATCCAGCCATTCCTACCTCTCTGCGGGTGTCTATGTTACACACAGCATGGGGACCACATTGGACCCATCCCAAATCCCACCTTCTTCTGAGCAACCTGGTACACCTGTGCAGAAGAGGATGCTGCAAGAGAGCCAAGGCATTATCCTTTGCTTTGCCACAGGGCTCAATGCCTCTGCACTGATAAAAATACGCACCTTCCAGTTCCAGAACTAGCTTGTTCAGACATAGCTTGGCTATCTCTGCATGGCTCTGAGGTGCTACATGCAGAGCTATCTTTTCTGCCAGCAGAAAGACACCCAAAAAAAAACAACCCAAAAACAACAAAAAACACAGAACTTCCTAATCTCTATATATCCTTTTGGGAACAGCTTCTCCACATCTGCTTAATTACAAAGCAAATCCTCATAAAACTCCAAATTTAATCCTTTGTCTCCGGTCTCCTGGCATTACAGGAGAAAAAAAAAAATGAGGGCATCTCTGGTCCCTCTTATTTCATTTTTCCCCATCTGAGAGCAAGAGATGATCAGGCAACAAACTAATATAAGAATGGTCACCAAGTGAATAGCTTCCACTTGTCACACCCAAGTCCTCAGGGTCAGAACAGAGGCTGCAATCAAAGCCATCAAGACTAAGGTGGAACATGGCTAGGAGGCTACAAGAGAAAGTTTCTCAAGTCTCCTATCCAGGGATAACAGAGGAAGAGGATTCCACTTGTATCAAAGGTTGTGAGCCAAGGCAGGTAGCCTTCAGTGGCAGACAAAGCCCACGGATACTGAAACACAAGGTACAACTCTCAGGCTTTGCATCTGGTCTGCATACTAAGCTTGTTTTTGATGCAGAGTCAAGCTGGAGAATACTGAGCTACAAGAAAGTCCCATGTAATACAAAAGCAGTTCATGTGACAGCAGCGTCAGCTCTTCCAGACAGTCTCTAACCAGGGCGGGGGGAACATCATTTAGTATGCAATACTAATATGATACAGATTTACTTTCCCTTGGCAGAAAACCAATGTACAATACACAGCGACTGTTTAGTTTAATTAAACAGCCTAGAGAGAGTAATATTGCATCTTATTAAGCCTCTTCTATGTTAAGATGTTAGCTAATGCAATATCAATATCTGACCATGCTTCACAGGAGAAGAAACATTTGATTGTCTTTCACTCTAATACAATAAATTGTTTACTACTGTCAAAACGTTATGCTGTGCATAGAGAACCAAGATTGCAATAAACCATACAGCTGCTTTTCAGAGATACAACACTGAGGAGAAAGATTAGCATCGACAGAATGAAATACCACAGGTTTTTCTTCCTTTCCAAGCATATAGAAATTAAAAGCAAGATTAAATAATAAGAACTTATATAAGATAATTTTCCTATCAGAAACAGAATTTGATGAGATCAGGTGCACATCAGTATCGTCACAAAACAGGACTCATTGTAGATTCTTAAAACAGATATCCGATACTAAAGTAAGAAGATAATTTGGTTGCAATGGATACTTTTAAAGCACAAATGTCCTTAAAAGTCAGTAACCCAAGATGTTTATTTTAGTACAAATAGACATAACTCTTTAAAGGGACATATTAACTAATAAAAAATTATTGAGATGCACAGCAGGATATAGAGCAATGGGCTAATATTCTTTACACCTTCACCTACAGATTGCAAAACTTTCAAGACTACTTATTTGGAAACTATGACATTCAACAGATATCTCATCATTAGGACAAGTGGCTAAAAATATTCAGCCTGTAATTTATTACAACTTCAAAAGCCAAGTCAGGCAACAATAACTCTTAAACTAATTCTTCTGTTCTTTATTCCTTATCCTCCTACTGAACAAATGAAATCTCTATTGCATATAATTCAGCCCATCAAATACAGTCAAAATTTGCAATTTTTGTCCATGCTATTCAGTCAGTTATTAAACATAGCTTAATAATTGCCAGTTAAACATTCTACTCCCAGACACTGCTGTATGTGATCAGAACAGTATTTCACTGTTTCATATTTCTTTCCACATTCATTATTTGATCAAAGTGAAACATTAGAGAACAGAATAACTCAGTGCATTGTTAATATAATATCTGAGTTTTTAAAAGAAAAAATATTTTTATTCACAAGCACAAAGATATTCTGGACTTAAAACGGACAATAGTAGTCTAGTCATTGGGACTTTAAACATGAAGTTTGCCTCCTTGTACCCTAAATAGAAAAAAAAGTCATGTTTGCAGAATAATTGAGATATATTCCTGAAGAATAAGGATATTTCTTTCTAACTCTTTTTCTGTGCGTAGGAGTGAGTTCGTAACACACATATTCACAGGTTATTTACATGTAGGAAATATTTCAGTCCTTGTCACACCACAAACTTGGGCAAGGAAATAAAGAATACAATAATAGTTCTACATTTCAACTGAGGTTTGCTGGAAGCTTTTGACACAATTATTGGCCTCCTGCAATTTAGGCAGGATCACAGCATTAACACTTTATTAAGTATATAATGTCACCAACTGGCAGGAATTTCAGAAAAACAGCAGAGAATTGACCTTCTGAAATTTATTCTCTTGGAGGTAAGAATAAGTTTAATGGGAAAATTAGGTTAATAAATGCACATGTGTGTGTTACATGTGTGCATAAAAACACACTTAAAACATAAAACTAATTCTGTGTTAAGTTGGGTACAGGGACAACTGACAGTATTTGTGCAACAAACCCATCCTGAATGTGGCTTATAAGGCAGAAACATCTACAAGCAAGAATGGGAATAAATTGAGATGTAGCTCTGAGGCCCATAGTCACATTTGCTTCAGCCTTTAAGGAGAAAATAACAAAAAACCAAGGCTCAAACATCTCTGGCTGCCACAGTTGCCTTCTGAGAGACTTACAAGTTCCATCCTACAATATGATATTAAACTCATCATTTTCTGCTTTAGAGTTGGAATGCAAAATGATTCAGATGCCTTATAAAAATTGTCATTGAATTTAATTCCCTCAAGTATCCTGTCTTTGTGCTTACAAACAGCAGCATAGATTTTCTCTCTTACGCTTTCATTTTTAAGTAAAGCTGTAATTACCTGAATGATCTAATTTACAGAGTTGCAAAACAAAAGAAAACACAAAAGCAAACTTGGCCTATGTTTCCTACCTGTATCAAAACAAAAACCACTCACTGGACTGGCAGAAACAATCTCCGATTCCCATTTTCTGGAAAACAACACTTCTCTGCCTTTAAGAGAACGGTCTTTGCCTATTCTTGCCATTTGCAGCATAAAAGCAGAATAAATATATATGCAAATATTCTTTTTCGCTAAAGTTATTTTGAATCCTTGTTTTGTGATGCTCCATTTTCACTGTTATCCTGGGTCATTCTGAATTCTGATAGATTGGGAAATGTAAATATAAATTAGGAAGGAGGAAAAGAAAAAAAGAAAGAAAGCATGAGTGAAGAGCAAAAGCTGATATTCATTGTAAAGATATGACATAGTCAAAGCACCACAGAAACAGGGAAGCAGTGCATGTTGATATGCAGAAGTTTTTAAGAAAATATTTTCTCACTTGCCTGCATTTTTATTTCATTAGCTGAATGCCTCTGGGAGGTCAGTAATTAAAGAGGAAAAGGGAAGAATGATGTTAATAGCTAGTACTGATATAACCAAAGTTAGATTTTGAACAGTGCAATTACAATTCTTAAGGAAATGGAGATTTTAAAAAAAATCAATAAAAACTGTAATAAAAGGATAAATGTGCATTGAGCCCAGAACATGGGCCACTAGAGAGGAAAGTGATGCAGGAAAAAGCCAGCTCTGTCCACCAGCTGTCACTTCAATATGGATTTTATTAATTCTTGGGCATAGCAATTGGTTTAGAGAGAGAGTCCAAAAACCTTTTTCACTCTGATATTTCATACGGGGGATAAAACATTGAAAGGAGTTTACACAAGACATTAAAACCATGACTTGTCATTAGCAGCAGAGAACATAACAGCCTCCAGGCAGACTTTCCTGTCATATTGCTCAGCCACTGTTGGAAGCAAATGGACCAGCAACAGTTTGTACCAGATAAGGAGTGTGTCCCTTCGGGTTCAGAATAGATTCACATCTAGCCATAACACTAGTTCCTGGAAACTTCCTTAAACTCAGGATCTCTCTAAAGAAAAATCTGCAAAAATGTCAATTATCCTTCTTCAAATGCACACAGGAGCCACTGTGTTATTTTGGTAGCTCCTACAGCAGGGGCATCAGGAGCTGAAAGCAAATGATATTATGGAAAAGGAAGAAAAACTGGCCATGCAGAATCATATGTTCAGGAGCCAACACTGAGCTAGACAGCACCAGGGACTCCACTATCCCACCAGGGAACTTTGTTCAGTGCCATGAACCACTCCGCAGGAGCACACGCGCTCTGCTCTAATCACCTTTATGCAACATCAGGGCAATCATAACAATTATTTTCATGGGCATTTAATGGTGGAAAAGTGTCTTACTATTTTTAAAAACCACCCTTCTTTTCCTTTTCTTGCATCCAGAGAAGATGCATGCTTATTAACACTGTTAGCAGATCCAATTTCTCCTTCTCTTTCTTTGTATAATCTGAGTCCTCACTTTGTATGATCTGAGAAAGTTTTCTTTTTTTAGCTCACAAAAGCAGCTCGCAAACCCTGATGTACAACCAACTTCTTCATAACAGTTTCTTCATGAATTCTTTTCAGATTGTTTCAGTGATCTTCAGAAACCTATCACCTTTTGGAGGGAACCACCCCAACCCAGTTGCCAGTCAAAAGTCATACTTAGCCATTAGATTGCACAGGAAATTCTCACTCAGAATAATGTTACTCAAAGTCATAATCTGACCTGACTCAACACATCCACAAAGAGGATGGAGAAGAGACTGTAACAACATAATGTTTGCTCACAGCTTCAAACAACAGAAGAATGGCAAGTTGCTGTCGTGCCTGCCTAAAATACCAAAGAATGCTTTTATCCACAGAAGAGAAACATGGAACCCCCTTCAGTTGGCTTGAACTCTGCTCCAGTGTGCCATGAATAGGTCTGGAAGGATTAACGACGTAAACTCATGTTTTTTGCACAGGTATGGGTCAGCAATGTGCATATTCTGATCCTAGTTCTTACTCTGCTTGCTTCTCTCACCTGCCAGTGCAGAACAACACCTCCTGAGGATTAGCTGACGTTTGTAAAGCACTTTGAAGATATAAAGCATCACAGTGCATGCAAGTGCAGTATTAATTCATCTGCCGGGCTGATTCACTCTTTGACCCCTCTGCAGAGACTTCCAGTTAGTGTCAGCTCTGGCAGTTTTTGCAATTCAGGCACCTGTCCACCAGCTCCTGGACCGAAGCCAACAATTCACGCAGGACACAGAGGAGCCGTCAGATGGTAGTAACATTTGGTCACGACAGGCCTGAATTGGATTTGAAAGGGTGACCTGGAGGTGAAAGGCCCTATCAAAAAGCCATTTCTGTTCAAACGCATATTAAATTAGAGAGGGGAGAAAGAGACAATTTCAAGACCCAGATTAAGCTTAGACAAGACTTTGAGGTCAGATGCATAGAGAATTCTTGTACAGCTTTTGCCCCAGATGAACAGGAAGCAGGAAATACATTCCTCCTGGATTCTAGGCCTGACCCTAAGCCAAGTTTTAAGGGTTTGTCTGAACAAGGAGAGTCATTCTTCCATCTCAACCTTTCTCCATTGGATAGAAACAAACATGTAGATACACTCAAAGATGTGGTTTCTGATTGCAAAAGGTTCTAAAGATTTCAGGTGCTGCATAACTAGAATAAAGCATTAGAATTGACCTGGGCCTCCCAGCATAACTTCACCCTGAACTTGGCCCTGCCCATCTCAGACCCGCTGCAAGGTTCCTAAATCCTATCTCACCCACGATCAGAAACAAGAAGGAAAACTGTGGCAAAAGAATCAATAACTTTGGGTGCAGCCAGGAAGAAAACCCTCAATCAAAAAAAATCCATCTTGTTCTGATAAGTAAAGAAATTTGGATCTAGCAAGCTGAAATATTACAGGCATTCAAATTGACATTGCCCTGGTTCTGAAAGTCGCCCAGCCAAAATGCTCCCCGTAGCTGTATTGTGGGATTGGATACCGCTTGGCTCTGCTCCTTAGGCAGCCTCTTGCTGGCTGTGCAACCATAGGCAAATCATTTAATTTCTTCAGACTTCATTAGTTGCTCCTTTTATATCTGAAACTATATTATGTCCTAGAGTTGCTGTTCAACTATTCACTTCAAAGCTTTGTTAATGGTTTTGCATTTTACTGATAACTTTTAATTACACCTCTGCAGAACCTCCTGACCAAGGTACAGCGTCTTTAACTCGCAAGTACATAAATAAGGCCCAAGATAATACATGTTTCTCCTCTATTTACAAAGACAAAGGCAAAGACTGGTAGACTCAAAATAGCTGGCTAGGAATTATGAATCCCTGTTCCCTAATTTCCTAAAGACCATTCCATTTGGAGCAACTATATGTAGTCAAGTCAAACTCTAAACCAATCAGGTTCTAATCTCTCAAATAAAATATGATAATAGTCAATATTTCTCACTATACAAGTAACAGCTGGCAGAATATAAAGTCATCAGGCAGAACATCTAAGGCAAATGAAGTGACTTTTAAGCTAGCTTATATTTACACTGTGGAACGCTGTCACTGTATTTTGGCTAAGGCCCAAGTGAGATCAATTAGACAAATTCACAGGAAAAAAATCCATCATACTATTACACAAAGAAGTAGGCACAAATTCTTGATCAGAAACCCCACAAATTACACATTGTCAGAATCAGGAAAGGAAATGATCCTGCATATCTTGCCTATACTCAGGCATCTTCAATAAGCCTTGGATACTAAGCCAAACAGCCCTTGGGAGTGATGCAACATGACTCTTCTTATTTTCAGTTAGTCCTTAATTTGCATTGCAGAATATGATGTTAGCAGTTCTTGGAAAAGCAAGAGGTTGCTTCATTGTGAACATACATTTCTACAGCTTAATCTGCCTACTTTAAAAAGAGATTAGACAGACTACAGGAAGGTAGGTCCTGTCTTGCATAAAGCTTTCAGCTCAAGAAGCCCCTAAACCAGCAATTACACTAGAAGATGGGCATCAAAGGGCATCTCCCCCTAGCTACAAGGAATATATCCAGAAAATCAGACTAGTAGCACTTATAAGATGATCTGTAGATCTTGCTCTAAGTCTTCATAGATCTATGTGAGGTAACAAAGAAATAAGCATGCCTGAATGCAAACTGCCAACCTGCCCAGTCCTGTCCTGCTTTCTTGTTCTTCCCTTGTACTTAGTGCAGGCAAGAGGCACACCCAAGCAAGATTATAAAGCTAATAAACAGTAACACAAGGATGCTGCAAGAGACTAGGGACTGTACACCAGACAGCTACTTGGGAGTGGGCAAGCATACTAAAAAACAGAGTTGTCCCTAATATTCTCTTTTTGACCCAAGACTAACTTTTCAGCTAGAAAAATAGGCTTTCTCAGATTTTACTGACTCAGAGACAGCCCAGCCTTGCGGATCAGCAGAGCATTTTGCATCAAACTGCAGAACATTTTCCCTGTGCTTTACACATCTAGCAGTATTTATTATCTATACAGTACTAGAAAAGTTAAAATGCTATGGTCATTTTAGAAAGGTCTTCTTTTACAGCTGAAAACACAACACATTGTGCCTTTTGCAAGGCACTTAGCAGCATCAGATGTATCTGAAACTTTTTCCCCTCAAATATTCCCTAACCCTCAGGGGTCAATGGGCAATAGTGCTGCTGAAGGTAATGCCACCTTGTATTCTGCTTGTCAATCCAGACAGCAGGGTAGCTAACTGGGGCTCTAAATACAGTCACAAGGTCTCCAAGACACAGTATCCCTTGCAAGCACATACTGGGGATGACGATTTCCTACAGAAAAAAAAGGAAGCTTATCTCACATAACATCAGGGACTTGAGATTCAGCAAAACGGTACAAGAAATAATTAGAAGAATGACAATCTGTAAAGAATTCAGAAGGGCATAACTCAACAAATTAACAAATCTACTGCAGGACTTTGAGGAGGGACTCCTGTCCACAGCAGTGGCAGCTGACCCATATTGACAGTGGTTGATAAGAGAGATTCAGGATGGAATTTGTTTGTTTTTCTTTACTTTTCATACATGTATATGCACACATCTATAAGCATGTGTACGTAAAATATCAATCTTTGAACAGCAAGAAATATTTTAAACTTGTTTTCATTCTTCTCTATAAACACTATAGCTGTCTACAACAGATAGAAAAGCAATTTGCTCTGAATTGTAGGTATATCAGGTCAATGTTTGATCCTTGCTCTCCCAAATGCTGCATCAGCACTGATGGTCCACATACCATTTTCAAGTTGTGACTTACATTAAACACTAGAATGACGAGCCAATTCAGTAGTATACTTTACTGACAGCTTTAACAGATTACCCCTACAATCTGATGCCATTGTGAAGCAATATAATTCTGGTTTGTCAAGATCTTTTGAAAGACACAGGCAATTCAAGTAATAGATAAAGTCTAAATATGTTGTACATCAACTTGGCTGTCACCAACTAAAACAGACATACTAAGATCAAGAGTGATCTTTTCTTCAGCCTGGGCTAAGGGGCTAGTTTCCTGTTCTAATTATTTTTGCAGATCTGGCGTTGGACAAATTGCTTGATTTCTTGGAGTCCACTTCAGTTTCACAGTCCTTCTTTTCCAGGTCCAGCTTGCTGTAGAAGTGTTAAGCCTCCATTAACAAATGGTTATCACCCTCTGAAAACACAAAAACAACAAAATTGTCTTTGACTCTGTGCTATGGAGAGATACATGTCTTTCAATAAGTGAATGAAACTGCTAAGATCTAGTTGACCCTGGAGGTCTCTTCCCTCTGTTCATTGGCTAGAGAGGAAGCCAAATCTGACCGCCCATCTAGCCCAGCTCCTTGATTTAGTCCTAAAATTAGAGCAGATGAATCCCTTGCCACCAATTTTGCTTAAATCAAAGAAATGATATGCCAGAATTTACATAATTTTATCATTTGTGAAGTTTCAAATCAATAGTCTGATGCCAAAAGAAGTGACAATAAGCAGTTCAGTGCAAGGGTATCACTGTTTTAAAGGAAAGAAAAAAGAAGATATTTAACTACAGTAATAGCTGTTAAAAGCACTGTACACTGTTTTTGTTTGTTTGTTTGCTTTATCACCTTTGAATGGATTAACCTAAACCTCAGCTGGTTTACATAGAATCACTCAGATAAAAAAGAAATACCAACATATTTCCTTTTGAAAATGTCAAAATGTCAGAATATGACATTTCTTCATAATTGGATGAATTATAGAATGTAACACATTAGCTGATAGTGTGCCCAAACTCATAACGATGTAAAGAGAAGTCACATCTGCCCCATCTTCTTCATGACAGGAAACACATCGAAATTGTCCTAAGATGCTGACCTGGCCTTTCCAAAGACGTATCTGTGGCTCTGCCAATCAAGGTAACTAAAGGAACACCACATAATTTACCCTGTCATTCAGTAGACAACACAAGTAGACACAAACCCCTCATGTGCAATGCAGCTCAGTGAAAGCTCTCTGGAAAGAGAACATGTTCACACAAAACTTGCACAGACAACTCACAGGCAAACCAAACTTTCACTGAAGTTGCTCTGTTGCTCCATATTTTCCCCAGCAACTCCTTCCCTTCAGCACACCCACACACAGCAGTATTTTCTGTGCTGCAGAAAGTCCAGAAGCATACCCTAATAAAGCTCCCAGTTTTCTCAACCACCTTGCTTTAACTTAAAATTTCTCTGAAGGTAGGAGGTTTCTGCTGAGCTTTGATGTTTGGAATCTGATCCCATCATCATTACCTTTCTTAGAGCTCTTCATTTGTTGGATGTTGGTCTATAATAAGAGGTAGGAAGGATAGTCATTTTTATAGCAGCTACCTGCCAACACATTTCAATTCTTTATCCCTTCAAAATCCCACATCTGTCCATGTCTCCAGGCACTAGTGGAAAAAGCTCTGCATTAGTTATTTTTATTATCAACATAAAAATCTTTCCATTTATTTATTTATTAAGAAAAAAAAGCAGCTATCTACAAAACTCAGTTCGTTTTGTCCTTAGGCAGACGTTTAAAGCTGTCTGCCAACTTCTTTTCTTAATAAAAAAAATAAGCTAAAGTCTTTATTACACACAGTGTAACAAAATGCAACCAGCTACGTTTAGCCAGCTGAGACACATACCATCCATTTATCACAAACATGTCTGTGGCTGAAAGAAGAAACATCTGATAAACAAGAAGGGCCCATTTCTGAAGCACTGCCACCAACAAGTTCACCAAAGCACCGAGTCCAGACATGTCCTGAGCTCAAGTTCACACAATGCTTCTTGCCCAAGGCTTTATAAGGAAGCTGAGCTTGTGCCAACTGAGCTACCTCTAGAAAGGCAGTCAATAGAGAACTGCCACTTCAGGAGTTCTCAATGACATGCTTAATCTGCTTTCGGGAGTGACGTTCAGGTCTCTGCAGGACCCTACACCATACAGCTTCTCCATCTATACCATATAGCTTCTCCATCTCTTCCCTAAAAGAACAGAAAAAGGTGAAGCTTGCCATGTTTGGTGCCACCAGGGAGACACTATCACACTTCCAACCACCAGCCCCTCCTAACGTACTACATGAAGCTACTTGTGACATCCCATATCCAGGGTAGGTCCTGGCTGGATATTTCTCAAGAGTATAGAACAATAAACATCAAATTTTTTTCCCAAACCACTTAACTATCTCGCACAAATGCCTCCCAGTTTCTAATGCGAGCACATGGCAGGTCATCAGAATAGAATTTTCTGCCCCAAAACCTCATGGCCTATTTCAGAGCGAGTAGAGACTCCGAAAGGCAGGGAAGATTCACATTCCTAGCCAGGATATGTGTCAGAGCTGCTGCCTGAACTCTCTCTAGGCTGGTGACTGGCATGTTAAACCTAAACAACACATCTTAGGCTGACACAAGATGAAACACATTAGGCAGATGGCATGTTTTCTCTGCGAAAGCCAACGACAGAGTATTTCCTCCTAATGATCGCCTGTTCTTGTTCTCACAGTAAAATTAGTTTTAAAGTAAAAAGGAACAGAAAAATACATAACACGATGAGAGCAAAGATTACTATGTGGAAAATATATCAATATCAACAAGAGAGGGATTTTATTCTTTCAATTCCATGGCTTTTATTTATATATATTGTTTATAAAAACAAACATCCTACTTAGTCAGACGTGAAAAGTCAAAATTTACATTTAAATAGAGGCATTTAGGTGCTTTTTTCCCCTCTCATCTCTTGAATGCAGAGTACAAAAGACTAAAAACTCTCAATTTTCCTAAGTGGAAGGACAACAGGTGAATTTGCATTCTGGGAACTATTCATTAAGTGAACAATGTTCAACTCAGCAGTGACAGAGGCCCAGCTAATCAAAGGGAAAGGAGCACTGGCTATTAGGCCTGGCAGGGATTTGTTCAACAGCTGAGTCCAAAGGTTGTGATCTCCTTATGCCCTGTCCCCAGGGAGCAGATTATGCCAAATGCAGCTCCCTGAAAACAACACCTACATTTCCAGATGTACAGTGGGTCACTACAAGGCTGAAAATCAAAGCAAATTATTTTGGAGATTTCAGTGCTACAACAACCCTGACTTCCTTGTTGGTATGACTGAATCTTTAAGACATAAGGTATGCTGCTTACAAGAGATAATAAAAAGATTTAGAATAGGTCCATAATTACGCAGTATTAAAACCATTGTAAAAAAGGAGACAAAATGTTGTCTTTTTAAAGTTTCAAACAGATGGCATTTCTGATCTCTTGGTTTGCTGTCTCAAGCATTGCCTCGCTACCACAAAGCATATTCTAATGTTCATCCATCATCACTCTGGTTTCTCTATTTTAGTTCCCCTTTATGCCACTTTCAAAGCCTGCAAAATATCTATTGCTTTTTGCAACAAGCAGCTCTAGCACTTCTGATCCTTCCCATATTAAAAGCATTACCTATGCCAATTCGCCATGTACTCATACCCTCTTCCATCCCTTTCATTTAAAAAGTATTTAAGCCCTATTTCAGACTAATCCTTTATTCTTAAATCCATTTTTGGCAACCAAGCTAGCCTCAAAAACTCCCTTATTTCCACTCCTCTGGCCCACTGGTCCCCACTCATTTCCAGGCTCACACCATGAGCTCTGCTGGCCACAGATTGCTAGATGTCTCTGTCATGATCAGCTGGGCAAGAAAGTCTAATTATTTGGAGAACAGTAACTCTTTTTCAGCTCAATCAGCTCTTTGATCTGTTCGTATATCATCCCCCCCAAGAGAATAAACCAGATGATTCATGTACAATTACTATATAAATCAACCATGTGGAGGGGTGAGGGGGAAAGAGCAGGAAAAAAACAGGAGCAGGAATACCAGAAGTACCTGAGAACTCACATTTTATGAAAGGAATGTGTTCATACGTACTCATGTGCAGTAATGGATGAAGGACTGATTTCTCCTTGAGCAACCAGGAACACTGGTGGGTTGATAACTGGGTTGAAGGAGTCTACCTGAAGTAATGGATAATCCGTACCTCATCCCCAGACTGGGTCTCTACAGCTGTGGCCACCCTCGTGGGCCAGCTGTGCTGTGTGATATTTGCTGTGCCCCTCTGCTCTGCTGCCCACGTATCTAGCATGTGAGAGAGGAGCCAAGATGAGTCATTTCCACTCACGGTTTCTCTTGAAAGGAGATCCAGGTGACACCAGCAGGTGCCACCAAGCCAACGAGGGCACCAAGCCTCTGGTGCACAGTGCAGGTCTGCCATGCAGCGAGGCTTATGGCTTATCCCACAGGAGGGTTTTGGTTCTTAATGTCCCAACTGCCTAGTTTTTATTTGGTTTTGGTCCAACCCATTCAGCTGCCAGCAACCTTTGAATGCAAGGTATGTGGTGACCTTGAGCTCACTTATGTTGTCTTTCAAAGTACACATTTCATAAATGCTTCCTGATCCTTTACTCCAAAATGTGAAGACTAACCCTGGGATCACCATGCCATTAATACAGCTGCATCAAGAGGCAAGCAGCGTTGTAACATACTTGCAGAAATCAGAGCTTATTCTGGTGAATACACATCACAAAAAGACAAGTAGTCTACTTCAGGAAAGCCATTAGGATAAAGCTGTGACCTCCAAAGCGATGTCGATTTGATTCACCCTTCAGCTCTTCCCACACTCTCCTGAGTTAGAGAAACCCCATTAGCCATCTCTTAGGCAGCCATCTCTAACATACTACAAAAAGCAGTTCATTTACATGCATTTCCTTGGCAGTCATGTCCACAACGTACAATCCTGACATCTGTTAATTCCACGTAAGTGAACTCAGCTGGACAAGAGGATATAAAGTAATATAAAACGTCAGCTTTGATGCTGTACGGATTAAGCCAGCCATGTAATCAGGCACTCTTCATGATGGACATATCATAGGTAAGCAGTGATGACAGAGTTTATCAGTTACCAAAACCTGCTAATACGTATGCCTGTGTCTGTCTCGGTAGGAACTGTTCAAACCAGCAGTCTCAAACTTTGGGTATTTCCAGACAAACAGCTATCTCAGCTGGTGGAAATGTTAACCCTTCTGACTTACCTTCAAGCTGCTGCAAGGTTCAGCTTGCTCTTGAATTAACCTTGAAATTCATTCAAAGGAATAACTAGGTAGTTTAAAACAGGCAGTGCTAATGGTCTGCAAACATGCAAGGTCTGGGTTCACAGGGACCCACTGAGACCTTGGGACAAAGTTAAGGCACAGCCCTCTCCCTCCTGCTAATCCCAGTGCAGGAAAACTCAGCTCAGTGGCTGTCGTGCTTCTCCAGCTGATGACAGCTGATCCACAAAAGGTCGAGCACCTTCTAAAATGTTCATTTCACACAGAATATGTTAAATTCCCTGGAATGGATCCTCTACTGACACTGCCCCAAACCTCCCTGGTGTGGACACACACTTGACAAGGGTGACTAGATAGTCACTAGGCTTGAGACAGAGATTCCCCCAAATAAACTCAGCCACTCTGTTCCCAGGTACCAAGAGCAAAGCACCAGGACACTCTTCTGACTCACCTTAGAGAGCAAAATGGAACAAAGACAAGAAATCATATTTGTCATCCTCTCAGCACTAGCCAAGTTGGGGGGATTTTTTTTTTCTTTTCTTTAATATATGTCCAAGAAGAATAAACTCTGCATACAGCTACAGTCAGGTGCCTCACCATGAGCTGACCACCTCTTCCACTTCTCATCCAGTGAAATATTATTTCCCATCCTTTCATGGGACTATAATCTTAAACCACAGCAAGGAAGCAGAGACAAAAAGCTCAGGGAGAAGAGATTCACAATATAAGCACCATCTAAACCTGACTCCTCTGCTATCATGCAGAAATCATTCTTAAGACCAACACACCTACCATGGTGCTTGAAAAACAAACAAAAAACCCTCGCAACCTACAGCATCAGGTTTTTTTTCTGTCGAGGTGGGAGGGGTCATTTGTTTTGTTTTTCTAAAAGGTTCCCAGGTTCCTGTAAATGTCACCGAGTTGTGTATAAGGCTGTGGCATTTTGCTCTCTCTAATACCAGGAAATTCATATACACACTTTTTCAGTTGTTTATCTTGTGAATACAAAGACTGAATCAAGCGTCACAGGAAAAGAAAGTGGGTTGTTTTCTTTCCTAACTTTTCTGGGACTCGATAACGTTGTCGGTTTCTCTCCCACTTCTATTTTGTCTTAAGGCTCTGCATCTTGGAAGACTGTGAAGCTGCTATGTGATTTTTATCTCCATGATTAAAGTGTTACACTTTATTGAGCTCTTTGCATCAGCACCAAAATCTGCAATGCAGGATTTTACATAACACTTCATTTTCTCCTCGCACCATTACTGTTATTAACCTGGTGGCAATAAACAGAAAATACAGCTTGGCTCATGATGTACTCCTGAGGATTTTTTTTTTGTGTCTGTGTGTGTGTGCATAACAGAAAAAGGGGAGAAAAAGAAAAAAAGAAAAAAAAAGAGAAGGAGAGAGAAAGAATGATAATAAAAGGGCCTAGATATTATAAAAGATTAGGAACAGCTACATAAACTTGCCTTTTTGTCAAAGAACAATGGCATTCTTTTAGAGTCAAAAAAAGAGGGAGAAATATTCTGTGTCAGCTCCCACTTAAAAGTGTTTCTTCTAAAACATGAGATCAGAAAAGAAAGAACATCTCAACTGTTCTTGGAACTCCAACATGTTCCACGTCATGATTCTCCATCAGATTTCCCACACAGAAGATAAAGTTGATACCCCATTTCAGATTATTACACTTCTGCTATTTTCAGGCTTGGTGCAACTGACTAACTTTGGCAAATATAAGATCTATCAGCTCAAGAGTTATATCTCACCTTCCAACAAGTCCTCCGTGAGGCCCTGTGGCTCTCCACAAAACACACCATGCTGCAACGTCCACCCTGGCGTCACGGTGCACACATGGTCATGCATGGCAGGCTGGGCAGTATTGCTATACAGCCCAAAGGATTGCCTACCCAGACAACTTCTGGTTATTCTGAAGGATTGTTTTAGTTTTTAACCCAGGAGAAAGCTTTTAGAAAGCTCTCCAAGCTTCTGCCCCCTACTTATGTGGGTTCCTTCTCTTTACTCTTGCTATTTATTTTGCAGTTGCTCTTTACTCATAAATGCTGCAGTTCGAAATATAGCAGAACATTTTTCAGTCCGTCAGCGTGTTGTTTGCTGTCAAGGAGACGAAATGTTACTACTTTCCTCTGGAGAAGCTTAGGATATGATGGATGAAATGTCACAAATAATTAGACTTTTCCTATGAATTACATTTTTTTAAAACTTGTGTTTTCATGTCAACAGGTATGTTACAGATAGGCTGTATGGAAGGACCTGGGGAAATTCTGGTTCTCAGAGACAGGTAGTGTAATATTTGATAAGCCAAGGCACAGTTTCAGCCAAGACACCTTTTGCAGAACATCCACTATGAAAATATAGGGATATGAAAGTCTGTGATTCCAAGGGTAGAGAGATATCCAGTCCAGTTCCCGAACACTGTGGGTTCAGTTAGGAATTTGATGTTTGCGTGGTGCATTCTGACCTGAAATCCGTCTACTCTGGTATCTTGTGGCACTGTCAAGTATAGGATAATAAATATCCATATAACAATAATCTATATAATTATGAAGCTTAAGGGAAATAAAAAATGCAGTTCACTTTCATGTTCTGAGCAGACATGTACTGCAGACAGGCAGATATTCACATTGCATAGACCTTCAGACCCTTCAATCCTGGACTCTCTGGCTAGGTGGAGTTTGATGGCCAATGTGCACTTCATTGCTGGGACACATATCTGTGAACAGACCCAAGTTCTGTCAAACACTTGAACGTGCTGCCGAAAAATGCAAAAAAAAGCCATCAGCATTCACACACTTCTTCTTCATTACTATTATGCGAGTTTCAAAAGCTCTCATCATTTTCATCTCAAAAGTTTATAAACTGCCAGTTGTTATATTAGGTAGGCAGTAAATGCTGGATCAAACATAACACTGCAGCTGAGTTACTGCTTTGAAATCTAGTATCACATGCAATGACTTTAAATTGCTTGCTTTGCTAGAAAGGCTCAAAGAATGTGAAGCCATGACACTCTAAATCACACTAATCAATGATGTAAATCTTAACTGACAGAATATATCAATAACCAGGAATGCTCTGGAGAAACAAATCATGGGAATTACACACCCTTTTAGGCCTCCCTTCCATGACAAACTTATTTTCTTGATGATTCTACAATAAACAACAATATAAAGATCAGTAACGAAGTGGCAAAATTTACTTAACCTTTTGACATGGAAATAAATTATTATCGCTTATCTACAAGGAAAAAAAGTTTCCCATACGTACTTGCTAAGTAATCTCAGCTGTTTAAAAAATATTAATCTAAAGCCAAAATGGTGCAGTGGACATCCTCAAGGGATCGCTGAAATCTTCTCCAGAGGTTTTGGATGTTATTTTCATGCTACAAGTTAAGCATATGCACACATACCCATATGTATTTGCAAGGGAAGGGAATAGCTGAGGATCCAATGCTCCTAAACAGAACAATTCTTCTATGGGACTTCCTGCCCTTTATAGACACATTATAGATGTGTATCTAGCCATGGTTATCACATATTATCAAAACAAGGTCAGAGAAAAAGAAAACCCGCGATCACTGACAACCACAACAACAACAAACCAACCCCCTGCCAAAAACCTCTTGTCCTTACCCAAGGAACAGGGTCAGATTATTAACTCATTTCTAAGGAAGACGCAACAACAGAATAAAAATGCTTCCCAATGGCTACCATGATGAGGGAGAAATGTGGCGGATCGAGTGGCAAGGCGGGGCGAGTGACAAATATGTACTCCACTCAAATAGAGATCTAACAATATGATTTATTAGTATAATAATGATT
>JAUBOD010000755.1:3861552-4088271 GCA_032353885.1 Nothura maculosa | reverse complement strand
AGATCCTGGGGTGCAGGCCGCAGCCGTGTCAGGAGTGCTCAAGGGGCTCTCAGGCTGTTCGTGTATTTATGGGATAAGATGATTGACTTGTAGTCATATTTTTAACTTCAAAGACTTACGCTAGTTTGCCGGCCTTATCTCCCTGTTTGGGATGTGGCCTTCAGGAGTGTTTTTGTTGAGTCTCAGTGAGAAGAGAAATCAGGACAATGGCGCCTGCCAGAATTAGATCGGTTGCTGGTAGTAAGCAACTAAGCAGGCCTGCATGTAAGGCACAAGTCAGGCTAAGCAAGGAATGGAGCATATCCGTCTCAAGAAAAGAGAAAGGAGAGAGAAAACAAAGCAGTGGAGTAGCTCGACTGTGTCATCCCCTTCCAGCAACACCTAAAGAGATGCCACGCCAAGGTTGATCCTGCTGCACATCCTATATGTCTGCAAGATATTTTATTGCTTTAGACTGTCATGCTGCCTTGTATGGTAGATAGCCACTTCTGAGAGTCAAAGTCCCCATGCCTCTCAAAAAAATCACTTATTGCTCTGTGAGGAGCTTAGAAGTTGATAAAAACCATCATCAAGCACTTTTTTCATTGCTTCACAACTGTTTATGTTCTGACGGCCACGTGCAGATTTATCAAAGGGAAGAGTTAAGTGGTTGTATTCTTTCTCCCCCTCAGTAGAGCCCATCATAACTTACATCGTATAATAGCTGTGCATTCTTCCCCTTCATCCACACTGCCGCCAGATACAGCTCAGGAACACTGTCAAATTTCCTGTAGTGAAATCATACACATGGCTCCAAGACAGATTCCCCATCTATTCATCTACCTTCACGTGCTATCGCCACCACAACTGCCTCTCTAATAGAACAATTCTCCATAAGCATCCCAGATAACTGTGGCTACTTTTCAATATGCCTATGCTCCCCATAGCAGTTTTAATCTTCAGCAGCTCTTAAAACAGCTCCCAAATTACCTTTATCAGTGTCACATTGCAGCTTGGCACGCTGGAACACTCCGAGGTAAAACAACTTGCCCAAGGTCATGCAGGAGGTCGTGCAGGAAGTAGTCAACCAACACTTTCCATTTCAATCCGTTATACTGCTGCTCCTGTTTGTGCTGACATAACAGGTAAAAGCTCCATCTACTACATGGAGGTCTTTTTATGTGAGGTCCCATTTTCAAGGGTGACCAAGAAAAAGGGTTTGGCTACAAGAGTTACACACATAGGGAAAAAGAAATTAAGCTCTCCCTCTCCCCCTCATATTTCTTGAGGATAAAGACATAATTATGAGAAATAGATTTTCATTTTTGGGTGCAACTACCACCAATGGATACAGGAAAAGAAGTTAGAAACTATTTTTTTTCAGGCAAGCTATTCCTCATGCTTTGCTATTTTCTACATTTCTGCACTGTATAACTCGCTTGCTCCATTTTGGGGTGGAAATATGAAGCATTCCAGCAGAAACTCATAATGTTGGCCCTGCTCCACTTCACTGGAGGTAAGGGCACAGCATCAGCTACCTGGGTGCATATTCCCACAGGGCTCTAATTCTGTGGGTTTCTGAGATGGCGCCTGAGTCGCTGGGCTCATTTATCACACCCTGAAGGTTGCTGTCGCACAGTACTGCCACGATGCCGTTTCCAGGAGGCTCTGGCCCAACTATTCCCAAACCAGAGGTGGAAGGAGCAGGAAGCGTCCATATTATGAAACAATTTTCTCTGATTTCCCAGTGCTTTAATGGGCTTTGCATTTGACCTTCAACGAGTCATTCAGTTCCTCTGAGCTCTCACTTTTATCATAGGGATTGCAGAATGCCTGTCTGTCTAATCTTCATAAATCACAACCTCCTGATGGAGGACACAGTTTCTCCCAGTGTATGGTAAACACAGATTCCACGGGATGTTGATCAGAACAGGAGCTCCCAGGAACTGCTGCATTACAAATAGCTCGTGATTACACACACCCAGACACAGCTCCCTTTCCCTGTGCTGCAGGAGGGAAGCACAAGAGTTACTGTAATACAAACATCCAGGTAGCCTGTTATTCCAAAATGTGCTGTTTACTTAGAAACCACCCCTACTTGTATTTAATGTTTTTTACCTCAGGTTGAATCATTGCAGGGAATACTTCCTCCTAGCCCCATATCTCAACAACAATCATGCAAAAGGTCATACAATAGATCATCAATAAAAAAACTGTCTCCTGAAAATCAGTTTTGCTCCACAGTTTTCATGTAGCTAAATTGTTTTGGAAAGAGAAGTGCCATTCTTTAACCCTGTCAGATACTTAGAGGCAAAACGTTCAGGGTCTATTTAAAAGTCAAAGCATAAAAGGATAGGAAAATAACACACGCACAAACACAGAAAAAAGTACAAAAAGAAAACCTAACATAAATGTCAGTCAGGCCTTATGAAAAAAAGAACATGGAGATTAAATGCTATCCTTTACGGCTTGCAACCCAAACAGAAGATCATTGAGCTGGTGTATGACAATAAAATCAACCACACATGCAGACAAACTGGCTAGCCGAGTCTCCAGCTCTCTCCAGGCTAGAAAATTGTCCAAAGGGGAAAAAAAGCCATTACGATAACTGCAAGAATAAATAAAACTTTTTAAATCGTTCAGTTTCAACCACCTATGTAATAAGCTGCTCTTGATAACGGGAAATTCTGAGGGTGTTTTTGCCATCCTGTTAACATAGGATTTTTACTCTGACAATTTCTCTTTAATGTTACTTGAACATAGGTTACTGTAGCTGCACATCAAGCATATACTAGCTTGAAGTTTAATTTTGAGACACTTAATATTACATTTTCCCAAGAAATGGCTGTTCTTTTCCTGAATTTCATGGCTCATTGAGCTTTCAGGTAAGAGATGGTTTTACAGGAATATGTCTCTGTACATTCTTTACAGTCCTTATAAAACCGCTTGGCCGGCCAGAGCATGCTGATTGCCTGGGGAGCATTCGGTAGGGATAGGTTAATCTATGTGACCTGCATAGTTCAGCTGAAACTGCCGCACAACTTTCTAAACAGCCATCTTTATTTCCTCCCCATCCACTCCTCAGCTGCCGAGTGATATCTAGGCACACGCTTTTGCAAGGATAACAAGAAACACGTACAGGGGTGAAAAGAAATTCACCTCCTTTCCTATAAAAATATATACTCTGGCATAAAGACATAGGCTGACCCACATATCGGCCTTTACAGACCTACCTAACTGCAAGCCAGCGTACGTGCACAAATACAATAGCTGCAGTCCAGCACAAGCATTTCTGCACCAGCAAGGAACACAACTCCAAGCTTTTGAATCGGGTGCATTATTAGCAGCGAGCTCTCCTTTCCAGTAATGAAAATAATCTGTCTGGTGTTTAAAAGGAAAGGACAAGCAGGCACGATCCCTCCAGGTTGCAGCCCCTTCCCTGTGCGCTGGCATAGCTGATGTTTAAACAGATGATGAGTTATCTGTTGTAATTACTCAGACTTGGAGCAGGGGGGTAACTGTGCCCTGATTACAAGCCTCTATTTCCCTCCATCCTCTCAAGCAGTGTTTTTCAGATGTGCAGCTCAAGCCACGGAGCACTTTGTAGCTCTATCCATCCTTCCTCCCACCCTTTAACACCTCCTCTCGCCTCTCCCCACCACCCCATCAGCACTGTCCTCCTAGCAGAAATTGCCACACATCTGTACGGAGGACAGGCAGAAGAATAAGGTGACAGTTCTTTAAGGAATGAATAAAAATGCAAATTAACAAACACCAAATTTGCTGTAAACATTAAATACTTCAGACATGAAACCTTCTGTGCTACAAGAGTGCTTTCAGCATTATCTATTCACAGCAGTTCCTCTGCTCCTGAGGGTCATAAACACTGAGAGATGGAGCCAGCAAAAAAGCTCTAGTTGAAATTCAGCTCACAGCAAAAGCAATTTCCGAGTGTGCAAAGTGCTGTCAGCAGGCCTGATGTTTGTGTATGAAATATAGACAATATGACTGGCCCATCGGCAGTCACTGTCAGCCTGATGGATGGTGCCTGAAAAGAAGTAAAGCGGCTGCCGTTAGGGCCCAGTCTATCAGACGCTTGATGGAGATTCGGGGGCTTAATAGAGGTAAAAGTTTCTTCTAATCGGACAAAATTTCCAGCGGTGATCACAAAGAAAATAAAAGGGATAGCAACGTGATACGAGGGCACAAGCAAGGCTTTCCCTGCTCAGCCACGATGCAAAACACAGGAGGAGAGCAGAGCGAGCACAGCTGCTGTGCCTGGTCCTTAGACCCAGCCCAGCCCAGCCCAGGACAGATGGAGCAGTTGTCCAGCTCACCAAGGGCACCATGAAGCTTCTTCTTCAGGGTTTTGCCACGATGTGCTCCCCCTCACCAAATGAGAACATCACATTTTCGGTTGCTTTGGGTGCTCTTTGCAGCGTGCATGTTGCTATGACAGGGGAGTGACATTGTGTGGCAGGTCGACACTCGCACTAGGGCAGAAAGACTCATGAAATACAATTCAATCGTCCTTTCTCCTACCACCATTTGCAAAATATAGTCATCTCTATCTCTCGTTTTCTTTTTCTTTTTTTTTGGAGGGGGCAGAGGGAGGATTGTTAATAACCTTGTGGTTATTAAGGTTATTAACAACTTCAGCTGCAGTATGTGGGTCCTTCTGCAACACAGGCATGGAAGGTAGATGCCCAAACTCCACCCCATGCTTCATGCTATGGGTCTCCTTGCTCACAGTGTCAAAGACCCACACGCAGGAAAAGCGGGGGCGATGTAAAAGCAAGGATCAGAGAGCAAATTGCAGTAGCTCAGTTACTAAGACATGTGCCAAGGAACCATGAAGATCAAAAGGCTCTGATGAAATAACACTGACCACTTCAATAAAGCCTGAGTGGTTTCCAATTAGAAGTGAGCCTGTGCTTCAAAGTTAAGGCACAAGCCTGTATCCAAACTGTGCATATTGTAAAGCTAAATGATCCCACAGCTTCGATTCACTCCTATTTGCAAAGGCAAAGAAGGGCTGAAAGCAAACCCTGTTCTCCTCCCTCCAGACACATGAAAAGGGAACTTCACAGCGAGCAATAAGGGAAAAGCATTGCAGATTCTCTCTCCAAAACAGGACTGTCAAGCAGGGAAAAGAATATTTTTTAAAATGGTCAAATTTCTTAAGAAAACCATAATGTGAATGAAGCAGCATGTAGAACAGGAAATTACAAGTGTGTAGAAATAGAAAACACTGTTAGTCTAAGGCTTCCTCAGGTCTAGCACTTTGTCTAATGTTTTGGAAGAAACAACATATTTAAATAAGCAACTGTAGCCTGAAAATCCTGCCTTTGCACTATGAGTTTGTACTTCTCACCCCATCACTACAGCTCTTCCCTGACGAGAAAAAGAGCCAAGAGTGGCTTCTGGGAGCATTTGGGGAACTGAAGAGTAGTCATTTCTTCCCATAAATACCTAAATAAACCACCCTCCATCAAGAAGAACAGTGAATGTTTCAGTAGCTTGGATGGCTGTGGCACTGGACATGACAATACTTGAGCTCAGGGGTTACACAGCACACGTGGTTGGTCCCCACTGGAATTTGCAGAACAAGCTCCAGACACAGAGCCTACAGCTTAACTCATGGTTCTCTCTAAACACACAGATTTCTTCCAGAAAAATCTGCACCCAAAGAACACAGTGAGGAACCCATCTCTTCCTGTGCTCAGGACAGACTCTGCAGACGAAGCCCTTTGGAGGCCTGGCAACACAGAGCAGGGTTTTTCTCCTGGGACGCAGCTTATCTGCCCCAGGCTCAGCTGGGGATGCTGCATCCCGAAGCCACGCTCCAGGATTTGTCATGGGGCTGGCAATTTCCTGCTTACCAAACATACACAGGCGCACGCAGAACTCAGCTTGAGCCTCTGGTAGCAAAACAACTCCTGACATTAATATCTTTTAGCATAGACTCCAGAAGAGCTGCTAACAGGGAGCTTCTAAAAAGATTGCCGCGTCTTTAACAGGTTTTAAACCAAGCTCCTTGAGCTCCTTTACCTTATTACCAACACCTGATGAAAACGACTACCCTATTGAACTCACCAGCGGGCCATTAGAAGTGTGTCAGATTATATTAACTAGGCAATTAAAAAAAAAACACCCAACCAGCAACAACAAGGAGCAGGCAACTCAGCACACAAGGAGAGCCTGTCTGTCGTTTTGCAAATCCCCAAATTAGTTTTGAAAGGCCACTTTCAGCCTGGAGTTAAGGCCAGATTTACCCTCCGCATGTCTGCAATTGGCTGAATCTCTGTGGTAACCTGATGAGGCTGATTATTTATGATAAGTGACTGACATTGGACTCTTGCCCGAAAGGCGAAGGAATGAAAGCTGCTGTGACCTCAAATGAGAAGATTTTCTATGATCAGCTCAGACAAACTTTTTCTTTAAAAAAAAAATAAAAAAAAGGAAAAAAAAAAAAGATACTGGGTTTCATGTAGGAGATGAAACAATTAACCAAACAGATGTGCACATATTTATAACAAAAGGAGTCTGTGTGGGGGGAGCATCCAACCGCAAACAAGCCATTTATTTTAAGACTTAAGTGTTGCTGAAACTCCCAATCAGAAAAAGAAAGAATGATTTTTAAGCGTGGTGTGGGAGGCATTTTGGAGAACTGGGGGTAATTTAAAGCAGAATATGCTTTTTTGATGAGACTGCCAAAACCGAAATGCCTCTGGATGAAAAAAAAAAATAAGAAAGAAAAAAAGGAAAAAAAGTTAATTTACATACAGACAGAGCTGTCAGGCAAGTCGTCAGCAGAGAGAGGGATAACAAGTCTTTGGGTAACAACTCCCTTGTTAGGAAGATGGTATCGAAAAGCAGGATCAAGGGAAAAAGGAAAGTCACTGTGCAGATGTTTTAAAGGCACAGTTAGCATTTTCTTTGGCTTGGGCAGGAACATTGCAGCTGCCTCATCAGTACTAGCAAGGAAACCACCTGCATGAACAATATGTGCATAGCTGGGCAAGTAACTTAATGGTATCTCCTACTTCTACAGAGCAAGGGGAAGGTCTGTCAAGGAGTTTGTCTCTAGAATCAACCTTCACCATCCCCATCTTCATATGTTGGAGGAAGTGGCAGAAAAGACGTCCAGTCAGGTTCTTCTGAGGGATAATTCCACTTTAGCAATGCCAAAATGGCACTGATCCACTTTTTTTGGCAATCTAAATTGATTTTGAAAGGCAGCGGGGAGATAACAGTCAGTTAACCTTGGCAGTTCCCCCAAAAAGACCTGCTGAGACGAGGTTCTGGAGCCCCACACAAACCTTGTCAACACAAGTGCTTCCTGCTCTCCATCACACTGCCTGCAGCCCCACATCTTCTACCTCCATGGATACACCAGCCCCAGAAGTGGGACTTGGCTGCTGGAGTATTGTATATTCCCAAGAGGAAGATAACAGAGAAAAGGGAAGTATCCTGCTGGTGAAATCCAGAAAGCCAGCTGGACCACTTTGATTGATCTGCAGATTTCTTCTACCATCTTTAACTTTCCTACCAACACATTGATTCCCCGAGAGCTGCCATCCTTTTCTGCTCATTTAATAATGATAAAAAAACTTCCAGAAGCTGAGAATGGCCCTTGAAAACCTGATGAGAAAGAGCTTAACCTCATTTCAGTTCCCCACTTCAATATCACTGTGGGTTTGTTGCATGAGAGAAGGGTGGCTTGTTTTACTGGGCTTCTCCTCTTAAAATAGATTATGGATTATCCCTTAGTGATGATGGCAGTGATGATGAGACAAAACCAAGATCCCAGGAAGCAGTTTAGAGTAATCCATAGACCTGAGCCACTGAGTGTAATGGTCGCATACGTTTGGCGGAACTCAGCAGCACGCAGATCACATTGCAAAGATCAATCATTCTTCTCAATCAATGCATTGTTCTGACTCACTGAGTTGGTGGCTCACCAGCCTGCTGGATGGGCTGTCATGCCCAGCTCACATTTTAGCCGTATCTTCAAGAGTGGGTAAGCGAGATACTCATCACATCACCACTGGACCCAACTGGAAGGCAGCCTCTGACAGAGGCAGGAGGTGCAACCGCCCGGATCCTACAGCAGAAGACAGTGGATCTGGTCAAAATGTTCCTGCCTGAGCCTTTCTATCTAAAAAAGCACTGTGACAAAGCAGAAAAGAAAAATCAGCTTTTTGTCTCTATGCTTTGCACAAAAAAAAAAAAAAAAAAAGGCATTTGTTCGCTCCTATGCCCCAGCACAGTATATCCTGCAAAAAATGTTTAAGCTGAATATCAAAGACAGATTTCATTTTAATGAAAACTAAAGCATATATTTCACAAGCTTTGCAAAGAACAAAAACCATCTAGGGCCAGAAATCTCTTGATATTGCTTGAACATTGCTGTGTCCATATATGTATCATAAAGTGATCTGTATGCTACACAGAAGTGTATTTCTTTGCTACCGATATATCGGAGAAGAAAAGGAACAATTGTCATTTGAAATGTCCTATATTTCAAAATATATACCAGAGATTGGAGACTGGTAGCACTGCTGTCATTGGTGCCTTTATGGGAAGAACTGTATAGAAAGTGCTGTCTTGAGGACTGACAATTAGTTAGGGAAATGTTTTCCAAAATCCATCTCCTGGAGGTTTGTCAAATGAGTGACCCATTGTGTACTAAGTGCAACTCCAGTACAACAGTGGGTTTCCTCATAATGATAAAGAAAACAACAAGTTGCAACAGAGATGTTTTAAAACAAACAAACAAAAACAAACAAACAAAACCTGCAAACACCGCAGTAGGGAAAGAAACTTGGCTGCCTGTGGGGGTGGATGGGCTAATCCAACAGATTGTTCCATCTCTGTCTTCCAAGATGCTACAGAAATGATAAATCTACCACAAAGCCAGTGCAGGCGACTCATAATTATCCGCATTCCACAAAAGTGTTCCCGTTATTTTCATGGCATGATTGAACATCAGATGGGGTCTGGTTTTAGAAAGCCTGGTGCTCCCACTGACACCGTCCTCTGCAATGTACCAGCAGCTTCAGCCTATTCGGTCTTAGAGCTATATTCTAAACCACTAGCAAATATTTCATCAATATATCCATTCACTACTTCTACTGAAATATCAGTCAGAGGGCTGAATATCTATTCACTCAAAATTTCAGATAGTTGAGGTGAGGGACACAGAACATCTCCAGGATCTAAGTATTTCTAAGTTATTTCACTTAGCCAATTTAATAAACATATGCCAAATAATAATAATAAAAAAGAAGCCATTCTAGTATTATATACATGAGGTTGTATGTTCAGCTGGAATGGTGCTTTCAGTTTATTAAGTCCTTACCATTTGTAAAATCCCCTTGCAATATATTTGGATTGCATTTTTCTCATGCTTGTGCACATGCCAGAAAGGATATTTAAGGCAAAATAATAAAACAACATGTCAAATAAAAATAGTTCCAACTCCTCTGAGTTAGTACAGCACAAAGAATATAAAAGGGAGAAGCAGGAAAATAGGGAGGGAAAGAATTGAGGTCGTCAGTCACTATTACATTTATTCAGTATTTCTTCTCCCCCTCTCTTATTTTTTATACTACAAAAAAGTTTTAATTCCAAAACCAAACTTTGCAGGTAACCGAGTCCTCAAAAAAGAAAATTTTCAACAACCTACAGCATAAAGTATGCTGAGTATTTATATGATACATATCCTGGCTGCAAACCTCTACGTATAACTTAACTGATGCAATTAATGCGCATGGAAAGCTAACTGGACAGCTGTTTATGGCTCAAGGTCTTTCCACCTTCCTAACAGTCTCAATCCCCACGCCTTTTCCCTGCACAAGACTTTCTTTAAAAAAGAAACTTTCCACTTGCTTTTCAAGTTCTCTCTCATTTATAGAAAGTAAACCTTGTTCCGTAGACACCATTCAAGGAAAATGCTGGTTTCTTGCTTGCTATCTGAGAACAACTGAGTAGAAAAGGTGCTACAGGATCCTCACTCTGTACAGGAAAGCAGCAACAGTAGCAGTAACAAGAAGTGTCTCCTGTTTTAGGGGTCACCTTCAGTTTAGCTGTGAAAAGGGAGTGCAGGAGCTGCTGGTGCACTTTGCTGCACTCATGCTTGCAAAATAATAGGTGTTGCTGCTCTTATGTGATGCTCCATGACCAATTTATCCACATGGAATTTAAATGTAACTCATGTGACCCATCTGCCTCAGTCTCCCATGAACCACACATTTGAAATCCAAGTGCTAAGTGGATTTCTTGGACAGGTGGAACCCCCAAAGCAACCTTTGCTGCTCAGGCTCAGTGACACAGGTACCTGGTGAACGTAACTGCAATGCCAGAGCCCACCACATGCTAAACTTGCTGGATAAAATGACATCCCTGCAACATCTCCACAAGATTCTCCATTCATTCCCACATCACGACCCTTTCTGAAGCTTTTCAGAGCCGTGAAGCTCAGTTCTACTAACACGCTGATACAAAGAATAAATAAAATTTCTTCTGAACAAACATCCAAATGTTTGAGTGTTGATTCAGATTCCACCTGAGCTTCCAAATCTTCCTGGCTTACACCTCAGTAGCAACCTTGACTCCAGTTCAACATTACCTGCAACTGCATCAAGAGCCACTGATGGCTCCTCTAGTCTCCATATTTTAATCCTTGGAGCAACGCATCAGTTAACCTGTGGTACAGCCCAAGTGTTTGCTTCGATACATGGCTGTAAAGGATGAAAGGGATCGCTCGTGACTGCTATTTAGTAAAGCAGCTATTGATACATTTCAGAGAGCTACAGACAATTTGGGGAAGGGGGAATTATGAATAAACAATGATAAAATATTAAAACAAAAGTTGCTATGAGAACAACAACAAAATGCAATTTCAGTTGTCAAAATCTCAGTGAATCAAAACTTGTTTTCACTAAGCAAACCTGAAAGAAAAGCTGAAAATTTTGAGTAAGAGTGCTACCGAATGGAAGTATTTATTGATTACTGATTTGCCAGTTGCAAAATAAAACATTATCAAGGGAAAAAAATGAGTATTTGCTTTATCCTTGAAAAAACTTAAAACTACATGTGCACATAAACCTTTTTGCTAAGAGAAAAGAAACTTCCTCTCCATGTTTGTCATATCTGTACTTTTTACTATTCAGCTCTTCCTAGCAATAACTTCCAGCACTTTGAATTTATGTGCAGTATTTAATAAGAGCTGGTGTGAATGTCGAAGGTATCTTGGTAAGATGTTATGTGTCAAAAAGCGATCATGTTACACTGTGATGGATTAATATGAAGAAACAGCTTGAAGGCAAGGTATTCATCTCTTTTTTTTTTTTTTTAATGACAACACTAATACATTTGTTTCAGTTCTGAAATTAATTCCCTAATAGTAAGAAAGGTCAAAATGAATAAGAGGCATGTGAGCCTTTTTGTCACCTTTAACAAATTATCCAAAACAGGCCTGTCAGATCAAAAGGGATAACATTTTGAGTAATAAATGTTAGTACTGATTAACTGGTCAAACTTAATTCTTTTCAGGAACTGCTTTATGCGGAAGGTGCAAATGCCTTAATTTGATTATTTTATTTCTTCTATCATGTTTCAATATGAGTTTTCTGGAAATAGACTACTAAGTGTTTTCTATGAATGACATCCGTTAGATGGAATTAACTGAAGGTATCATCTTCAGCAAAGCTCAGAGGATTCTATTTCAATGGTTAGACAAGTCAAATGAACAGTAAGAAAGGATGTCCTCCAGTTTATGTAACATTCTTGAACTCAGGAGGATCCAATTCAAGAAGCACAAAAGCTTTTATACTGCAAGTACTTTCCTGAATTTCAGCTTTGAAATGAAGGCTTTTATTTTTTTTTTCCTTTTTCTCTCACTGAAGTATTATGAAATGTAAGCAGGAAATTGATTGGAAGTGAAAGGGATGTTTTGTAGCTCTCAGGTTTTGGGATACCTGCTTTTCAGAGGGGTTATGGAAGGGGAGATTCTCACGAATGATCAGCTCTCCTGAGTTTAGCAATGCTCTAAGTTAACATCCAGCTACACAAACCTGAACTGGAAATCACAAAAGAAACATCTTCAGCTTGATTAAAGTCTGGTTTAAAGAAGGTAAGAGAGGATTTATCACTAGGATTGGGTTGCTCTTTTAAGTATGTTTAATATGTTAAAGCATTTGAATGATTATAATTTCTCTGCAGTTGAGAAACCACAGTTCTCTCTAGTGAATCAAGTCTATTCTGAGCATCATATCCAAGCATTTAGGGGACTTTGGGAAATAAAAACACAGCCTCACCAACCCTATTTCAGATTGAGTGTGAAAGATGCAAATTTTATTCAGTAGACCCCAAAACTGTTGAACAAAATGTTACCACAACCTGGTCATAAAGTTAACATACATATAGCTTAAATAGAGCTTTTAAGAGCCTGTGTTCCACAGACAAAACTTCAGCCCTGTTCTCCAGAGACCGAATACAAATTGTAAGATGCAGCACATTGGCAGAGTATTTGTGCCACAAAACACTGATCAACTTTTCCTGCTTGTCCAACAATACCAGCTGGGCTAAGAAAAATTATTACCTCTCCTCCTAAAAGCCTTGCTTTCTATTCTGAGACCATGACAGCTACAATAACATTATATCTTATCCCACAAGAATATCCTCCCATCTCCTGGAAGACTTGATTGTGTTGTCCAAAGAAGCTGTGAAATCACCTTACAACATTGAATACATGCAATCCCTTAGGCATATTGGGAAGAGAGGGAAAATTTGGATCATCTTTCTGCTCAAGTATTTGTAGTTCAGGAAATGTTTCAGATTGTTATTTTGTACCTCCACAGACTGCTTTTAAAAACAGAGCGCTGCAATTAGATAAATGTGTATTCTGCTGCAATATTGACTACTCCAGCATTTGCTCTTTCAGCCTGAAAAAGGGTTGCTCTGGATTTATCCTGCACAATTACAGGTATTTTCCTTGACGAACAACATTTCTAACTCAGCGCTATCTTTCTGCTCACACCTGGTGACCCTTAGTGCTGCCAGGTACCCGCTTCCAAAGGAGTCCACTGTGGTCTACTAGTAAATCTCCAGCTTAGCTTCCCCACTGGAAATGCTGATGCAAACCCTCCTTATCCAGCTCACAGGCCCAGCGGTGCCTTCAACAGCACCTGAGTTGTTCCAGCACCATCTGCTCCAGCACTGCACAGCTTCATGTTGAGGATCATATACTGTGAGCACCTTATAGGTGATTTCTGCAGAATTGCTAATTTGTGGATCATGGAACTGACACAGCAAAGAGCCAACGGATTTCTCTATGCAGTTTGTAATCACTTGGAAAAGGAGTCTCTCCTGTTTTAATCAGGAGACCACTCTTGCAGTCTAATTCCACAGTTAGTGAAGTTTTCCCCTTAACTTACTCCTGTTAACTTGTACTACTGAAACTCTGGTCAATGCTAAATAAATCCCTTTCTCTTTGGGGCTTATGCAAGTCAAAAAGCTAGATGAGAACACAAAGTTAGGTGACAGAGAGGGAGAGAAATATGCTGGATTCTGATAATTGCTCTTCTCAGAATAAAGGGCTTCCAATTTATTACAGTCAGAAGGATTTCTACAGCATTGAGAAGGCCATATCAGTCCATACATACTAACGCAAGATTGGGCTTTCTATTATGATATCAACATTTTTTCCCCAAACAGACAGCAGCATGACTAATCTCAAAGCTCCAAAAAAAGAAAGCATCTCCTCTTTGTTTGGCCTCTGAAATCTTCTAGATATTTTTTTAAAAATTCTCCCTCTTCACTCCTTCCCAATACTTAAAAAAAAAAAATAGGAAAGAAAAAAAAAAACCACACCAAAAATAAAAATCTCTGTAAATTTAAAGTGAAAGAATTCATTCAAAAGTAAAACACAAAGAGAAAAGCTGCAGTGGTAGATTCCTTCTAACCAGTGAATTTATTCTAAACTCAGTATGGAGAAGCGAGTAAAACAAAGGTCAGCCCCTGTGCTGGGAATTCCCCTGACCTTTCAGGCTGCATCCATCATCGATATTACACAGAACGTGCCATTTATCACACCAAACAGAGAGCAACTCTTTAACTCCTTTTCTCTTCCCAGCAGCACAAGGCCAAGCAATTATTCAGATTTTAAAGCACAGCTGATGTTTATCCAGTTTCTTTTCACAGCTCTCCCTCTTTGGGTCCCTCCCTTCCCCAGCCAGTGGATTTACAGTAAACGATGGATACAGCAGGGAGCACATTTGGACTGCTGTGTTTGGGGTAGAAGGTTGTGACAGGGAAGATGCAAACCGCATTTGAAAAGGCTGTCGAATTCTTTTAAAAAGGGTCTGCTTCCCTGCTGACACCTGGCCCATATCCTAACAACATTTGTGGCAATTCTCTCCTGAATTCAGTAGCAGATCGAGGGAGGTTTTTCATTACGGAGGAAGAGAGTTCTCTGAAAGAAGGTTTCAAACCTTTAGGAAGCATTGAGTATTTATTCTGCTGCGTGTTCTATAGAGGCAGGCAAGAGCAATTGGGTCTAACACAACCACCCTGGAAGAAGCGCAAGGGAAGCCCGGGACAATCCCACCTCTGTGTAAGTGTGCTCCCAGGTTTTCCTACTCCAAAAGGACAAGCATGTCCCAGAAGACCCTCATTCACACAGGATGCTCCAGAGCCCAGCTTTCCAGGCTCAGGCAACACATGGCAGGATTCAGAGCCAGCACACGTCCCAGAGCCACCACAAATCCCAAAGGATTCAGCAGGCCCACTAGGCCTGGCAGAGCATCTCAGCCCTCCTTTGCTGCACACAGTGTCCTCATGCCAATCAGTGTCTTCTACCTGCATCTCATTCACACATTACCAGCACTAAGGACCAATTTGGGGTCTCCCAATCTCCTCTTCGCTGCGAATGAAGGAACACAGGGCAGTTGCCGGGATATTTATGGAAGGGTGAGTGGGGCAGCTATGTTTGTGGAAGGTTAAACAGCCTAATGCATAGTACGAGCATCTGTGTCATGAATCAGGGATTAAAGTAAAGTCTTTTTCATCAAAATTCAGCCATCTCAAACATAGTAAATAATAGGCTAATTAGGCACCTGCTCATTTAATGTCCAAGGGAGAGGCCAGTTCTTGGCACCAGCGAAAAGTCATTTTCAAAGCTGTGAACCATCTACAGTAAAAGGGATCAGCTCCTTCCGCTCCCAAATGAGGCTCTTCATCAGAGAGGGTAAGACAAGGGTATCTCTGCCTTTCTGTTTGTGCTGCCAGGCTTGCAAACTGACCTTGGGCGGGTGAATCAGATAGGAATGGCCTGATTCAGTGAAGGATGGGCATGAAACGCAGGACCTGACCTTCAAAAGGACAAACGCTCAGAATGCAAAGAGTGGGAGATTGCAACGGTCACAAAATGGGCAGCTTTGCTAACAATGATAATTAGTTTTCCTTCCATGAACTGGGTGGTCAATAGAAAAGGGCCATGACACACTTGCAAGTACAATAACTTTGAGCAGAGATACATGATCCATTTGATTCCTGATCACTTCCTTCTCTTAGTCCCTCAAATTAGTCTCACCTAATGTTCTCACCTTCTGTTCTCCCTAAGTGCAGGGCAGCACAGGAATCAGCTCCTCATCTTGTTGTGGTGGGGCTATCAGCACGCTGCACACCTGGCTGTGGTGTGGTACCTCTGCAGCGGGCAAATCTGTTTTGAATGATAGCCAGATTTAAGATGGGGTCTTTTAAGGTTGATTGAAATAACCCCAAAACTGCAAGGATTATATTCCAGCAGGGAGGCTGGAGATGCATCTTTATTCAGAATAAATGCCATTTCCTCCTAAGCACTCTTATCTATCCCTCACACACAGCTCTAAGATCCCTTCAAGCAGTGAAGTGTCACTGCCAGGCAACCAGATACCTGAAGGCCCCTTGGCACTAGGCAGCCCCTCAGGCAAGATTTGTAGCTAATTTTCCTTTCTGGTACATTTTTGAAGATAGCCAGATAGAGTTTTTAGTTTCAAGGTTCTTCATCTTCCTGGACATTGGACATGAGAACTAGCCCTCAGACTGCTCAAGTTGCTTACTCCCTATTAGAATCGTCAGCAATTTCTGGGAAAGCCTAATGAACCATTCCTCAGAAAGTTGCCTCTTCTTAACGCATCACCTTAGTGCATCATTATGACTCTCCACGCTCTCTATGGAACTGGCTTCAAGCCAGATGTGGTGCACCCTGGGCTCCTGCACTGCTCCCCTGGGACAGACTGGATTTTCCAAGGTAGCTTGTTTGCGATTAGCTTCCAATTTAAGAAAGGAAGGTTTTACCAAATGCAATATGGCCATGAATAACATGGGCACTTTAATAACCTGTAAGTTATTTATTTTGCTATTAAATTCTATCCATCCACTTTATTACATATATTGTTCCAAGAATTTCACTTTGCAAAATATGTCAAGCCTGCTCAGGTATTGCCCGTTGCACAGTAAAGCTGTTTTACTCATATACCATGAGGTTATTTAAAATTACTTAAAAATACCTACAACTACAAGAGATTCGGGGAAAAGCTTACATCCACTCTCTGCCCTTCTGTCTCCATTTGTCTGGCTATTTGTCCTTTTGCACCTTCAGCAAAATTTCACTGAGGCTTTTCATACAAATCTCGTCTGAGAATTGTCTCTGAAAGCTACAATCCTCAAGGCCATTATCGAATGCATTTTAAAAGATACTATAAGAGAAGAAAAAAAGACAGATCTTAAAAATATCTTCCTTTTACGAATAACGTTTCTGATGTCAAACTGCTATAGCCAAATTGGTATTTTCTATATTCTTAGTTTTAAAACATGAGTCATTTTATCCTCAAAATTTTGGTGTTCTGCTCTCCCTCTCTTTAATTCCAATGCCCAAGGACTGAATAGCACCATGATTAAAGTAGCATATCAGAGACATGAATTGGTTCAGATGAATAGGAGAAACTTAAAATAAATGTAATTTACAGATACTGAAATAATGAAGCTCCAAGAAAGCTGAAATAGGATTCAAATGCTTACATACCAGAACTAGCTCTTTTGTTTATGAAAGTAACAGCCAAAGCTGCCTAATTTTCAGATATGTAGAAACTGAGTGTACCTTCCCATGCCCAGAATTGATTGAAATCACACTGCTTGTCTTACAAAGCTTCAGCATGGGTGTAGAGACAGCCAAATTAGAGCATTCTGAACCTACACCTATGTAGGTTATGCAACTCCATATTTACTGTTGGCTTTGAAAGTTATTTTCCCCTGACTCCAAATCACAAATTGGTACTAGCCATTTGCATCTTGTCAGTCAGATCACACCAAACGGCATACACACAATATCCCATCCCTCAAGCATAGTTCTCCTAGGAACTCATCTCTTCTTTCCTCACCAACTGCTTCCATTTTGCAGGTTTCACGACTAGGAAACTGGGGGCAAAAGACCTAAAAGAGCCACTTCCAGGAACTAGGAAACTCTTGGCATGTTGGAAGGTCCCATGTTTACCTTCTTGGGGACCAAAGGGCTGAAGCCTCCTGATACGGAACTAGGACCTGATGGGACAGCCAAACCCCTTGGGCTTAAAAACTGAGGGAAATTCCAGGAGAGGTGAAGGAATAACCCAGGCTGACAGTTGGGGAGGGACTTGGTTGGACTTGAGACTTGATGCTGGGAATCGTCACATTTGTCCTTGAGAGATGCCAATCAGAAGTGTTTTCAGCATGCAGAGAGGGCAAGCACTGATTTGAGGCGAGTCTAAACACCCATGCAGACATACTCTAAGGTAAATCAGTATCCTTTGTGGAATGGAAAAAATCCTCACGCAGACTTTTTATGTTCATGAAAGCAATACTATAACAACCCCTACCAAAATAAAGGAAGCAATAGCCAAGCAGAAACTACACTTAGGAGGGCTAACTCAATCTGTTCTGCCCTCAGTCTGTTCCATAAATTCCAATCCAAAGGCTAAAAAAGCTGAAATACCCCACCGAGTCCTAATGGGGTTAGATAAAGCATCCACTGTGTTATTATCAGAGGTACCCAGAGCACTACCAGCTAAATTCAGTTTTATTCTCTCCACAGTGTCCTGCAAGAGGGCAGCAGCTGGCAACGCACTCCAGCCAACTCTCCCTCGCACAAGTTAGAGGAGGAAAATTCCTATCAGGTCACCCCGCCAGCCCGGGCTCTGGCAGGATGGCTCCCCACAGCTCACTAAGGGGCTCTGCTCCAATTAGCATGGGCCCCTTTGACGCTGGCCAGCCTGCAGAGCCAGATGGCATCTTCTCCTTGGCATTTCGGGCCTAGGTGCCCGGTGCAGACCACTGTTTTCGTAATGGCCTTGTAAACGGCTCCCAAGCTTCATTCCAAATGCTCCAGTCTCTCCCTGAACTGCGAAGAGACTTGATCCAATCATACTGCTGAACTCCACGGGGAAGACACAGACAAGCACCTTTTCAAAATACATAACCAACAGGAAAAGCAATGCATAAAGCAAGCTATAGGTGTAATATATGTATAGGCACACGCACATACACTCTTCTTACAGCTCACAGCGCACAGATATTAATGGGCTCCTATGATAAATCAATCTAAATGGCTGAGAGCAGCCACAGTCATCATTTACAGCTTCTGCTGACTTCAATAGAAGACACTGGCACTTTCAGAACTAAACCGAGAGCTAAACTAATATTTCACTTGGATAAATTTCTCTGTTTCAGACGTAGCAAACTGCATTTGGAGTTATTTTCACTAATAGCATAAAATCACAATGCCTGTTATGATATAAATTTTCATCGGCCTTTGCTATTACAATACTGCAGAAATCAACAGTTATTTGCAAACACCCAGCACAGAATACTACCTTATTAAACAACAATGGCATATATCAATTTGACTAACCCAGCCAATAATTGCTAAATATTTGCATTTGCAAACAATAATCCACTATGGAGACAGATGTAAAACCTCTGCTGTAATAACACGCAGGGAGGCGGACAGGCCTCTTTACTGCACTTGCCCAGGTACCGGGGTTCAGCTGCATGGCCCACTGCTGCTCTCCTGCTCCCTCCAAGCTCGCTCAAAGTAACCGTGCTGCTTGGAGAAGAATCCTTGGAATTAAAGGTGGGATGCGATGGGATCAAGCAATCAGCATGTTCTGGCTCTCAAAGAAAACAACAGCATCAACATAAAAAAAAAAATTACCTCTTACATCAGGTAATGTCTTTTCTATCTTGGATTCTGGGGAAAAAAGCAGCCTAATTACCTAATAGTCCTGCTCTCTTGAACACCCAGGCCTCTTGTTTCTACAAACACTGTCTAATTTGTCGTGGTGGGACACATTCATCTCTGCAGAGCTGGAATAATTCAAATTTCCAAGGAAAACTGGGATTTTGTGCTGTGAAAGTCAGGTGAACTGATTTACACTGTTTTCTGAACAAGGTTGTCAACAATATCCAGCACTTCTCTGCTCTGCAGCTCTATGTTGTCTTGCAAGCACAGGCGTTTAGGCCCTAAACCTTCCCTGTTAGCGGCTGCCTCGTGTTGAAAACTCCTTGTTGAGCTGAGCAGGAAAGCAGTGATTTGCCCAGCATTGCCAGGCTGGGCAACAGCCCAGCTTCCTCCTGGGCCCTATTCCACCTAGGGCATTTTCTGCAACATTTTCATATGTGCTTTGAGGAAAGGCACACTTTTCACCAAAAACCAGCCCCCCAGGTTCCCTCTCTGCAGCACTGCTGCTGCAGCGTTCATTTGCAAATGACTAAAAACGAGTCTAACCTTTAAATGTTCCTGCATTACTTAGCAGTCAAAATAAACACGGCAGAAAACATACTCTCCCTAATTTTAGCAGCCTCCGAGGCTGGCATACGCCGGATGCCGACACATGCCATGCTGTGAGTCACCCACATGTGCGAAGCCGCCGCTCTCGCCTCCGCGGGCCGGGGCTCGGGATGATGCAGAGCGTCTGCCGGGCGCGGGGAGAGGCTGGTGTCCTCGGCGGTGTGTGGCAAACCAGGAGCCTCTGCTGACATCAGGGCAGATCGATACAGCCATTATCAAGGGACATAAACAGAATAAAGAGCTGTCTCCGTTGCATGAGTTAACTCCGCGAGGAGGAGAACATCCGACTCCTGAAGGGCAGACTCCCCAAGCAAGCACAGGCAATAACGTTTCTATAGGCTACAAGTCATCAGAGAGGATTAAATCTATTCCTGCTGAGATTTAATTCTACAGCGAGCACTCCGCTTGGGGAAGTCATAAAACACCACAAATTCCTAGCAGAAGACCAATGCTAAGATGAAAGTAGCTTGTTTTCAAAAATCACAAAACAATAGATTGGTTGAACTCAGAAAAGAAAAAGATTTTTCTTGACATATATCTAAGTAAACGGGCTCCAAATAATGCTTTGCTGATGGGCTTCTTTCCAGAGACGGCTGTATTTCAGCAGGGCATAATCTGATACCTAACTTGCATCTGAACTTTGCCATGCTTTGGATTTAAGATATAATGAGAGGGGACAGGATCCTGTTTCAGAAAATACTCTTGAAAACCCAAATTTAAGTGGAGGATATTCACATAGTTAGAAAGTTACCAGGTAGAGGACAGTCCATAAATAAAAACACTTAAAGCAACAGCCTATCAAACACAACAGGTTGGAACATTAGCAGCATTATATGCCCTCTGCAGTATTATTGAGCAAAAATATCAAAAACACCAGAAAAACACCAAATCAAAACACAAAAAGTGTAAACCAGACCAACATATCATGATGAGGGAGGCAGCAAAGATTTACAAGCTTTTCACACAAACTTTTTTTGCAGAGCTCTCCTTTCAGCAAAATTAAATACACTGTCCTCTTCTCCTCCCCCTGACAAATGCTCCATTTCATGTGTTCATCTTAATTTAGACTCCTGCTCTTCATGGCTGGGTAAACCCTGTGTTTCTTCCTCATACAGAAGATATGAATCGAGGGTGATCAGTCCTCATAATGCTACCCCTCCTCCTCTTGCTGTGTCCTGATAAATAGTGAAATAATTAACTGCACCATCTCTCAAGAAGTCACCTTGGCCACACAAGCAAGCCCAACAGAAAAGAAGTGGGTATCCACATGTCAAGTTACTGCTGGCTTTTTTCACGCTCAGGAGGACTTATCTGCATGAAGCCTGTTCATATCCAGAAAGAGCAGCCTGCAGGTCACGCCATCAAAGGGACCTAGCTAGGGAACCTCAGCCTACAACACAGTTTGATATAAATCAGATCCCAGAAGAGAATACATTAAATATTCAGCAAATATACCAAGATACTGAGAATAAACTTTTTCTGTTAAAAGGTTAATGACCTGACAACTACAGCAAAGTGGGTTTTGAACCTATCTAGAGGAAGATTTACTATTCCAGACCTGAGATAAACCTTCCGAGCTCTTTAAGATCAGTCATTCTCTCTAACAGCTAAGTCACCACAACCTGGTGAAGCTCCGAGTTTGATGCCCATTTAGGAAAAATGTGATCGATGATGTTTAGTACTTTGTAAGTCAGACTAGATTATCACAGTGATTCCTGTCTAGTTTTAAAACCTATTGATCCACAGGTGTCAACACTAGGGAGGACAACAAGTAGAAGCCTTCAAAATACTAACAAGATAGAACAAACCCTAGCTTTGATGTTGAAAAATTCCAACATCAGAATGTACCTCCTGACAAGAAGAAAATTAAACTTCCCCTAATTAATACTAGTTTTAATAGGATTTTTTAACAGACATCTAGTAATGTCTGTAATAACTTTTCAGATTACTGTATCTGACTAGTAATATGTACTGCATCTCATTACTAACTAGATATATAGTAATCTGCAAAGATGACTGAATGCATCCATATGGAAAAAAATTATGATATTTACTCTAGCTTGAGTCAAGCAACTGATAAGAGTTTCCTTGCCTGAGGAACCTGTGCAGGAGCATTCTGCATACAAGGTTCCTCTGGATTTGATATTTTATCTAGGCATGTACTAGTGAAGGTAGTCAGTAGAAATGCTTTAACAAGAAGAAAAATTAAGCCTTGTGCCACTGCGGCTTGAGAAACACTATGAATAGGTCACATATATCACAAAAACCAGCCATGAAATATAAGAACTTGCAGCCATCCAGGGACTGATTAATGATTCAAATAAGCAATCTCTTTGCATAATAGCACTTAGGGAACATTACAGACATAGACCCCATTCAACAGCTTAAACTGGGCTCTAGATCAAGAAAACATATGCAAAACTGCAGGGTTGCTGCCCGCAAAATCCTGTTAATAATGCTACAGGCATTAAGCTATTTTTGTGCCTGCTAGTCTAAAAGTGTAGATTTTCAGGTTTCAGGAAAATAACAACTCAGAAGCAGCTCTGCTTCATTAAAATGCTCACAGGATGAGTTTTAAAAAAGCAAAGATCCTGGCAATTTGAAATTATAAAGAATATCTATTATACTTTTCAAAAGAGCAAAGGTATTATTTGTTCAGCACTCAGGTTGCCCTCGCTGTAACTAAAACCCATCAGAGTAAGATATCCCCACTGGATTCATTAGTTACTATACCTTTCTTAAAGCTGTTAAGCAGAGGCTATGTTCTTCTCCCAGGATTCCTATTCTCACACCCAGTCTCTGGATGACACAGTTAAACAGCTGCAAGCTGTAAAGAGGAAGGGGAGAACCTCATCTACAGGATTTGGGAGGATTTCCACTGTAGAATGAGATAAACCAAGGAAATCAAGGTGTAGAATGAGATAAACCAAGGAAATCAAGGCCCCAGACTCTACTCTACACCTTTACGTAATGTCACACAGGCAAGATAGCTGCATCCATTGTCTGAAGATAATTTCCTTTTGAAAACTAGGGAAATTGCACAGTTTGTAGGCTCTGCTGCTCCCATTGAGAATATGGTTTCACATGAGAATATGGTTTCAATGAGTGATTTGGTTGACTTCACACACTGTCTGCTTCAAGGTTCAGGTAGCCTCAGACACCATAAGTACAGGACTGCAGATACATAGGATAATTTAGAGAAAGCTCTGTTCTTCCCCTCTAAGTGGAACACTTCCTATAATTTGCCCATAAAAACAATCATCCCAATGCAGCCTTCATATGAACATCCCTTTCTCATTTTTTTTCTTTTGTGGAATTGTACAAGAGACTGCCAAAAAGCAGTAGTGGAATTAGTGTTGCTTAGAATGCTGGAGCTCATACAAGAGTGTAGGGGTGGATACATACATACATATATACATATATATATATTTTCTTTTTTTTTTTTAAAAAAAAAAAGAACTTCCTCAAGTAAAAACCTCCCTATTTTGGTAGCTTCTAAAGTAAGAACCTTCCAACCCTGGACCTAGCATTAATAGCCTTTGACAGACTGTCACACTGTTCATGCTTTTCTTGTTTTAGCGACTTTAATGTATTTGTATTTTTGTATTTTGAAATCACTTATTCTGCTTCAAAATGTCTCTTTCAAGCTGAACAGTCCATGCTATTTAATCTCTCCTTATACAGAAATCATTTTAAATTTCTCAGCTTTTTTCTTCACCCTTTTCTAGAACTTCCTTGGTCAGTTCGTCTCAAGCTCAGTTCATCAGAGCTGTAAACTTTATTCAAAATATGGGTAAATATATTAAGGACCTTACTGACAGTTCCAAAATGGTCTCTGCCTTCATGAGCACTGTCAATCACTTGTAAGCTACTTTGAAAGGTCTTTAATTGCTTCGAAAAACATTATTCGTTCTTTTTATAAATTACGAACATTTTGAATAATTCCATGCAATGTGCACATGCAAAACTGAAATTTACCACTGTGAAAACTCACCTTGTCTTGTGCCATCAATCCAAAGGAAGGCTGTATCTCATTCAGTAGCAGTTTGGGTTCTAAATGTCTTTGAAATCATTTAGTTATTAACTTTGCCAAGGCTTTCCAGAACTACAAATATAGCATAGGCATTGGATTGGCTTTATCCATGCTTGATCAGTTCTTTCAAAAAATTCTAATGGATTTGTGAGGTGCAAATGTTCCTTCCAAAATTATATATAGCATTATACCACTGTTATCCAAGTATATGACTTCTCCCTTATAATGGGCAGGTCTAATTTGGGAATTCCCTTTAGGCTCCACAAAATAAACACTAAAACAAATAATTCATTCAACTTTTCTGCAATGACCTTATTTTCCTTGAGCACTTCTTTTACATCTTGATCATCTATCAACCTTATGGACCTTCAGGCAGGCTTCTTTCCTCTGATGTATTTGAAAAAGTTTTTTTTATTATTAGTTTTTATGCCTTTAGCAAGTTATTCTTCAAAATTGTGTTTTTGTCCTATATTATTATGGTTTTACATTTAACTTGTCAGAATAAGTTGTTTTGTTTTTTCCTTACTTCCCTCATTTGGACAAGACTTCAGAAGATGTCCTTTTATTGCTAATAGCCTTATTCAGTCTAATGCTCAGCTACGCTAACTTTTTATGATCTTTATAAAGTTGTGAATTTTTTTTAATAAGGCTACTTTGTTTACCCTCTTATAATAATGATACGAAAATGCTTTCCCAAGTAATGTTTGCATATAGCTTCCATGTCCCTTTAAACTGTTGTTTCATGGTTCTCTTGCACATTTAGTTGTTCCTTTTATTTTTCTTTTCCATTTTGATGTTGTTTGCTTTTTTTCAGAGTGTGTGTCTCTTTACTTCTTGGCTTTTATACTTCATCAAGAGTGATGAGTTTAATCATGTTTACATTTATTATTACAGAATGATTCTGTGACAGTTACATCTTCAATCAAGTCATTCCCTGCTTAGGGATATTAAAAAAAAAAGTAGTCTTCTGTTTTGGACTCCACTATTTCTTACTCCAGGAAAATGTCACTATAAATAAATAAATAAACAAACGTTGTTTTTACACTGCATTTAGTCACAATTTTAGCCACTCCTCATTGGGCTCTGCATCCTCACAACGTCTCTGATCTCTTTTATTATGCCACTATAAGGATGGTTACTGTTGCCATTTTGACACTATAGCTCTAATACTGTATTTTTCCCCAATTTGGAAAGAAGTTTTAGTGTGTAGAGATTTCACTGTACTTGCTGATACAAGTTCTCTCTTTTTTTTCCTTTTTTTAAGCTTCTGAGATTTCTTCTTTCTATAATGTCATTCCTCCATTGGCTTGGTTTCCTCTGCTATTCATGAGTAATTTTACACTGCTATTCCAGGGCTGCCTGATTGAGATGCTATTATGTCAATATCCTCATTTAAAATCAGCATTCCACTTTACCCATCTTCATCGCATGCACTGGGCTAATTGTCCACTGGCTGTGTAAGCCTCTATTACAGCTATCTTGCATCAGTAGAATAGCACGAACAGACATAGTTAGGTCAAACACTTGGCCAGCTGTCTGTAAATCATCTTTGAATACTAAGAGCTCTTTTGTATTAAATAAAAAAGCCCTGGCAGTGACTTTACTGGCTATGTTGCCCCTGCGTCTTAAAAGGCAAATGCAATCCCAGGCGGAAAATTGAGCTACGCGAACAAAGGGCACGTTCCCAATGCTGTCTGAAGATGGAAAAAATAAAATGGATCAGCTCGTTCCAGGCATTTCCACTCACATTCTGTGAGCTGCCCCATCTCTGAATGCTGTGGCAAGAGCCAGCTGGAAGTGACTGCCACACCGTGCCGGAGCTCATTGCACCCCCTGCCTATTAGTTCAAATACAGGCCCTGAATGAAGCATCTTGTCAATGACCTTGACTCTCACCCAGTTTACAGAAGCACTTGGGGGAAAGCAGAGGCAAAGGGGAACTTGTCATAACTGGGAGAAAAGAACATACAAACAAAATGTTAAAATAAAACCTCAAACCTTGCGTCTCATTGAGAATCACAGAAGGGGAGGAGAAGCACAAAACAAATTACTGAGGAGGAGCTTGATTACGTCTTCCAGTCTCAAGGAAGCCCTCCTATGGCACAGAACATTTAAACCACTCCCCGATTAATGCTACTAAAAAAAAAACAAACAGCCTCTCTCCCTAATGCAGATACTAACAGAGGAATTTGATAATATCACCATGGTAAGAATCACTTGAAAAATAAAGGCAGAAAGAAGATGCAAAAGCAAAGCGGAAAAAAATCCATACCAAACCTCCCTTGTACACACAGATGAAGAAAGAAAAATGTGTACATTTTATATAAAGAGAATATTTTCCTCCACTGACAAGGGGCAAATTCTTTGAAGAGATGGCTCCGATTCATCAGCAGGGTGCTGGCAGATGCCCCTAGAAAAATAGAGAACATGGCTGTACATCTTCAAAAACTATTTTAGGAGACACTATTTCCTCAGAGGGATGTTTGAGTTGTGTTCAGACCCCTAGGCATGTCCCAGGAAAATACAACCATGTTTTGATGGTAGAGAGGGTACTAAAGCTTTGATGGATAATATTTTGATCCAAAGTAAAAGAGAAGAAGAGTTTGACTAAAGGCCCTAAAGAGCTGTGGAAAGAGACAGAGTTGCAGAGGTAAAGCTAAGAAAGCAGCAATGCAAGTTCCATGTAATAGCAATAAAACACCTAGAAGAAAAGCTAATAAGGCACATAGTACATCACTGAAAAGTGGAGGTCATAACATGCCTGCCCCAAACAGAAGTGCAAAGATTTCTCAGAATGGTGAGCTACAAAGAGAGCAAAAACGCACACAAAAAACAACGAATCAAAAAAGTGCCCAATTTAGATGTTCAGAGCAGCATCCTGCAAGTGCTACCGTACACAGATGTGTTAAGACAGAGGCTGAAAATCTTACTAAAGCACCTGAGGAACTGAAGGAGTTAAAGAGGTACAAATCCACAGATATGATAGGGAGCCACACACCAATTTGTCTATAAATGTTTTTTTTTTTAATGGGAGATGAAGGTTAGCTGAAAATGCTCCTATGCCAAATATAAACATTATCAAAAGAGATAGCAAAAAACCCATGCTCTAGTTCTCTATGCCTGACATTATCCCCACACTGACACGATTAGCACATTGAGTACAAACACAGAGAAATTTGGTAGCTGCAGACACATTCCCAAGAGAGTCTAGAGCACTAGACAAAAGTACAGTGGAGCAGTGTCCAGAGCTAGATTACAAACATGTCAGTGTGATAAAAACAAAAACAATCCAACCAACCAAGAAAAACAAACCCAAAGCCTGTCTACTTTAGATGAAATGTGACTTTTAATTCCCAGAGCTAGCACAAAAAATAAGGTTATTAAGCAGGGGGTGGCCTGCTTATGGTCATGCCCATCACATACATTTCAATCAGCAGATATCCATAGATATCAACAACAGATAACAACAGAGAAGGTTTACTGGGAGTACTTTTGAACAGTCTATAGTGAAGCATAGTGGAGGTTAGGGCATTAGTAGCTCCTTCTATGCTAGTCTAACAGGATGGTGGAAAATAGAGTCAAAATCCAAAGCACCTGCTAGCAAATGCCACGGAATCAGACAGTGATCTGTACATCACGTTGTTAAATTACAGCCTAGCGCCGGTGAAGCAAAGGTTGCCCTACTGGCATTTTGTTCAACAGAGAGTTGAAATACGAATTTTATTTGCAATACTAAAAAGTTACACTTCAGTCAGTGGGGACTTGCAAGGCGGAAGTGGGAAATGGCATTTCTACAACAGCAATAAACTGGCACAAATACCAGCATTATCACAGAAAGCAGCCACAGAGTTGTTGCAGCTGAACCCACACTGCATAGCAGAATACCTCTTCCAGTTTCAAGATGACAGAAAAAAGGGTCATTTTGCTTGAGAAAAACTCATTTTGTTTGCTGGTCATTTTGCTTGAGAAGAACTCAGAGCAACAACGTGCACTACACCAGGGTGAGAATTGCTGTCGAGATCTGGTGGTGCCTGGTGATAGTTTGTGTCTAGGTGAGAATCGCAAGGTGCAAATCACAACCCAAGTTATGACAGGGACTACCTGACCCTTCTTAAGAGGCAGTTAAAATTCAATATTGTGCAATCAATGATTACTCATTATGATTGTGTTGTTTAGCTGGGAAAGGAAGTCCAAGAGCTCTGATAACAGCAAAATAGAGCCAGGTATTGCATTATGCTAAAGATCTGATTACCCTGCGTTAATTTGTTTTGACTCCATATATCAGATGATGCAGACTGATTTGTTTGGCTCTGAGTGATTTCTGAGCAACAGCAACCCCAAACCCACAACCATTCCAAGGGTTTATTAAACATTCAAACTGGTTTCAGCTGGAATAAGAATCAGTTTTTAGCTATACAACAAAATACATTCCAAGTTTGTTGCTCCAATTCTTACCAGGAATTAGGGAGATGACAAGGGAAGAAAAAACATTCAGAGCAGAAAACAATTGCTTCTAGTCATTCAAATGCTACATTAGGTACTATTACTTTAGGGCTTATAGTGTAAGAAGCAAAACTCTCGTAAAATCTACTATTACACTTTTTTTGTCAAATACCTAGTACCACACTGATGATACTATTAATAACATAATTTCACAAGAAGAGTGAAAGTAGAGACTCTAAGATTGACATAATTTGCAGAACAGAAAAAAAAAGGAAAAAAAAAGAAAGAAAATCTATGTCACACTGTAGCAAAGCCCATACATCACAGAGGCTGCCTTTTTCTTAATGTGGAGTCATCTGGTAGCACAGCCAAAGCCAAAGAGAAGGGGGGATTAATAAAACAATGCTGCAGTACAGATGGTTGCTAGATGTAAAATATCAGTTACAGGTTTCTAGGTCTTCCTCTTGTTACTTGGTTTTCCACTGAATTAGAAATGCTCCCCTCAAAACATGGTAGTGCCTTTACCACTGGGGTCACCATCACTACAAAACATAGATAACTAAGAAGGCTGAGGTTTGGACCTGCAGCATAAGTAGCACTTATGCTCATATAACCACACTTGGAACCAAAGCTCCTGTATGCTCCAAATTATCACTCTTGACTTTGAACTCCAGCTGCTGCAACTGGAATCCCATAAAAAAGCATGTTCAATGACAGTTGTCACTCAAGCCCCATTTTCCCTCTCCACACAAGTCTACAGCAATATTTGTGACTATAGTATATATAGTGTGCGTGTAGATATATATACATATATATATATATGTATTTTTTTTTGACAGGTCTCCAGCTCCGTCAGAGGACAAGGTTCATAGCATGACGTTTCTGAAGGATAGTAATCATTTGCACATAGGACTCCAGCTTCAATGACGGCAGAAGAGAGAAAACAGGTAGCACAGAAGAAAGGGAGACACAGTAAGACAGAACACAGCGCTACATGGAGACCTGGAGCTTTATATTTCATCTCTGCTTCAGTATTTTCATATGATGAGGGCAAGTCACTTATAACAGACTCTTCCCAAGCAGTCAGTACTTGCTTATTGCTTGGTTTTTATGTGCTGAGAAGTATAAACAACAGGAGTAGAAAAGCACCTTCCCCAGAGAAGGGAGGTAGTAGGAACCAGATACCAACTGTATTAAGAAGTGGTGAATGACACAGAACAAATCTGGTTCTATGCACCTTAAAATATCTGTTTCAAATAAGATGTACTTCTGACCATAACCATCTCTGCCTCTCTTACCCGTCCATACACAGATAATGTGTTTGCTTCCTACAAGGATGCTAAGAAAAATAATTAATTAATGCTTCTGAAATGCTCCCAGGCAATAGCAATCAATAGAAATGAAAAGCCCGCAAGATTAATAATTCTGTGCTCAGCACAGGGTCTAAATAGCGCAGAGTAAATACAAGGCCCCACAATGAACACTGAAGCTAAAACAAAACCCTGAATAGCTGTTCATTATGTGAAAGTTTTCAATTTGGAGAACTCAGGGAGGCAAGGGTCCGACAGACCGAATAACACGAGCCCCTGTGATTAAAGACCATATCACAATGCACATGCTCAAGGGGACCGAGCTGACACCGAACAAGCTACCTAAGTTCACTCATTAAACTTATTCTGAAGAGTTCATTTGCTCCTCGGGAAAAGCGCTGCATGGCCACAGAAACCTTGTGCAGCCAATAAAGCAGTTCCACTGCTCTCAGCCTCTGGGGCTTCAGCGTTTCTTATGCCAGAGATAAGGAGTGTTTATCTCTGCACACCATCCATGTCTTGAGCTTGCCAGTGCTGAGCACTTGATCCACGTTTCAAAACCTTTAAGCAGCTGCCTAACTGCAAGCACACAAGGTACCCTGCTGGAGTCAACCGATCTGTGCTTACTTGTTTTGCTGGATTCCTTATGAAGGATATAGACACTCATCCTGCAAACAGCTCTCTACGTGGAGAATATTATCACCCCCAGTGCAGTTTGGCTGCTGGAGTGGTTCATAAAACACCATGTTCATGTGCTGAGCTCATTCAGTCAGCCCAGCTCAACATGGGTAAGGGAAGCATCTACACCAATCACTCCAGTACAGCAATGGGGAGGTGGGGATGTCTATGGGCAAGGAAAGACAGAAATGTCTTCTGCAACAGCACAAGATCTGGAAAAGGAAATCTGTCATTTTGGTCTCATCTGCAGGATGGACACCACTAAACAGAGCTGAGAATATCACCATTCTCCCCATAGGCTAAAGCAGTGATAGTGACTCTGTCCTGAGCAATTGCTTCGAGATGAGTGACATGGATCTCCCTCTCTATCGCCTCTCCCTCTTTCTTTTCCCACCTACAGTTGATGCACTTACTTTAAGAATTTAAAAATAAGTACACTTTGTGAAATCCAGAAGAGTAACAGGGAACCACAGATGCCTTTGTTTTTATACAGTAGCTAGTGTAAACACGTAGCCTTGGACTGAAAGCTGCAACTGCTACAGCTATAGCGCTGTGTGTCCGTCATGCCCACTTCACTCATTTCTGCATCTGTTACCCTCCTCCTCCCTATAAAGGGAACCTTTTTCAAAGGAAACAGCTTATCTTCCCTACTGCAGCAGCAGAAGAAAAATCCTCCTATATAGCAATATTTAAAATGTGGTTTTATGCTCTTATGGCAGCTAATTTTCCTTAAATGATATAAGGCAATGAACACATCTAAAGAGTCTGCACCAAGCCATTCCAAAATAGCAACATGAAGCTGAACTTCCTCTGCTTTAAACAACCCAATCTCTCACAGGCAGCTCCTCATGACAGATCTGGTCTGGAGTGCGAAAGATGGAGGTTATTTTTTATTACAATATTTTGCAGGGATCTTTACATTGCACTTGATGTTGTGCCTTACACTCCGGTGCAGGGGGACATCAGGGGAGGCACATCCAGGTGCCCGTGTTCCCTGGCACAGCTTCACAGCAGCCCATGTGCACCCGCTACGCGTCTGGCCACCCATCCACCAAGTGCAGCTTATCCAAAGTTACGGTCTACATCTGGGTGACGGATGGGATTTTATCCAGAATACTTAATAAAAAACATCATTGATAAGACAAGGCTGGCACATGTCTTCCTTTTTGGTCCCAAGACTTTGGATACAGTCTGTTGATACCGACGTTATCGGGATCAGAGGGACTAAAAACCCAGCATTGCCTGAAGAAAAACAATAATCTTGGATTACCTCATATTGCTTAAGGTGTCTAAAACTGTCAGAAAGGCTCATATTGACTAGGGGACGATTAAGCCAGATGTGAGTTTTTTTGGTGAGCAGATAATTCACTGGGAAATGAAACTCTGAAGAGATGTCAGAACTTGGCTGGTAGTTTAATCCAGAAAAAAAAATCCTAACATATATTTGAAAAAAAAAAAAACAAAATGAACAGTTATATTTGTGTTTGAAAGGGTCCTTTTTCTTTCCTTCCTGAAGGAAATGAGCTAGAACTAGTTCATCTCAGGTTGATCACCAAGGAAGGAGTGAGAGACAGAGATGGAGGGAGAGGGAGGAAAAAAAAAGGAGCAGCACAGATCTCCATTTTAGACCAACTCTGACCAAACATTTCTTTTGGTTTTTCATTACAGTCACCACAGCAAATAAATCCATTCTTCACACACAGAGCAACTGGAAACTCCCACAGTTTTCAAAGCTTCCCAGGAAAAGGACCAAACTGAAATATTTCCCCAAGAGCTTTATTTTATTGACAGTGACTTTCAAATCTGTCAGGATTTGTTGCTTTGTTAGCTAAGGGCCTAGGTCTTTCCCTAAACACAGATTCAAGGACCTCTTTGTCTATGGAAAGAGCTTTATCCTCAGACAGAACATCCTGCAAGAGTTCTCCATCATGTAGAAAGAAAAATTATTGTCTTCTTAGGAGTAGAAGAAAGGAAGACTAAGCTGTCTGGGTCTTTATTCTCCATCACCAGTCTAATACAGCAGGGCTTGGCTGCCAACTGTGGGTACTCTATAAGCAGAAGAGAAAGATAAATTCTGCACCAATTAGCAATCTAAGAAATATTTTCAATGAAATGGGATTCTATCCCAAATTCAGGTTACTATGTATTCCCTTATCTTCCTAATACCTAAACTCAATTATTGATAATACCATCATTTGGGTGATAAAAGATCCATATGGGATCTACCAGTAGCAAGGGATAATAATCCTCTCTCTCTATTTGGAAGCAAACTAGATCCTTTTTTACACTACCAAAAACAAACAAACCAATAAACAAACACACCTTCAAGGCATTCAAGATGCAACTGTCCTTACTAGAATCACAGAATCACAAAGCGAGGACAAATAATTAGAATTCCATATAGAAAACAATAACCTGCAAAATCTCCGCATATTTTTGGGAGTGATTTTTTTCCTACCCATCTCCCATCTTTGTTTAGCAGTTTTTCTTGGGTGCCACATTCGATAATCCTTCTGTACTTTGATGTCAAACATTTAATAACTGTCTGCCTCCCTCCCACTCCCCCATATTCCCTGCAATCTATCTCCTCCGATTAGCCAAGATTTCACCTTCAACAACACCTCTGCTTCTCCGAGTGAGGCTGAGTGTGTGCCTATATGCTTATATAACATTGGCACATATTCCCTCCCTCCTGCTCTGCACGCCACATAGCAACCCCTGCCGGAGCGCTGGATTAGACATCAATGCCAACCCGTAATTCAATTTGGTGGACCTGCTGTTTCGAATCCAGCTCAGGACATCACGAGAGCAGCTCCATTGAATTTAGGCCCTGCTTTCTGCATTATTCCGTATTTAATCTGAGCTGAGCTTCATTTCACTGGCTCTTGCCACTCTGATGCTTCCAGGAACAAAAGACTCTTCAAAAGATCCCCGCGCTCATGCAGTGGGGGTGTTGTTTGCTTATTCCTTCTAGCGTCAACCTTCCTACTCACTGGATCGTTGTACATCTGTATGATGAGCTGCTTCACTCCGTGCAGGGTGGGATGAGCCCAGGGAGACGGGTTCGCCCAGTGCCGGTTTAAATCAAAGCCCATCAGGGAGCACCTGCAAAAAGAAAAATACACACGGGACCTAAGGGATCGATACGGGCTGCAGCCTCTCCTGGCCTTGGCTGTGCTGCCAGGGTTGTATCCCACAGGTGTGAGGTTCAAGAAAGTTATTCTCATAGAAAAAATAATGCAAATTTTTCCCCGAGGACAAAGGAAGTCTGTAGCCATGGCCGCAGTGAGAAATAAAGCCAGCAACAGAGCATCTACAAAAACATCTTTGGTCATCCAGCCTCCCCACCTGCCACCATATGGATGCTCCCTCCATCCCTTCCCTTCCGTGGCACTGTCTCTGGACAGGCCCAGCAAATCCCTGGTTTCCATCTCCTGAATGCTACATCTATGGGTCCATAGCTATGAGCATGATTCAGAAACTGTTTCTCTTTACCTTCAGTTAGGTCTTGACTCAGCAAAGCAGTTAAGAGCATTCAAATCAATGGTCATTAAACGGGTACTCAAGGTATTTAAAGCCTGAATGTAATTGCTGCACTCACCCTGCAGCTCTGTCCCTTTTTCTCCTGCATTCGCCTGGGTAGAAACTGAAGCCATTTACTCTTAAAATTCTCACTAGACATCAAATCCTGTGGGTTGTGGGAACACATGGGCTACCTTGACTTCTCCTTCCTGCCCAGATTCGTTTTCTTCTCAGTATATTGTCTGAGCTCAATTATACCACTCTGGTCTCACTGGGTAACATCCTACTCTGAGCGAAATGCCACTGAAATCAAATTGGCTGTCACCCACAAATGGATGAACAGACAAGAAATTAAAAGGCTGGAGTGGCATGGTAAGGAGATATGTATTTAAGGTGTGTATCTATCTAAAGTGACTGTGGCCACTGATATGAACAGAGAGAGAAGTCTGTTCGGCTGTCTCAAACTGAGCTTGGGACCGGTGGATCCTTGGATCTTGGGCAGATCTTGCTCAGCAGTTCTACGAAAGGCTACACGGAGCCCAGCATTTCTCCACAGGCAGAGATGCTACTTTCTCCATATATAAACAATTAAAAAATCAACTGCATTGCTAAAGCTTCCTGAGAAAAGAAGAGCTTTCATTGATCCCTGGTCTATTATGAGAATGTCCGTTCTGCCTTAATCTTTTAAACACACATATGTAAACAATAAAGATTTACTTCAGTAGCAGTATCCTTCAAGAGCAATTCTAAAAATCCAATGACTAAAGAACATAAATTTAATTGTTAAAAAGGAAAAAAAGTGCCCCACTCCTCTAACAACAGAAACAAAAAATTGCAGCCACCAAATCCAAATAAAACTGGAAACGGTAAAAGTGGATGAAGCCAGAGAATTGAGCTCACTTCAAAAAATTATGAAGAAATATTTTCCTCGGAATTGTCATCTGCTGAGAACTACACACTAAGGGGTATAGTCTTGTATCGCAGCTCCAAGCGGCAGCCCCACAAGCAGGAGCTGCTGGACTCCTGGGCTCTAGATAGCCCAGCTCTCAGGCTGCCTGGTGCTGGTTGCTCCAGCACCTCGTTGTCAGCTCCCGGCTCCTTTGCCACCTGTGTGGGTATCTGAGGGCTCAGCAAGGCCAAGAAAGCTACTGTTTGCCTGAGAACACTCAGATTTCTTCTCTGGACATTTTAACTATGTTTCTTCATAGTTAAAACCCTACACACAGTTTGGAGTCTACAGCTGTCTCCATCCTACTATAAAATTGAGAGCTCTCCTTTCCTTTCTTTATTTTTTTTTTTCTTTTTCCTTCCTCTAATGAAAATTCTTATCTCATCTCAGTTCTTCTACTCCTTTTTTTTCCTTCCTTTGAGTTCACAGAAGTTGATATAAAAGTATTTCCAGAGCCATAGGTGGAATTATGCTGGGATAAGACTCATATAAGAGCAGAATCATAAGAATGAGCTTTTCATTTAACAAACAGAGGAATTGTGATGATCATCATGAGTTTTACTGTATTTTGGCACAGTTCCAAAGAAAACAGCATGCACACTCTACAGGACATCATTCTTAAGAGAACAGAACATGAAAGCATATCCCCTTATATGGCTAAACTATCCCATTTACATTTGTTTTTAAGCATATTTAAAAGTAATAACACTACAGAAAACAAGCATATTTTGATTCCATTATATTCATCTCCAAAGCACATTGCAGTGGCCAAGCTAAAGGGGACCAAAAGTAAATTTTAATTTCAAATATGGACTGTCAATATTATATTTGGGCCTTGGAGATTTTTGGAAAACTTTATAAAACAAGTCATCCACATAGGGAACAGAAGTAAGCAAAATCTAATTTCTGGAAGATATAATGGTACTAGAATTTGCAATATTTGAATTTGCTATGAATCTCTGCTTAGTGATGAATTTCATAGTTTATTTCAAGCCACAAGATCATTTGAAAATAGTTGTCTCTACTTGAGAAGACTTCATAAACAGAGAAAGAAGCAATGTTTGACAAACAAGTTATTCATTTGGGAAGCTCCTCTGAGCTCTATTTAATAGGATTCCAAATTAATTTGCAAATATCATTTAGCTAGTCTTTGATGTAGTGTATCACATCTCTATCAATGTAACAATTAATTCAATTTCTGATGAAGGCATTACTGTTTCTTTTCAGTCCAGAAACAATTTTTTTTATCCTTTTTTAAAAAAGTCTTTTTTCTTTCCTTTTGCCTAAAGACAAATTTGTATCTACCACACTCTCTCTTTATTTATCTGTTGCAAACTTGTGGTCTCTCTAAGGGAACATCAAGTTGTGTTCCTTGGTACTTCAGATTTGATTATTGACTCTATTACATGTACAACTGTCTCCCAAAGCTCAAATATATCAAGACATGACCAAAACATACGCAAAGATTCTCCCACGTGCCTATTATAGATCCTGCATTTATTATATTCTCTTACTCCCAGATGATGTGATCTCTCTTGTGGCTAATACCTCCAATGCAAGAACTTGAATATGACAACTTCAATATGGCATCTTGCAGTGATTTTTAATTCTCCCTACCCAACTTAAACCAGCTCACTTCTAGTACATGTCGCTTGCTACTTTCTCTGTTTAACTGTTTATCTTCTGCTCCAAACACTGGGTAGGCAAATTAAAAATAAAAGTGGAAACAGCAGGTATATAACAGGAAACTCCTATGTTCCCTTGTAATATTTAATATCAAATATTTAAGACCAGTTATCTCTCTCATACTCAGAGTTCAAGTACTACTGCACTTCTTTGTGCAAATGTAATTGCATCTCAGTTTCGGAAAGACATCCAAATCTGTTCTGTTCAGATTGGGATTGTTTATATGAAGCAGTAAAATAGGCACATTCAGCAGAAGTGGGAAGGAGAGGAAAGAAAATTTATTATATCAAAAGATAGTTTTAGGATGACTTTTGAATAGGGATGGGGAGGACAACAACACAGAAAGACATGAGTGGTAAGGAGTGACAGAAGTACCTTCAAAAGTAAGAAGAGGTGGAGCTGGTGAACACATCCAGAGAGAAGGAACTGTAGAAAACTCATGAGTTGCAATAGTGTACAGCCATGAGTGCTCTTATAAATGTGACAGGTAATACTGATATCAAGCCAGGGAAGAACGATAGGCTGGTAGAGTCTATCACGGATGACAGCAAGGTGTAATCAAGAACAGGTGAGCTTTGAACAATAATAAAAGTAACATAATGCAGCTATTACCTGTTTGCTGTCATCCACTCACATTATGAAATTCTGGGGTTTGTGTCTGGGTTTTGTGTAGCTTCCACAAGAACTGATTAGTTCATCATTTAAAATATTTAAGCCATTAGCAACTATCTGAATTTTGGGTGATGCTGGTTTGAGTCTGCTATATACACAGATCAGCAAATACATTTCTGCTCAGCCACTGAATGCACATTTAAATCAGGTTCTGCAATTTCACTTGTGAATTCCAATCTGTGTTCCACAAAAATTCTCCAGCCTTTATCTGAAATTTCTGTTTTCTACCAGTAAATACATTTGTTACAGTGTTTGCAAATTTACATACATAAACACAGTGCAAATTCAGTCAAAGCAAATGAGTTTCAAAATTGAAATGGAAACTGAAACATTTTGCAGCATTCAAGCTCCTACTTGGGAGACAGCCAGATCTCAAGAGGTTACCAGCTCAACTCTGTAAAACCAAAGGCGTTCAGACCCTCACTGAGCTTGCAGGGCGATTATCCGTGCAGAACCTCCTCACCCTGGAGGTTTAACTCATCCCTGGTTTTAAGCATTCCTTCCTTACGCAACTGCTTTAATGAAAGCATCCTTGTCCCTTGCTAGAACGGAGGAAGTTTTAGTATCTAGACCTGTACTGGCTTCATATTTAAGACCATTTTCTTTCAAATTGTGGCTTTTCTTCCTAGAGCCTCCAAGTTATAGAAATCTCCAGGACCTCTGCCTTCCTCCTTTCACTTCAGTTCTCTCTTTGCTATTCCTTTTTCCCCACTATGCGAGTCCAAGCCTCTCACTAACAGACCCATTTCCACAAGGTGAGATATGGAGAAGAATGGAGGAAAGGAGTTAAAGAAATCCTTTTTCATGGCAGATGATTTATCACAAAGAAAGCTCTACGCTCTTCCCTTCAGCTTTGTAAGGTTGCGTTGGTTCATTGGATCAGTACCAAGTGAATCTCCAGATAATGCCGCACACAAAGCTGGGGAGTTCAAATCCATAAGTGGCACTACTGACAGGGTTAGGGCTTGAAATTGGAAAGGTGTTGGGGGGGGAGAGGGCTGCTTGCTTTTTTTTTTTCTTTTTTTTTCCAGGCATATTGCAGTAAGAGCAGAGACAGAGGGTAATTGGTCTCTTTTGTTGCACTTCTTTGAGGCAAGAGCTACAGCAAGGAGCTGCAGCCCGCAGTGTCATGCAGCAAAGGGAGATGTGCAGCCAAGGGAGCGTGAGCACAAGGCAAGCGCATGGAAGGCTTGCTGCTTTTAATAAATACATCATCTTAAACCCGTTATAGTCACGACATTTTACAAATCAACTCTACCCCTGGCATCACCAGGGAAGCGAGAGTCTTCATTAGCACACGTTTCCCCATTTGGGTGCTCGAGGTGAGCAATTTATGCATTTGCCTACTATTCATTAACGAGGATTCATTCAAGCCCACATGTTCTAAGGCAATTAGGTGGCAAGACAGCGCTCCAGCTCCAGCCACAGAGTCTTCCCCCTCCCAACGCTCTCTGCCCTCCTCAGTTTTATGCATTTTTTTAGTTGGGAGCTCTGGGAAGCTTTGCAAGGGCTGTTTCACATGAGCACTGCAGTGTGCTCCATCCGCGTGGAGCAGAGCAGCATTAGCTCACGGAGGCCACATGGTGGAGTAGACGTTTGCAGAATGAGCGCCACACGCTATACTGACATAATTTTAAATAGTACATGACGGTTAAAGATGTGTTTCTCCATTTTCTGTGTAAACAGTGTTAAATAAGAATAAACACAAAGGGATATTTTCTCCTTCTGATGAATACATGCATTTCTCAGAGCTGGTAATAGGTGTAACAGACGCACGCACCAAGGACAGCACCCGGCCTCACCTGGCATGGGCAAAACTCCCTTCTCCAATCTGCAAGATACATCTCAATTCCACGGTTTAACTCTCCCTACATAGTGCCTGACTTCTCAGGAATGTCGTAAGTATTCCTGGGCAAGAAGCACAACACTGGAAACAAATCCCAGCACTAGAAACAAACATCAGCACCAACCCTACAAAGGCACCTTGGATACAAGACAGTAAGATCTGATCATTAGTGTAGCTCATCTTTGAGAGCTAACACAGAACTATCCCCCCTCTACGTATTTTCCAGCATCTTGTCCAGTCTGGTTTTCACCTGAATTCATTGGCCACGAGCTATGAACTAGTGAGAAATAAAATTATAGCTCCCCTCTGTGCTCCATTTACTGGACTCTCTTCTTTCCAAATCTCCGCAGCAGGTCTAGGTCCTCTAGGCTCCCCCACTCAATAATCGGCTTTTCCCCACAACACACTGCCCCAGTCTCCTCACAAACTTGGCTTTTCAGGTCAGCAGACCTTTCCTAAACTCCTGGTATTTCCTTGTTGTTCTGCACTCCTGGAGTTAGTCCCCTTTGGCAGGCTGGATGGAGATAAGGTAAAGTCAAGTAAAGTCATCACAGTGGTTCACAGAAAGCAACCAGGACACACGTAAGCATTTCCTGAGACACAGCTTATCTTGAGCAGTGCTTTTGCTCCTGCTTATTCCCCTCCTCAGTCCATTCAATTAATCTGATACACAAAGCACCTCCTAATTACTGCAGAATACCCCAGGATGCACCAGTCTGCCATCCTCTTTCTGCTCCAATATATATTTCACATAGTTCTTCACAGATAAAGTAGCACCTTTAATGAAATAGAAAGGAGATGCATGTTTCCTTTAGACAACTATCATATGAGCCCTCCTCAAATATGGTTTGGCTCTCACTGTCAGACCTACTGCACACAGAAAGCTGCAGTTCAACAGCCAACCTGAATGTCACAAAGCTGAGATCTCAGAAGTTGAGATGTGCCACAGCTGCAGAGGTATCTATAACCTTCATTCAGCCTTCTGCACGTCATTACCACGACATAGTATTTTACAACAGGAGCACAGAGCACTTTTCCACAGGGCTCTCTCTTTATTCCATGCAGAGGATCAACACTGCTCATTAATGATCGGATTATTCAATATTTTGGCTTTTTTTTTGTGTTGTTCAATATGCAGCCCCAGGCTCCTGCTTACTGCAAGCTACTCAAAGCCTGTTCTGAAGATAGACTTATTCAGTTCCTCCATGGGTTTTTCTAAAGTGCTTATCACTGCAGGAGGCGACTGCTACATAAACATTGATGAACTTGTTTTCCCAGCAGAACTGCTGTGGGAAGGGACTGCACTGTCCCCAGTTTATGGAGGAGCAACTGGGGCACAAAGTAGCTCATGTAAGAGACACCACTAATTTGTGTCACTGAAGCTGAGGGGCCTGGGACAGGATTTTTATTTAAAAGCACTTAACTTACTGCTTACATGCAGCTTGTACATGCATTCTAGAAAATGGCAATGTACCATAAGATCATAAATGCATTTAGGGATTTTTTTCAATTTTAGCCTAATTTAGACATTTATCTTGCTTTGGAAGCCAATACTGCTTAAATCAGCCCTGTGCCTGAAACTCATATGTGGTGTTTAGGGTTAGCACCGTCCCTGATGCTTCCCTTACTCTCCTGAACAGAATTAACCGATTACTCTGCAACATTACGAGCTGCCAGACTTTGCATCCAGAACCATCACTCACGCTAAGGCAGTCAGGCTACACACACACGCTCTCATTATGCCAAAACGCAGCTGGAAGAAATCCATCTTCAGCATCATAAAGTCCTTTTCCTCCCTCATAACCTTAAGCAGGAGCTTGACTTAATACCAGAGCCGCCAGGAAGCCGAGTCTTACCTAGGTGAGAGGACAGGCGGAGGGGCCACAGGGGAACGGAGCACTGCTGGGTACACCCCACGGGCAAGGCACCAGCAACCACTAGCCCTGGCTTCCTTTTAAAACTGTATGTGCTAACACGGCCTCTAACACATTTGTCAGTCCCGTGTATTTCTCAGTCCCATAGACAGACAGCCTTGATTGCATTCCTGCACAATCTTGCCATGCCCGTAAATAGCTTGGCTTGCAAATGACTTTTTGAATTGGATACATAAATACCCATCCATTTGCGGTCAGTGGGAGAAAAGTCCCCTTTATTGTCACTGCACAGCGCCGCTCAACCCGTATATATTCCCTGCAATGAGCCTACCCTCGCTTCACTTGTTAGCATGTGTAATTTTCATCAACAGTTAGAGTCAGGGATACATCCATTAGCCAGGCACTCAAATATAAAGTCCCTTTGCCACTATTAAGTGAAAAAAATCACAATTACATGGAAGATCCTGAAGAAAATCCCAGGTCTCATAATATTAGTGGGTGGGGGCCGGAGAAATGACCCAGCAGCTCACTTAGGGTGATAACATGAGACTGTGGAGACTTCTTATGCAACTGAGGGAAAAAATTATGATGCCTCAGTTCATCTCTTGTAAAAATAATTATGCTACCAACCCTCCGTGGTGTTTTGAGAGGAAATAAGTGAAGGATTATGAAGTACTTCGGTGCTACAGTGATGGGGATATATTAGGCTCCGTGGATAGAGATTAAGTGGTTTATGAAATGGCAGGAAAGTTCTCTGATAGAGGCTGAATTTCAGTAAGGTTCACTTGCAGCAAGATCCTACTATTTCACACTTAACACACGCTCGGAAATGTCTCTAAGAGCAATAAAATAACCCAGTCCATTTCATCAGAAAAATTCTCCCATTTTTTATATTGGTGAACATTTCTGTTTATTCCTTTTTACCTCAACTGCCTGTAACTAAAGATTCTTTCCTCTCAGATGCAACTCTCTTCTCACTTTAATTTTCAAGGTCACCTGGCTCACTAGGTGCATCACATATTGCAGTCTAATTAAAGGAAGAAGATTAACCTTATTTTACTAGATCGTTTCAGCACCTGCCGGCTGACTACTGTGCATTAGCAAAAGGACAATGTGGCCAAGTCAGGGTTTTTTTATTATTATTTTTTTTCTCTAAACATGATGCAAATGTTCTCCCCATTATCTCTGCTATGATAAATTAACCAACATTCCAAAACAGAAATACTACCAACGTTTTGTTTGTCACAGCATTTCAGAACATGGCAGGCAAGCTATGAAGCCCTGATTGGTCTCTGATTGCAATCAACAACAACAACAAAAAAGCCCAGCTGCTTTCAAAGGGAGTTAAATCAGGCTCAGATCCTTTCCAATCCCTTCTTAATTTAAGGGGCAGAGTTTCTCCATCTGATCTTTCGTATGTGGTGGTTCTCGAGCCCAAACAACAGAGAGAAGGTGTGTGACAACACAGTGGTCTCTATTCCATTCCCAAATTCTACCTCACAAATCACTTAGGCTTTGTATTTCCCACCAAACCCCTCAGTTAAGCACGCTATACGGCCTAGAAAGCAAGCTACCTGGCAAAGTCACATTTCTCACAATACACCATGACATCTCCTCTTACTAACTCAAAACAATGTATTGGGGGATTTGGTGGCATCACATGAGATATGGGTCAGTTGTCCGATACGGATGCTTGCTTGATGCAGAAGAATGGGAATGTAAAGCACTCAAACTGTATCTTCTATCAATCATTGCAAGGCATCAGCAGAATGTGATTTGATACCAAGCCAAGCTGAAACTACACATTTTGATTTCAGAGCACTGAAACATCTCAGTGCATCGAATAATGGTAAAATGAAAGATTAGTTTGAGAATCCTGACAAGAATGTTAAGTCTGAAAATCTAAATCTTTAGGGACTGAGAACATTTGCTTTCTCTGTGATTATTCATAAAAAAATGGGCATTTGGGGGAAAAATGGTCAGAAAAAACAACTTTTGTCTACTAGTCAATAGAAAGTGTTATCAGTATACCCTTTTCCGAGATATACAGAGCAATGAAACAATTCCTGAAGACATATAACAGTTGAAGAAAGAAGGTGAGCATGAAAAGTCATGCCAAAGTAAATTTGCATGTAACCTTTACATAGGCAGATCAGGAAAAATTCCAGGTAGAAAGCTGATGTTGCCACACTTGTTATCCCACCCTGTGCATTAGACCTGCTTAATCAAGAAAGCAGCTGTCTTACCTAAATATTCATGAATGACTGATTTCTTGTCAGTCCAGTTCCTTGAATTAAACCTGCCATGCAGAATTGATCTTATTTTCTTATATAATCTGTTAAGAGTTCATCACATGTGAAATTATGTCACGTCACTAGTCTTGGCTTCATACATCTCTTGTCATCCCTAGGTACTTCATTTTCAGACAGGAGGTAGAAGCTGGAAGTTTCAATAATTATCCAAGACAAGGGTTCACCCTTCTGTCTAACTGCACATCTCTGGCTTTGTGATCTGTATTATTTTGCACGTGAGCTCTGCTTTCAGTCAGCCAACTGATGAATATTAAAGCACTAAAATTCACAGGTACATTAAAACCATGCTAACAAAGTGAAACAAGGAGCTCAGCTCTATGCAGGTTCACTGCCATCCCCATCTACTACCACTCAAAATGAACAGATAGAGCATATGCCCAGTATGACTTTAGCCAAGTTTTAGAGGAAAACTTACATTAAATCCAGTAGCATCTCCGAGAAATTCTTATGCTTGTTGCTGTCAGCACCACGAGTGCAAGAGACAGCCTATGTCATCCTCTATTGAGATGGTGAATGTTATACCAGTTCTCTTAAGCATATTACATGTGAAATGAAAGGTGCCACAGCAGCGAGAGGAATTCAATACATGATTGTCTCATGGCTATAAAGTACAAATGCTCACGTGCTCCCACATACTGCAGCATCTGATAACTCTTACCCTTCCATGCATATCATTGTCAAAGCTCTTTCCCAAGCACTTTTTTCAATTTGCCTTCTCAAGAAAAAATGTGTTACACAACCATATTGTGCATGTATAAACATGTGTTTGACTCTCCCTTCTCCTTCCTTCCTCATCTAATTCCTTCCTCATTTAATGCTGACAAACCCATTAGCCAGCTTTATCTCAATTTCACTGAAAGAACATAACTGGAAGGAAGTTTACATACATATAAAGTGTCCGTGCAGGTGTATATGTGTGTGTATGCATGTAAGGGGAAAAGATCAGTCTTGGAGTGGTAGATGAATCAAAAGATCTTGTGAAAGTCCAGCCAAGCTAGAACTCTGCTTTTTATTTTACTCTGTGTGCACCCATAAATGGACAAACAGATGAATCAGAGGTATACAGCAGTACCAAAAGAAATACTCCCTGCAATGAGCCATGTACAGATGTCACAGAAATTGGAGGTTGGAGTGATTTGACTTTTCATCTGAAATAGTTTCCAGTAGATGTTCCTGGCACTGGACACATGCACAAATCACTTCCTCCTGACCTGAGATGCATTCTCCAGATAGGAGAACCCATTTAAACCAACTATAAAGCCACAGGTTTACAATTTAAGTTTCATAAAGACAGGCAGCTAAAAGAAAAGCAAGATTCTATAAACGTCTACTAAAGAAGATACTACATGATGAAGTCAATACTTTTCAGGCAACAGAGAATCCGCATAAGAAGATGCCATTATGAATTTCCACTCATGAAGATTTTCAAAACTTGACTGGAAAAAAGTTAGTCTTCCTTTGAGCAAGGTGTTAGTCAGAAAGAGCTCTAGTGGCCCATATTAATCTCTTTTTCCTGTGATTCTATTAAAGTCTCAAATGTAAGGAAAGTTTCAATTGCTTTGTAGACACCAGCAAATCCACCTGTGGGGCAGCAGACTTCACAGGTTCATGGAATGACTTATTTTTCTTTACGTATATTTGCCGAGTCTGATGCAGTTCAGCACCCTTGAAATACAAACCTGTAGCCAAAGTGTACAGTGAATGAGAACATATATGAGTGGGAAGTGGAGGAGCAAACAGATTTCAATTTCAAGCTTTCATGGCTTAGCATAAACAAACACAGAACAATTCATCCTTGGAATGCAGAGGTGGGAGGAGAATACTGACAGTGTCCTCTAGACACATCAGTAGACTGAGAAGCAGAAAGCCCAGAGCAAAAAAAAAGCATTTCAAAAAGAGTGTTTAAAGCCTTAGGAAAGATAGAAGCAAAGATGCAGCTTTCCCAGTTCATTCATGGGGAAGGTAACAGAAACTCTCCTTGTGCTCTGCTACCTCCACCCCAGCCTGCTAAAAATAAATCAGCCCAGTCAAATGGTGCTTTCTCCTTAACAAACACAACATTTTAAGTCTGTTTGGAACAGGTGAACAGATTATAGGAAAATAAGAACAATCTAATAACATTCTAGAGACAGAAACAAAAATACCTTCTAGAGAATTTATATTGCACTAAATCTCTACATGAGTTTGCAAAGTCTATTAGAATTTCAGATTTCCCCCTCTTATTTTTCACAAATTCCTCCTCTACCCATATCTAAGCTGGCATGGGGCTAAAACTGAGAGGATGTCTCATTTTTGCTTTCCCACACCTTTTACTCAACAGACAACACAATAAACTTCTAGTGATTATAAAGCGATTAGGAAGATGGTTTTCTTTTGGTTCAGATTCCTACAGATACTCATTAAGCTGCAAATGGACAGTCTAAGAAAGGCTGACTCCCCAGCTGATTTGCCCATTAGCTTGACTTTCCCACAGCACCAAAGCAATGATGCACTGAGCAGATAACTCGCACAAAGCTTCAACATCAACTGCGCCTCCTGTGAAAAGTTTGTTTTGAAGCATCTTTGACAAAAATGAAGGAATAATTCTTGTTCAGACTGTGCCCTGATCCTATCGCTTCTGTTTTGAAAAGACAAAGTCTAAGTTCTTGCATTCCTAATCCATCCCACAATGTCATCTTCCTGATGGGAGGAGGGAGGTAGCTTTTTTTTTTTTCCCCCTCCCCCTAAGACAATATTAAGATCCTAGAAATGGGATTACTGACTATATGTAGACAAGAGAGTAATCTGAAGCTTCAAAATCAAACCATTCCTTTATACCAGCCTGACTGGACTGTCTACCAAGAGCACTGTGGTATTCCTACCTGAAATTCATGTTCAAAATCAGAGAGCAGAATTATTGAATAAATCAAACTTTGATAGCACTGAGATTGGTCACCCTGACTATGCTTGTGCTTGAAAGAAAGTGGATGCAAATAAATTTAAAGCTTACAAAATTAAGTATCTCACTGTAATGGAAACTCAAGGAGAGAAGAGTTTCTGAATAGGAAAAAGCAGAGGAAAATGACTTTCTCCACTTTGAAAGAAAATTTATTGAAGCCCAGAAGACAAGAAAAGAGGCCAAGAAGAAACAAAAGAAAACAACCCAGAAGGGCTCTGAAAATCCAATCTCTCCCATCAGCCTCTGGAAAATGGATAACCTATGCGTGGTATGATTGAATTTCTCTGTTTCATCACCCTAGTGGTAGCATCTTGTATGAAACTCTGGTTTATGAATTGAGTTTTGAGGGAGACCTCAGAGAGCAGAAGTTATACCAATCTAATCAAGATGTGACAAACACATGCATCAAAATGTTGCATTGTCAAGATCCAGAAACCACTTAATTCCAGAACGATTTTCAAGTTGGAAAAGCATTTTTGGCAACAAGATTAGAAATGATGAGAAGGAAGAAGAAAATCCAGGTGGAAAAAGGTAACTTTTTTTTTTTTCAAAAAATTAGGCCAAGTTTCTGCACAATCTCTAAGTTGCTATACAAAGCTACACTCTGTTCAAATGAAAAACTCAAATGTCTTTCTCCATTTACTCTATCTGTTTTCAAATGCACACTGGACATACTCTAATAATAGAATAAAAGATACCCAAAGCAAGATAAATCACACCACAGTAAAATCCATAGGACATCCCATTCTCAGCAAAACACCAAACAAAGCAGGTAAAATACAAAAAAAAAAAAAAGTAACATGCAAATGTCATTGCCACACAACAAAGAAAGATAGAAGCATGGGCTTCCTTTCTAAACAGCAGCATGACACAGAAATAGTCCATGATTATAGATAACATAAGACCAAATTGGAAAGCATGTGCATTTAAGAGAGATGACATTCTTCCTTCCAAAGAAAAAGAATATCACAATCACTTTGTATTTCCCTGGTCTCAGCTTGAATTCCTATCTAAATACTGAAGATAACTTCAGAGGATAAGTACAGATTAGCAAAATATTCAGGGTGATTGAATGGATTAGTATTATTGTTTAGCACAATGCACAGTGATAGAAAAATCCACAAAAAAGATCTGATATCTGGACAGCCACTTGAAATTATGCAGCTCCCATGCTGAATTTTTCCTTTTTTTTTTTTTTTTGTAACATCATCACAGTAGAGGCCTGAAAACAATTCCAACTGAAAGGTGCAATTTAAAGCTGGGGATCTTCGAGCAACAGGTGAACAAAAATTCCAAAGTAAACTTGTATATTGTTCATCCATATGGTAGTATCTGAGCAAGAAAATAACCCTTTCTAAGAAAGTACACATAACAACATTTTTTTTCTGTAGGAGGAGAAGAAAAAAGAATTTAAGTGCATCAAGGAAAGCCCATCTTAAGAGGGGTTCATCCTGGACCAAATGCCAGTCAGGCAGAGAGCATAAATGCCCAGCATCCTCACCATGCTGGCCATTACAACATACTCAGCAGTTTACTTTCTCCATTTTCCCTGCCTTCACAGAGATCTACACATTATTTACAGGTCTACTGATGTGTTGGGTTCCTCCTAGGTCACAAGAATGCAATAACCTTAACAAAGCAGATAGTTTCACTGTGTGACATGGCTGTTTGGTTCAGTTCTTGGCACTCAGCATTAATAGAGTGAAGCTCAGCTCCAACTATCAACAATTCCAAATAACCTGTAATTAGGGATGCAGATTTTGCATTCAGGTGCCACAACTCTACAGTTTTCTCAGTTTCCAGAACCAAAGGCTTTGTATTTAAAGAGCTTAAGCAAAGACCCTTAAAAACTCAGACATTTATACTTTGCTTGTCATTGAAGTCCTTGGAGCGTACCACAAGCTAATGAAGTGTCCTACCACGCTCCAGCGAGGCGGGCACACAGTATTAGTTTCATTTTGTAACTGAGAAGGATGAAGAATAGAGAGATCAAGTGAATTGCCCAAGATCACGTTGGACTTATTTGCCAGACTCAGAAATCAGCACTCTGCAAAAACAGATAAATCACTTCCCTCCCTCCCCAGTGGAATAAGTGACAAGATATTGGTTAACTATGTGCATCCTTCCATATGTCTGGGTTACAGGCAAGAAAGGACGTACCACTGTTCCAAACAAGGTCAATCCCACAAAAAATCCATGCAGATCTTAAGCCATAAGTAACGAATCTGTCGTAACCATGTATCCTCACAGGAATGTCATTTTGAATGTGTAAGATGCAAGACAACAGTATAAGGTTTTGAGATATCTCAATAAGCCCTACTTATCGAAAGAAGTGCCCAGCTCCAAATTTACTTATGGTTGATGAGTAGGATGAGAAGCAGAAGCAAGTGACATTCTCCAAGTGGACAACTGGATACCTGAATACACCAGGTGAGCAAAATTACCTTCAGACAAAAGCAACTTGCCAAAGATTTTGCTCAAGCTACAAACATATTAGTGTTGATATTTCTCTTGTCAGTGTAGCAGAATAGTTCAACCAAGGGGAAGTTAGAAAAAAAAAAAGAAAGAAAATAAAAGAGAAAAAAAGAAAACCACACACACACTCCTCAAGCTGCTTTACTCAACCAAACTGCTACAGATCCATCCCTATTCCCAGAAATGCAATATTCAAGTCTGACTGAAAAACATATAGTATATTATTTGGGCTAAAAAGGCTGTTTGCTTTTTACTTCTCTTGACACTTTTGACAAGATGACTATCAGATGGAGGTTCAGAGATAGATGTAAAGCAGAAAAAGGCCAATTACCAACTTTTTTCTCTTTCAGAAATATTTGAAGCTGCTTCCCAGTAACAAATAATACACAGCATATCACTGAAAACTGAAAGGCGGCTTACCTGAGGCAATCAGCACAATAATTGGGACAATTGTCAAAGAAAACAAACATCTCCCTCCAAATTTCCTGTTCATCATTCTTCTGATCTCCTCCACCCTTGGAATTATAAGTCAAGCCTTCAGTTTGGTAACACCTGCATTCTCAACACAGCCATCCAAGTACACTCTGGTAGTTGCAAAACAAAGAATTGATAAAACAACGTCCATCATCACTGCAGAGTTTGCCTGCTGCAGTCTCCTGGCTATCGTGCTCAGCAAACTAGCATAATTAACCCATGGCTAAGTCTTTATAGGCTTCCAAATGTCTGAGGAAAAAACAAACCAAAAAACACACGCATTCTACAGCTTTACACTCACAGCGAATGTTTCTCTTCACTCTTCCTACACCTTTTTACAAAACTTATTGGTTTTGCAATCTATAGAGACAGAGAGAAACCCAATATGGGCTTGATTTTCCTTTTATTTGTTTGTAGTATTCCGAATCATTGAGATATTTTGCAGAAGAATGTCATTTTTTACCAGGTCACCTATCTGAATGCAACTTGGTTACTAAGCACTGGTCAAAAATGTATTTGCAACTCCCTAGTGCTACTATAGCCTTGGTGCATGTGTTTGGACGCATCTTAAAATTAAAAGCAAATAAGAAAGAGAAGGAATCTAGAGAAAAAAATAAGAAAGTAGAAACAAAATACTTATTCATTGATGAGATCAATAGATCGAAGTTAGCATATGGCAGTAGCTCTCATCACAAACAAGATACTTAAGCAAATCGACCACCGGTTTATTTTTCTGTGGCAATTCTCATGTTCTTAGAAACACTTCAGTGCTAATAAGGAATCAGACTGACCATCCATGTCTGGAAACTGAGCCAGAACTGGAGGATGGTGCTAGCAACATCTGGCACAATTAAACGTCAAGAAAAAAAAAAAAAAAGAAAAAAGAAAGAAAGAAAAAAGAAAAGAAACGAAAAGAAATCCAGATCTGTAGATCTGTGCACAGTTTAAGTTAGTACAACTCTGCTGGTAACACTTTATGGATTTCAGTGGTGTTAGTTAGAAGGAAGACCCCTGGACTCATACTAAACAGTTTAAGAAAGGCAAGACAAATCTCTCTAACCCTCCCCTCTCACTCCCCAAATGGTAAACAAAAAGAAAGAGATCTCTCTCCAGATGGTAGCTTAGCCCATTTATTATGGGATAAGACAAATAGTTTTCTAGGAGTGTCCCATGGACTGCAAAATAAGCCATCAAATAGTTGACTAACTTTTAGATGGCTAAGTAATAAACTCTTTGTCTCAACTTTAGTGTACATTTTGTGAACTAGTTGCTAACAGAAGGAAAGCACAAACCTTGTGTCATTCACAAAACTTTTATTCAAAAGGATATTTAAAGTGAAAAGTGTTACTACGTAAAGTCCAGAATCTGTAGAGCAAAGCAGTGCCTGACAACATGAAGTTAGTAATCCATTAATTGGCTACGCAAAATCTTGCAGGTTTTTAAAAGTACTAAGAACCCCAAGGAAAACTCTGTCCTCGAGCAGTTTCAAGACAAGCTTCACAACCCAAAGAAATGCACATGTTTTTCATGGAGTTTTCCGAATGGAGCAGGCAAACCTTTTGAAATTCTCTCATGGCTCATTTGTAGGCATCTCACTGCATCCCAGGGAGAATGGATGAGAGGGATATTTGAAAATGGGACACATGGGCATCAAAACAAGCAAAATGACCCCCTCCTTTTTCTTTTTTTTTCCTTTTAGCTCACGCTTCTAAATGCAATCCCAGGCTGTCTTCCAAGTGCTACTCAGAGCTGTCACAGAGAAGGAACACGTAGAGAGCACTTCAATGACTGACCTATTTCCATCCTTGTCTGTGCTGCTGCATCTAAACCCTTTGTTCTGAATTCCATACACATACGTACATGCACACACATGCATAGCAATTTTCCTGCATATTCCCACACAGAACTGCCCCTAAAACCTAACCTCAGATCTTAAAGGAGGTCCCTGGTGCCTCCAGAACAGCTGTTAACCCCATGGCCTGAATGGCCTCTTAATTAGATCAGCTCTTGGGCACCTACCCTTTGGGAGAGGCAGGGAGAGCTTTGGGCCCACTCTCATCTTGCTTGCATTCTGTTTTCTATTGGATGCTGTTTTACAGCAAGGAATTTGTGCATAAGGACACATTCATCCCTCTCAAAAATATGAATGCACACAGCAATTAAATTCTGGCAATTAAATTCACATGCACAAGAAAATACACCAAAAAAATACCCAAATTGCTAGTCCCATACCACCAGTGTTCTTATAAATGATCCACAAGAACAGCAAAGCTCTCCAGGACCCTCAGATCCTCTCTACCTCTTCTACAGCAATGAAGTGAGCCTTGTTAACCCACGTGGCTTCTCTGATACTGTCTGTGGGCTCCCAGGAAGAAGAGCAGTTGCTGTCTCACTGATCTTGGTTGAACTTCAAAGATACAGAAAAGTTAATTGGATGAAATGAGACTTACAAAAAGAAAAAAAGAAATGTGAAGAAACCTTTCACAAAAGATTTTAATGAAATATCTAATCCAAAGAGTTACAATAGAGTAGGAGCATTCTTGATATTGTAGTGGAACCAATAACAGTTATGAAGAAACTTTTCTTTGTTGTTCCAAAATGTGTCCTTCACATTCTTCCCCACCTCAATTAAATGGGTTATAAAATCAGAAATGAGAAAAATGGTAAGGAAGGCAAAGTAGAACAAATAAAATAAGATTCTTTTTGAATATGATCACATTATCCTTTATTGGCCCCATAAAGGAATAAAGTAAATGTTGTTTCATTATTATTTCTGTTATAAAAGAGTTCTAATATGAGTAACTAAAATCATTGCATCTGAAATTCCATGAGATTCTTTCTCTAATTTTTCTGTTTTGATTGCATGTGTTACTTGCACAAGGAAGCCCTGGCCAACATGGCACTGAGCACTCTCTAGGGCCATTCCCAAATTTTGTCTCCACTAAAGTCACAGGCTGACACAAAAATTCTCACTAATGGCAATCCTCTGCCATCACCTGCCGATGCTGACTGGTACATCATCTGGTCTAAGCCTGTTGTTGTCTGCAACAGCCTTGGACTGCTTTACGTAGGTAATTCTTAATTTCTTGTTACTAGATTCTGTTGCATAACATGTTACTGGAATTGATGGGAAATAGGCACAGATTGCCTTTAAAAATATACCCTGGAGTAGTTACCGTCCAAACACTAAAAACAAATAAAATATCATTGGATGAAAGTTGATTTAAGTGACAAAATCAGTTTGAGGGTTCATACAAAGCCATCTCTCAGAACTGTGCTTAAGCTCCTAATTCATTTAGGAATAACACTGAAGTTAGGCCTCGTCTTCCCTGGACTGCAAATTTGGTACTTAAGAAGAAAAAGAGCAGTTGAATTCCCTTTCCCTTCTGTTGAGGGGTGCTGACTAAAGGCCTGTTTCTCCAAGTTTTTCAAGGGGTTGAAAGATTGAAATTGCAACATGCCATAGTCGTAGAGGCAAGTATATCTCCCTCCACAAAAAGGAATTGGATGCTTTTTTTTGTTTGTTTTGTTTTGTTTTTGTTTTTGTTTTTTTAAACTGCAACTGCAAACAGTATCCAGATGAGCCATAAAACATGAAAGTGAAAAAAATTATTTTCACCATTTGCCGATCTAGTAATTTCTTATAGATGCAATCAGGATTTTACTATAGGAAAGATAAAAATAATAGGAAAGATAAAAATAAATATTTATGTAAAATTATATCCATTTATGTACATTATGACTGTATTCAAAACTATAGAATTATAGAAAATCCCTTCTCCTTTATCAGCTCTTTCTGCCCCTTCCTCCTCCTCTTTTTTTATTAAAAAGAAAAAAGACAATTTCTTCACTTTTTAAAGAAACCAATATAGAAGCTCAGGATTCCAGGCTGTCCTCAGGAAGAGTTGAACAGGCTCAAGAGGAGGGAGGGGAACAAGAGAAAAAAAGGAACACAGCTTGGCATACTTCTGTCCTGCAGCTGAGAAGTATCCTACAAATTCCTCTCCTCGTATGCCATGTGTCCCAAGATGCCCCATGCTGCTCCCGAAACAGATCCTTCACCCACAGGACAGAGGCAGCTGCTCCAGTCCCAACGCTGGGATGCTTATGCCTGCAGGCAGCCCCTCGGGAAATTATACCTGCCGCTGGTTTAGGCTTGCCTGGGCTTTGGGACAGTCCTGCAGAAGAGAACAGCAGCCGGTGGCAGATGCGGGAGCCCAACAGTTACATTCACTTGTGGGCCAGAACTGGATGTCTGGCCTGGGGCAGATGACAAGTGACACACAAACCACCGACATACATGCATCTAAATGGGAACAAGCCATAAAAGAGGAGTCAAAAGAGAAAACTCCATAATCTGAAAATCCAGCTCCCTCTTGTTCAACACAAAATTATACTGCTCTCACGCAACGTAGCGGAGAAGGCACAAGAATATGTGAAAAGGCGAGGACTGCTGTCCAGGCTTCATTTCCCTTGCAGTTTTCTTCAAGTGTTAAGGAATAGGGAGTGCCACAAGACAAAGTGCTGAGTATCAAAAGTTTTACCAAAGCATTTCCAAATTATGGAAATGGCCACCTGACAATTCTATTGTATTTTATCAATTTCTTGTTGGCATTAATTTAAAAGAAGTTAAAAAAAAAAAAAAAAAAAAAAAAAAAGACTTCTTCAGATCATAAAATGGCAACAATGAATGTATATTATATACAGGGAGAAATTTAGCAGATCATTTTAATTAACATAAACATCCAAAATATTCAGTTTTTGATAGTACTAAGCATTGGTTTGCACTTTGACCAACCAGTCAAAATTTAAGACCACTTAAGGAGTTCAGAAATTAATACAACTTCTTTCCCGGATTTACAGAAATATAGTATTTATTTTCAGAACTAGGTAAGAATGGAGTATCTGAGAGACATATTTATAAAGAATCTGGCCACAGTATTTCCCTTGTTCATGCCAGCACTTAATTGTGGCCTTCTTCCAGCCTAATTAGTTGTTCTCAGTTCCACATTCTGACCTTTTATGTCTATAATTTGGAGTTTTTATCCTTTCAACAAAAAGGAGATTCCATCCCCCCCACCATTTTGAATATTAAAACAAAGCTTCATGTCTGTAATGAACTGGACTGAAATTCTGGTACAAATTCTACTTCTAATCAGGCCAACAGCAATCCCATTCTCACAGTCAGCTTTCCTTCTGCTTCTGCAGACCTGCAACACCTACAGGGGAAAATGTGCAAACAGCTTCAACCCAACAACTTCTGCTTAAGACAAGCGTTCATGGATACATCAGCAAAAGTTAGCTGATTTTTTTAAGATTATAAAGTTTTCCTTTGTACTGTGTTCTCCTTTTTTCTTTTTTTTTAATCTTCTCTTTACACTATTGAGCTCACAAGATAGGAAACTTTAAAGCCCTCTGCATTGGATAGTTGAAAGAAAATGCCTCTATCTCTCACTGACTCTAATGGAAGTTGTCATATGAAAGCTAGGAATCATCTCCAGAACTTGTAGGATACTTCAGTTAGATTAAATGATTTAAGTATACAGTCAGTGTATCCAATTTTTCCAGTCAGACACACCTATAAATAGCAAGAAAGACCAAGAGATCATCAACCATATAGGCTTCTTGAAGGAAAAAGTCTAAAACAAACTGAACAAAAGCCTGTCTGCAGTGAAAAATACTTTGAAAAAAAAAATCATACATTTGAAAGCTAGAAAGTTGCTACTGTGATCACCTCTCCTGATCTCTCATCTACTACGCACACGTAAAGATCTCCCTTGAAGCAATTCCCATTTGAACCTTAAAGACAAACACAAAAATACCTGGCAGTCCTTAACCACTTTATCAAGGACTTCAGCCTTCATTTCTTAAGCATCAACTTCCAGCTTCCTGGTTCTGTTCTTGTAGGCCCATTACCACTATACTGAACAGTAACTTTCATGTTAGTATATTCCCTACCTTCTATGTCCCCACATACACATGCAGATCATGCCATTGTCATCTACCTGCTAATTCATAGAATTATAATGGTTGGAAAAGGCCTTCAGGATCGAGTGCCCCCCATCACCACTGCGCCTGCTTAAGCATGTCCCCAAGTGCCTCACTGACACATTCCTTGAGCACTGCCAGAGATGGTGACTCCGCTTCTTCCCTGGACAACCTGTTCCAAGGCCGCACCACTCTTTCCATGTAGAAATTATTCCTAACGTCTACCCTGAACCAGCCCCGACACAACTTGAGGCCATTTCTTGTTGTCTTTTTGATAGTTATTCAGGAGAAAATCGGCCCCTGACTCACAACAACCTCCTTTCAGGTAGCTGTAGAGAGCAATAACGTCTCCCCTGAGCCTCCTCTTCTCCAGATTAAATAATACCAGCTCCCTCAGATGCTTTTCCTAAAGTCTGTGCTCCAGCTCCTTTGGCAGCTTCATTGTCCTTCTTTGCACACGCTCCAGCACCTCCATGTCCTTCTTGCAGCGAGTGGACCAAAACTGAACACAGCATTTGAGGGGCAACCTCACCAGTGCCAAGTACAGGGGAATTCAATCAAACTAAACTCCAGGGTTTTTGCCAAAAAGTAAAAGTTTGCTAATTCTGTTCTTTCTTGTGGTTCCTCAGAATAGGTCAAAAGTATGCCAGGCAACTATTTACACACTCATGATTGCACTTGCCTGTTTTTGGAAAAATTAGATTTCTATATATTCGCTGCAACAGGCAATAAGTTGAGATGAAGCCATGATACAAGGAGCATACCTGGGTGATAACATGGACTCAAAATCAGAGTTCTCAGAAAATGTAATATTCATCTGGTCTTTTTCAGAGACAGGAACTGAATAAAGAAGTCAGAGAGATTCATTGCTCAAAATATCACGGTTGTCTAGACCCAGACGTTTGCGTGTTTGTTTCCTTCTCCAGTTCCGAAATGAAAAAGAACTTGACTGAGTTCTCCTAAGGTAGCAGTCATTTGACTTCCATGGGAATTTATGAATTCTCAGCTGCGTTGTTACTGTTAACAAGAGCTGACAGTTAAATGCATTTCATTAACAGAAACCAGAATGAGACTGACAAGACTTTAGCAGATCTGATCTGTAATTGAAAGGGTGACCAGTGTAAGGAACAAGAACAGTTTGCCAGGACTATGCTTAACTATCACCTACACCAATAGCAGCATAGCTCCTAGATACGGCCCATCTAGCTTCTATATTACTTAATACAGCAGCATCAAGATGGAAAGGTCAAGAACAAGCCTACCCTCCACATCCCTTCCCCCTTGCATGTCAGCAGCAGGAACAGAAGTAAATCCTACTGAAAGAATGAATGACAGAAAATGAAACATTTTAGCAGCTGAAAACATAGAGAAGATTAACAAAGGCATAGTAGGAAGTAAAGGAGATAGATTGGCAGTTTGTCAATTGATTCTTTTCAGTCTTGGAAAAGCACAGAGAAGATGCATCCAAGGACAACTGTTGAGGTACAAAACTTGCTGAAACTGCTTGCACTGAATGGATGTTCTCACCACATTGCTGTCTCACTAGCGGACACTGCCAGATGATTGATTGAGTCCTGAACAACTGTGGATTTTCAAAGTTACTGAACAAACTTATCTCCAGCTGCACAAATGACAATTCAACCCAGATGCAAAACAATGTGCAGAACAATAATACTGCTCAAATACAACAGAATAACCCAATCCTGTAAGTAAAACTGAAATTATACTTTCACCAAAACTGAAATTATACTTTCAACTGAATAGAGCTCCACTGGTGTGCTTGAGCAATAAGGCACAGGAAAAGGAGGAGAAAAACTCCTTTGAATAAATCTCCTTTGAAGATGCATACTTTTTGGTCAACCTTTTCTGATAAATGTATCTGGTCACTGAAATATCTTTCCTGAGGTTCACTAAATCTGGAGTAGTCACAGCATGTCCTAGCATCAGATGATATACAAGGGTTACTCGGGCTACCACATAATTAACTATTGTGTCTCCTACAATCAAGTGCTGAAAAAGAACCACTCCCCAAAAAGGAACCCACATCCCACTATTCCTCCCACCATTTTTAACACTCTATCTTTCCCTTTTTTCTCAATTGCCTTGTCCACCTGCTGTGCCACCTTCTGGCTCTGCAAGTGCCTTGGGAAAGAGAGCACCATTTACGATGTACTTGCACAGCACCTATGAGAGCAGGACTGTGGTTCATGGTCCATGTTGCGGTGCCAGTGCACATCAATCACTCAAACATCTAGGCTCTCTTGCTAGGCTCAAATTGCAGTTCAAATTAATCTACAATATTGATTACAGTCAGTCTAGAAGCCTGGATATACTTCCGTAACATCCTTCTTGCAGCTTCTGACATTCTAGAGGATTCACATGTTATTATAACCCCTTCCACGATCCATCTCATTGCTTCCTTGCACAGCATCAGATCACAGATCAGTTCGCACCATATTTAAGGATTGTTTGTGCTTATAAGGAGACCCCATTCCCTCACTCAGCTGTTATTTGGAAAGCCAGGTGCAGTGGCCCCAGCCTCCCTTATTCCCAAGGGCATCATGAAGGGGTGCCATGGAGGGGTCAGTCTTTTCCTGGTTTAAGCAATGTTTTCTGGCAGGCTGCCCTAGTCTTGGGAGGCTGGAAAGGTCCTGTCCCCTCGGAAGCATCTGGACATGTGAGTGGCAGCGCCGAAAAGGGAGGGGGCAGCTAAACCCACCCAGCCCCAACTGCGTTCCCGTGCTACTAGAAATCCAGCTGTTCTCTGCAAACAGGCAGGATTTACTGTTCATATTTTGGATAAAGAGACAGATGAAATTCCCCTTCCCCATCCATTATCGCTGTATAATCTATACAATTCATCAGCCCAACGGCTGTGTCAGGAAAGAAAAGGGAAAGGGAGCATTGGCATTCAGAGCACACGCGCTGCACAAGACAGCAGGTTTATGATCTGCACAACCTGAAATAAGCACTTCTCTCCCCTGGGGACTTGGGTTAACACCGAGTAGCTGCACGTTAAGTCACATACACTTCTATTAATATACATCCTTTCCAGCCTGGAAGGGGAAGAGGAGACAGCACAGCTGTCCTGCTCATACTGGCAGAGAGGCCTAATGCCTTTATGGCTCTGTGTGTCCTAAAAAGCCCTGTCCTTCTCCTGATCCGCAATCCTCTAGTTTTGTAGAGCATCCCTCCTTCCATTCCCAGGCATCAACCAGGCAAAGGTGGTGGATGTCAATCAGCTGTTAGGTCTAAGTCAACACATCCTCCTCAGCCCCAAGGCCGGGGTAAGGGAGAGGATCCTGCAGCTCCATTCTTCATTCCCTCTGCCGAGTTGTGCTAGCCACTGGATTTAAAGAGGGTAGAGAGAGAAAGAGGCCTAAGGGACAATCTCTCCTTTGCTCTTCTCACCTATATGCCAAGGGACACAGCAAGCTGCGTGGGAACAGCTCTTCTCCAACCTCTGGCATCATAAAGCTCCCCTTTCCCTGAATGCACATGCTGGCCCAGTGACCTTGCTGCTATTAAAATAAGCATTTGCTGCTGTCAAGAAACAACAGCCCTAAGAAAATAACCGTATAGGTGAAGCTGCATTTAAAACAACCACCACCCAGGGAATCAGCGGTCACCACTGTCCTCCTTTTCCACTACCCCTGGAATAACTGCACAGCAGCTACCTACATCCCAGGCTGTAGCTTCAGAATTGTTTTCAGTCCATCTCACACAAGGTACCAGTAAAAGAGCATCCCTTCCTGCTCATTCCACTCTCCTGCATTCCTTGCTGCACAGGGAGCCGTGCACATTTTTTCCTTTGTCAGGCTAATTTTATGTGGGCCCAGCCTCAACCTCCGACCTGGTTGCCGCACAGCCTCACAAGCTCCCACACTGACTCATGTGCTGAGTCAGTGATAAGCAAAAGGTTCCCTTGGAAATTTTTGCAGCTTTCCTGATAAGCACCATTATTTGCTTTTAGGAGCTCAACACCTTGCAAAGTCCTTCTGAGACCTGGCACTTAGGCCTGCTTCTTATAGGAGACTTCATCTGTGGAAATTAGCCAGGCAAAAAGGTACCTTCAGACACACCAAAGGAGACATCTCAATAACTCTGAAACACTTGGAAATCTCTTTCTGCCCAGGGTACAAATAAGGATCTGTTGTGGGTATCAGGAAGCCAATACACTGACTACAATATGCATGTGGAAACCTTGTGTGATTGCCGTACTGCTCCCCAAAAGTGATAAACCTCCTCCAATTATTTAATGTTAGTCTATTAATACAATATTGTTTAAGATAATGGATACTTATTATTTAGATTTGTCTCAGGATAGTTTTCATGTTACATGACACTGCCCTTAGGACTAATATTATAAATTATTGATGGCAAGTTGCCATCATTTTAAGTGCTGCAGTTTTTAAAATAATAATAATAATAAAAGAACAGCTGTCACCCAGATAAAGAAAGCAACAAAAAAGAAACCTAAACAAACATCCCTTAGGCTGCTATTGTTTTTCTGATGACTTGAATGGGATTTCCCTCTCCCTACACACGCAGCAGTGGTTGAGAAGGAAGGCAGGACTTTTCCACTGAGAGAAGGTAAATCCCTCCCCAATGGACTGCAGATGACTGTCGAACTCCCCACCTGCTCAGCATGATAAAATCTGGCTGCAGGCAACACTGCTCCTGCCGAGACCATGGGGGAGATCATTGGCTGCTCAGAATCTTGTGCAAATGGGTGCAACCTCAGAAAATCCCAGGATCTTTGTCCACAAAGCTTTTCATAACAAGTCCCTCAGCAGCCTTCCTAGACAGATGGTGAATCTGTAGGTCAAGGTGAGCAGATGTTGCTTCAATGTGGGTAAAAGTAAAGAATGGCAGTTACGGTGGAAAATCACTGGGAGATGCTGTTTGGGGCAGAACAATCCAAAACAGAGATTAAGCACATATCGAGTCTTCCTGAGCTCCTGGGCAGCAGGAAAAGCACTCTCCTCGCTCCTTGCTTCTCCAGGTTGTTCACCCAGAAGAAGCCAGCATCATTCTCATTAAAGCAGAATTTGAGCTCAAATAGGTGAGATGGGGAGCAGCCCAACTCTGTGGGCACGAGAGCTCAAGGACAGCTGGAAGCCTCGTGTGCAGCTCCTGCTCTCTGAGCACTCACAGCACCCAGCTCTCCTGGCCTGCTAGGACCAAGCAGGGAGGGCTGGAGCCGAGTTAAGCCTCCCAGGGCTTTGTTTTCCTATGGCAGTGCACAACAGCTCAGGGATTGCAGGCCCTCTTATACAGACCAGGCAGCACAGCTCTCACAGGGCTTTGCCTCTGGCTCCTTATTTCTGGGAAGCACCACTTCACTTGGACTAGTACTTGTGACAAGGAGGAGAACCTTCCACAGTGGCAGAAGGAGCCCATGGAGAGGCACAGATGCTCCCAAGTCACTGCTCTTGTCATAGAAGATGCTCCTGAGCACCTGCCTGAAGCAGATCTCTGGTAGAGCAGCAGCAGCACAAATTTCCCTGGAGTGAAGGCGGCAGGAAAGCCTGGGCACAAAGCAGCCAGATCATCTGGCCATTAACAACAGCTACCCACAAACTTTCCACAGCCCACCTCCTGTCAGGAAACAGCCCCAAACTCACCTCTCATCCCACCCTCCAAGCACTTTTGTGCAGCATCCTCATGGCAAAAGCCAGGGTGGGAGGACCACTTTGGTGCATTGGTGTGATGCACGTCAGCAGGTGATGCTTGTGTCCTGTAAGCAGGGCTGTAAGACACCAAAAAGTCACTTAAAGGTTCGCCCTACACCTGCCTCTCTGGAAATGGTGCCAGTAGATGGTACTTGCAAAAACACAGTTTATTCCTTGGGTTGTGCCATGGCCATAGCCTCCCAGCCTGGCAAACAGCCTTTTGGAGCAGCCTCAAGGCTTTTGTATCAGCTCTTAAAAGCTCCTGGCCGTGGTCTGGTGGCCACACCGTTTCTCCCTTCTACCACCAGCGTAACTAACAATAAAACCCTGCTCTGATTTCATGGATATACTTAAAGATATCATTTTACTCAACCATATTGGGGCTTAGCACCTATGTAATGCCTCGAAGCCAAGGAATGCACCTTACGTGCACAAACAAGCGTGGCGACACAGCTGATTTTAGATATGTGAGACCTAATTATTCACAATTTGCAGATGGGGAAACCAAAACATGAAAATCTACAGCAAATTTGGCTCAAGTGAGTCACTTGCAGATTTAAAAAATAAATAAAGTAGGAAGAAGAAAAAAAACCCACAACACTGGAGAAGACTTTGTTCCTTTGTTTGCTGCTATGAACAAGGGCTCAAATCAAATCACCATTCGCAGATACAAGCTGGACTTAAAAAGAGAGAAAGAGAAATTGGTTACTTGACTGAAAGTAAAGCTAAGAAATCCAAATGGGATTATTCTGACCTACGAACAGCCACTCAGGAGGGAAAGAAAGAAAGCAAACATTTCAACCAGGCCATCATTAATACCCTCTTATTTACAAATACACTGTAGAAGACATAAAACCCATGAAAAAAACAAGCCAGTGAAGGTCAAGAACAGGCTCCTACAGCAACACACAGACCCAAATAGCCCTTAAATACAAATCTTCAATTCACTTGGCTGGGTTCATGAGCTGGGAGCTTATTGGCTTCCTAACATCGCAAAGGTAATAACCAGGAATGGTGCTATTTAAATGGAAAATAAATAGCCCTGTCTCTTTAAGGACATCATGTCTCGTTCTTAGTGGAGTAATACCAAATATAAAAATAAAAAGCTATGATTTCAATATTTCTCATTATGACTTCTCTCCTTGCTCGTCTAAAAATAAAAAGCCACTCTGTAGTTCCAGATCAATCTAACTGAAAGAGCTCGCTTACAACAACAAAATAGCAGCTCTGACACTAGTTACGTATTCATCACATGTGAAAATGGCCCCATAATGCTGCCTTCAAACCCTTCCAACAAGCTGTATTAAATTAGGTTGTGCTTGGATTTTTTTTTCCTTGCACCAAAAGCAAAATAAATATAGCTTTATTTAATGCTACTAAAAGGTTCAGATTCAACTGGAACCCCAAGGCATGTGGCTTTGTTGTTAAAGCACATATACTGACTCTATTGATTGGTGCAGTCCTCTGTGCAAGAGAATTTGTCACATCAATAGCAATTGAAAAATACTCAGGAGCTGTAATATGGTTTAAATGAGCAGTTACCACATCAATATAAAGAGCATTTTCAATGGCAGTAGATAGGAACCCTTTTGCAAGCCTAGTATTTGTTTTAAGATAAAAGATGACAACTTTTTTTTTTCTTTTTTAAACAAGAAAGCTTTTTTTAAGTAATGGTGAGCAAAAGAGCAACCACTGTAAATGTCTTAAGATCACAGAATTCAAGGGGCAATAAAAAGCATCAGCGGAAAGAAAAGATCCAAGCAGGAAAGGAACAGCTGTGCCACAAGTGAGAGGACAAGTCAAGGCCAGAGGAAATCACTGCTGCTCTCTTGCCTCTGTGCTCCTGTCCCCAAGCGTTGCAAATATAAATGCAACCTGCACTTGCTTTCAAGGGCCCCAACCCGCCCACTGCATGAGCTGGAAATTCACAACACAGAACACACAAAAAAACTCCTCGACTGTCCTCAGTGTCAAGCAAGAATTAGGGGAGCGGAGCCCCAGCCCTGTCCCATCCTGTCCCCTTGCTGCAATGCAAGAGATGGGGGTACAAGAGAATCCCCATAGCCTTGCCTCCTGGTTGCTCTCTCCCTTGTTGTCAATGCTCTCTTGGCCACAGTTGTGTTTTTGACCAAACAGGTCATCCAAAGAGCCTTGGCAACTGCGAAAAAGGGAAAGGGGAGGGAGGAAAAGGGAGCCAATTCCGGGAACATCCCCGCTCTAGGGAGTGCCCGTCACGCAGTCACTGCCTGTCACCTTCTCAGCAATCCCAGCCTGGAGGTCAAACATCACCTGCCTCCAAAGGAGCTGCTGTGCCCACCTGATAACCATGGTGAGCTAGACAGGGAGCGAGAGACTCACCGCCCCCCAAAACCTGCTGTCCAGATCAGCAAGATAAACCAGGTGCAAGAGGGGCCGCTGCAGAGCAGGACACAAAGCCAGCAGAGAGCTTTGCTCTCATTTTCTAAACATTGAAGAACAGGAGGAAAAAATAGGAAAGCCATGGCAAGAAACAAATCTCCATTCCGTGGGATTGAAAAATCCTTACTTTTCAATAATAAGATGCAGTTTTTATATTTTCAGAGGAAGGAATGTTCTTTCCGTGACTTGGTGTAGTTTTAGAATATAATTCTCTCTCAATCACATCCCTTCTTCCCTTGGGTTAATGTAGCACCGACATTTTCATCACTCAGGCAAAAATCCCACTGAAGGGAGACGAGAAGCAGCATGTGCTGCAAGTTTTGAAGGAGATGAGAAATTTCACACTATCCGGATATCTTCTGGGTAACTGCTTATTTTATGATGACTAATAGGCAATTACTATGGTAATACTGCAATACAACATGTGTGAGGTTTGGGAATGAGAAATTATAGGTAACTACTTTGGACTCATTTCTATGGTAACAAAAAGTAATTGTCATTAAATACCAGTTATATTGCGGCTGTACCTGGTAATTATAGATTTTTTATGCCCAGTAACATAAATAAAACCAATAAATTTATTCAAAAGGTCTATGATTGTTTACTTATACATTGTTATATAGAATACACAATGACAAACGCCTAATTAGGAAAAATAAACTCCATCGAGAGCTTCATCTTGTCATCTGAGATGGATACTCTGTTTTCCAATTCAGTGCAGTGCAGGAATTTCACATGCATGAAATGAAGCTAAGAAAAAAAAACTTTGCACCAGAAAACTAGGTGAAAAATAATCAGGAGGGATATTATGTAAATGATATTATGCCTGCGAGTAGCCACATCTCCCAGCACCACAGCTGGCAGCCAGAGCCACGCAGCACATCCAGGCACCGTGCACGTATGTACATTTATATGTATATACACACAGTATAGGCATCTCCCCCAAAGCAGCATTAACAAAGACTAAACCCTCAAGTAGCTCTCCCAAATATTACAATTTACAGTTCGGTTTTCTAGCCCAAGTTTTGGCAAAAATCACATATGATTTTCCTATCAGTAAATCCCTTGTATGTTACATGGAAACATGGGTGCTCCACTCCTAGGGTCACAAAAATAAAGCCCATAACAAACTACTCCAGATCAACGTGAAACATGTAATTCAATCTGAAGTCAAGTTTTCTGTCTGTATTTCACACTCTTCCCTGTTGCTCCAAAAAGTGCTTCAGAAAAAAAAAAGATTTAACTAATATTAACAAAAAATGGTTTTCCTTTAAAAATGCTAAAATTAATGGTTGAATTAATATTTTTTCAAAGTTTTTCAAGCCTTCCCAGTTCCCATTTTTCACCAGACCCTGCTACTGCCATCTATGTGAAGGCAACACAGAAGTGCCAAGGAGCCTTGGTGGCTCATGCAGCAAAGCCCTTGCAGAGCAGTCTGGATATGTGACTGCCTCGTCATGGCACTTCTGGGATACCTCCCTCAAGAGCTGCCCGGACTGAGAAACACATCCTTTTTGGTGCCAGTATGGGGTTTCATCTCCGGAAGGTGAGGCTGACAAATTGGAACTAATCTAAGCCGGTTTGGTACAGTCATCTTGCCTGCAGGGACACATTTCAGCATTCAGCTCGCAGAATGCCAACTTAAGAACAGGCTCTCGATAAAGAAAAGTTCAGGCCAAGCCTGGGGATGCACGACTTAAATCAAGATCACTTTTTCTTTTTTTCCCTTCGGTCTAACCCGCCTCCCTTGGGATGGCAATAGATTCAGAAGATGATAATGCTGTACTATAAACAAAGGGAGAGAGAAAAGGAAAGAGAAGGCAAGAAATCTACCTTCCCTGCACTACTTTCCCTTTATTTTCTAAAACCGTTTCCCAGTCTAATCCATCAAAGAAGGTGGGATTAGTGTTATGGAAGAATTCACAAATATGTTCAATTCTGTCATATTCTGTTATGAAAGGAAAAAAGTTAAATAAAAAAAAAAAATCCAGATTTCCAGAAAAGAGCCTTTCCATCCAGCTGAGAGCTGAGGAGGGGCTCCCAGCCACAGCAGAAGACACATCAGCCTAAAGAGCCACCATTTCAGCTAAGACAACTGATGGCACCAATTCCGTATGATTTAATTCACTGGCCTGCGTGAGGCAACATTTTCTACACACAGTAGCTGTAAAGAGAGCTATGCATACAAGGATATCAGGGACTAAAGAAGTGGAGAAATCAACCAAGCCTGTATTCCTGTCTTGGGAGACATCTTCTATCCCTGAGCACAGCAAACAGCAAGTCTCTGTTTTTATCTTGGATGTTAGAAGGAGCTGGACACAGTCACGTGGCAAGAACAGGAGCACAGGCTTTAAGTGCAAGAAGAGGGTGTAAATGCTCTCACAGAAGGGCTTGATGCTCACAGTGGCCAACCACCGGTGCTCCAAGTGGGAGCCACTCCAATTAGCTGGGCAGAAATTGAACGTAGGTGAAACTCCGCACTCTGAGGGCTCCACTTCTCTGCATCTAATCTCTCAGACACTTGTATCAGCCAACTCTGACCTACTGTCGTGCGTTAGGTTCCAGAATTTTCATTTCTCATCTCTTTCCAGGAAGATGGGTAAAGCAAAATGTAAATGTTCTCGTTTCTGAAGAGGCAGTCAGAAACTTCACCACAATTCAAGTCTGGTTAAGGTAGTTTCACCAACTCTATCAGTTTATGTACATAAGCCATAGCTAATAAGAGATTGAAGCACATCAACTCACTTTCTATTAAAAGGTGCACTAAAATTACATGAAAATCACCACATTTATCAATTTATTTGAAAAATAAACTTTTACAATTGTAGATAGACCTTTCAAGTATTCTACCCTAGAGCAAATGTTTAAACATCACTTCAGTGACGAAAGACGCTGTTTTTTAAGCCCAACTGTATGGATCCACAAATACTGCTTTCAAGTTCTTCCATATACTTGAATGTATCAAGTCCAGCATCCTGATTGACTGAGCAGTGATGGTTTTTTCCCATGACCTTTTTTTTCTGAACTACCTGAACGTACATAACATATAAAGAACCCTCCCCACGGATGTTTCTGTGCCGCGAGCACCCGTGCTTCCTAGCTGTGATATTAAACTAACTTGTTGCTGGTTATGAACATTTCACCACATGAAAGTCCCTGCAGAGTCACAACCCATTCACTCTGTTCTTTTGAGAACAGGCAACAGTTTATAGATAACAGACAATTCTTGGTGTTATTGTCTCAGTTTTGGCTTAAGCTCCTAAACCTCAGTACGTAAACACTGAGAACAAAGGGAAAAAGATTCTGGAGAAAAACATAGAAATTGCAACTTCCCCAAGTCCTGAATCCCCCAAAATAACGGTGAAGAAAATCCCATCAGCCAAATAAGCAGTTAGTTCTCATTTTAAGGACAGAACTACTATATCCCATCCTTTATATGGAATCGGCTGACATATATGGGCTTTAAATAGTGAATACTGTACCTGGGATTCTGGAGGATAGCAAAGTGCATCCCATGGATGCTGTGGCATGGCCAATACACAAAGCTATGTACTGCACGGGTGTAAGGAGGGAAAAAAAAGGAAAAAAAAAGGAAAAAAAGTCTCTTTCTCACCCTGTCACGAGATCAATTTACAAACTGATGCATGAGGTTTAATTATCCATTTCATTATCTTGGCTTGCACAGCTCAAAGTGAACCCTTCAATGAACCAGAGAGTTGCTAGTTATTACCTTGAGAAGGGAAGAGGTAAAAAAGTTCAAATGACTAAAACTGCTTTTGCTGTACAACACAACACAATTTTTTTTTTAAAATGATTTAGCAGCATTGTCCCCAGGCAGTGGACCTGTATTATATCACAATGCATGGAAACATCTCCTGAAAATCCTCGTTATGTGCTAATCTGAACAAAGAACGAAGAGATGAGATAGATGTAACTAGCCAATCACAGCAATGTATCAAAGCTAAAATTTCAAATACTAGCAACTGGTCCTTGGAGATTTTTCTTTAAATTCATCCAGCAAATTCAAGCAAATAAATTGTGATGTGCTTGTGTATTTTCTATGAGCAGGAAATAAAGTGTTTGCTGTAAATTATTCACTCAGCACTAGTTAACTACAATGCCAGCACATTACGAGGCTTTTTAATATTCTTCTCTAGATAATAGGTAGCATTTTGCTTATTACCCTCATTTTTAAGTTATTAGTTACATTAGGCCTTTTGTAAATAAAATGAAGAGTTGCAAACAAATCAAATGCTTTTCCCACTACCTCATTAAAAGTCCTTTTAGTTGAGGAGAGTTGAAAATTCTGCATATCATGAAAGGCTAAAACAATAATATACCATCAAACTCAGCAACTCCAAATGGAATTCCCATGCCTTTTCATAATACTCGGAGTCCCAAAATGCTTTTCAAATTATGACCCATATGCATGTCTGTAAAGCAGTATGCATCTCAAAGGGTATATATAATAGTCTAGGTAGAAAACCCCCAGGGCGGCCGAATTTATGGAAAGAAGAGAAATCTACTTAATTACAACCTGAGTTCCCCAAATGCAGAGTCCTCGTAACAGAATAAAGCAATACAGTATCAGATACTAGAACCATTTTTAGGGCTCTGTTGCTGGAAGGTGACATAACCATTATGGTAAATTCCAAGTGATGCCAAATTCCACGACTGCAATGCTGCTCTACATCTTCACATCAGCCAAGAACAGAGGAAGGATCAGCATTGCTGGAGACAGACCACACATCCTTGGAAGTTTCACAAATCAATCAGTCATATCAGCACTGAATTCACCCAGACAGCTCCCTAACACTTGAGTTTATGGAGCAGCATAGCACAGGAGGGCCTAGAAATATACATCCAAATATATAACGGAGTTAGCAGCACCATTTTCTGCAGCTTCTAGCTTCTTCCTCAGCCATCTCCCCAACCGCACAATAGCCTGGTCTTGTTCTGCTTAGCAATGCAATATTTAATTAGATCTAAGCTCAAGATAGCCTGGCTACAGAGCGTATTGTTATTTAGTCTTGCGCTGTAAGCAAAATCACATACAGTATATTACATTTCTCAGGGGCTTTTCCACACAACTACGTGACAGATGTAATTGCCCCCACAAACAAATCATCAACTAATCAACTGCTTTTCATTATCACCTCCAGCAGTGCATCTATTTTGTAAATAAACACATTAAGAGCAAACAATTTTAGGGAAAACAAAAGATTATCTGAATACATTCACAGCAGAGGAGGAGGTAAAGTAGTAATTCAAATACTAAAAGGAAGCAAAATTAGCATAGGGTAACACAATTATTTCAATCCATGTATCACTATCTATTACAGTACAATAATAGACTGAAATCTGTGACTTTAATGGATGATCTGGGTAGTTGAAGGGAACTGTGATTGACTGACACATTTACGTAGTGGCTGATGAACAGCATAAAGAATGTATTTATAAAACACAGCTCAAGTCTAACTTAAGCTCCAACACTTACGGAGGCCTGCACAGCAGATATCCTGGTATATCAGAAGAGTTGCTCTCTAACTCTGGGAGCATTGAGTCCACTTGCACAATGGAAATTTGAGGTATTTACAACCAAAGAACCTCCAATTTAGGAGTTAATTAAAACAAATTACATGAGGCTTGCTGCACATTCAGCATTCCACACCATACCTGTAATTTCCTAGGTATACACCATCCGGATTGAGCATGGGTGCAATCTTGAAGACCAAATGATCTCTCAGTACTTTCGCAATAGGATGCTGGCTCACAAGGAAATCAATTATGCCTGAAAGAAACAAAATAAAAAATGTGAAGAGGGTGGTTTACAGTGCCAACAATCCCCAGGTATCTTTGAAGTTTCACATATGAAAGATTAAATGATCATTCCTCTTGGCTCATGCTCCTGCTCCCAACAATTTTCAATCACACAGTATTAGTCACCTTTTGAGAACTCCACAAATAATAACATTAAGGATAAATGACTTTAGTCTACTCTGGTAGCACAAGAGAAATATTGCCACGTTATCAAGCCCAGTCAAGTCACCACAAAAGAACAAGTTATTGCTCATTAGCTGAACCTCAGCAAACCATGTTTCCTTTGAACTCTCCCAATGGTAAAGTAAAGCATATTAACTTCAACTCCACACATTACATATCAAGCCCACAGGCACACAAGTAGTGATTTGGCAAGCTGAGGCTCTTCAAATGAATTTGAGCAGGTACCTGAGACTCCCTCGAACAGGACAATAGAGAAACCAGATCACCCACGTGTGTGGACAGGTACAAGCAGCCCTTCTAACTGGGAGGGTATCACCAATTCTGGACGAGGCACAGGATAACAGCTTATCCAGAATGGATCAGACAAGACTCCTCCCTTGCTGCACACCCATAAAACCGAAGAGTTGCTCCACTTCCTGCAGTGCAGCTCCCTTAATGGGAACCAAGGCAAAGGACAGAGAAGGCAGATCCCTAAGTGCCTTTCCTCGGGTCACACCAGCACCAGAGCCCCAAGACCTGCCTGTGGCCTTGGCGCTCAGGGAGCTCCTGAACATCTCCTTGCTCCAAGGCTGCTGCTGGGGCAGGAGGCAGGCAGGCAGCTAGAGCCACCGCTTATTCCTCCACTGAGTTGACACCGACAGAAATAGCTTCCAGGGAATGAATGTCGAGATAAATTGAGTTCCTGTGTAATCTCAGGACACCCACAGATAGGTCATGACAATTTGCTATTTATTGTAAGGTCCATCCTGTGAAGCAGGAACCATTTACTGAATTTCCCCAGAATAAATCAATCACTACGCTCCAGCAACAGGATAAAATTAAGCAGAGAAAAAATAAGGCTGATCATCAGTAAAATTTCACTAATGGCAAGCTCTATTAGACTGTGGAATTGTCTCTCCAGGAAGAGTGGGATCCCGTTATCAGAAACATTTAACGCTGGACAGGGCAAAGCCCCAGGGAATACATTCATACTTATATAGATATGTATATATATATACACATGTGTGTGTGTGTGTGTGTGTGTGTGTGTGTGTGTATACACACATATATTATAAAACAAGCAATAACTCAGCACAGAAAAGACAGAATAGTCTAAAGAGCTGACTTCAAAACTGATTTTTTTTAACAATGTAATCAAAATGTTTTAAAACAAACTAAAAACCAGGTACATGACAGGTTAAACACACTGGGTTTTAGCTTGACTGAAAGATACATTAAAGATGGGCCCAGAATCTCTGTACAGCTCCTGCATTTGCCCTATTTCTTAAGGCCCAATTTTGTATTTCAAATACTAATAAATTTGAACCTATGCTACTGCTAGACTGAATTGTAATTTACTGAGGCACATAGGGAAAAAAATAAGGCTTTTAAAATGTCTAAAATGATCAAGGTATAATTGACTCTAAACATCAGCAATTTTTTTCATCTATTAGTGACTAATCCTGCAGAGGAGTAAGTCCCTTCCTGTAACCAGGTCTTCCACTTGAAGAGACTGAACCTGAATCTCAGAGGCAAATTAGCATACACATAATTATATTTCTCGGGAAATGTTTCTGCAATTACCTCCTCACAACGAAGGCAGCCGAACATCGATCTGCTTTTTGGCTGGTGCTGTCTTTTTTTCATTACACAACAGCAAGAACAAGCAGAAACGGCAGGGACACAGTTGGATCCCGAATAACCAGGTTTCCTAACTGTATGCAAACATGAAAGGCTTAGCTATGTTAAACTGCTGCTCTCACTGTTTGCTGGCAGTGTCTAAAACATAATCCCCAATAAGCACACCTGGAGGGCACACAACTGCTCCAACCAGTGCAATCCTGCTCTCAGGTTGTACCTCCCCAAGGCAGTGCACTGCTTTGGGTATTAAGGGTTTAAGACTCAAAACCTCCCAGCAGTTCAAGTTTCCTAGAAGATGCAAAACAGTCAACTTTGTCCAGAACATACTTCATCCCAGAGCACACAGACCCATCCAGCAGCCACAAGGCATTGCAGTGAGTGTTTTGATAGTTTGAAAGGATACAAACATAGCCTCAGTACAGACCTTGATGGAAGAGGCCTGCCAGGAGACCTGGTAGCAACCACAAGCAGGTACCTGGAGCAGGGAAGGCCACCAGCGTTTGGGGTAACTTAACAGCTTTTCATGCAGGACGTAGCACAAGAGATTGATGCATCAGAGTTTTGTTCCGCAGCAGCAGTGCTGGGGAAGAGGCTTGTAAAGGTCCTGCTTGATTTGCTTCTGGGATCAACATGGGCTCATTCATAGAGCTGGGCAAAAGCACCTTATCAACTAGAAACTGCAGTTTCCAATTTAACACAGGGAATTAGTCTTTGTCAACCAAGAATGTGCCATCATGTGCAAGGTAAAACGTGCACTGGGCAAGTGTCTGCCCTGCACCATTCACCCTTGCACCAGACTGGAATGGTGGGACTGTTCTCGGACATCCATTAGCTTAACAGCAAAACAGGGACAGCACCTTTTGATATACCTTGAGCTACTAGAAGGTACTGCAGTTGAGTCCACCCAGTCCCAAGCAATCTAGCTTATTTTGTTATTTGGGAGAAATAAACTGCTTAAATTAGAGGAGGTCTCACCCAATGATGAATATATGAAGCAAAGGTTAAAACAACTAAATGTGTCTTGAAAGTAAAAGCAGCTCTGTAGAGCACAATAGAAGCATCAAACAAAAATGCATATTGACACAAACATGCCTCACCATAAAACTGTAAGCATCAAAATAATCAATAAAATTAGTATACAATTTTGTCTTTCAGAGCAGCTCAATGGTCTCTGGATCAATAACATTTAAAATAAAGAGATGGATATCAGACTATTAAAAATACCATCCCAGGGAACTTGGTCCTCCTGTTAATAAATCAATACAAACTAAATTTTACAGCTTCTATAATCAGCAAGAGACATATCAGTGTATCTCATTAGGTTGGGGTTAAGAATTTGGCAGCAACCAAAGCCCATTTAATATCATTTACTTCAAGGCAGACATGGCAATACAACAGATGCCCTAATTTATTTGTTGATCTTTGCATTAAAATAACAGTTTGCTGGTAAACAGGAAGGGTAATGATGCCAGTCACCCTTGTTAGTGGCTAATAATTGCTTAATTTGTCCACTAATTGACCTGTGCTACTGTTGAAGCACCGGATCGTGTTGCAGGGCATGAAGTAAACAAGGCCACTGTAATGTTACTTTAGAGAATGACTTCTGGAAATAGAACTACTTATTGCTATAAATTTTCTTTTCACAGATGAGCAGATTAATTGGTCTGCCAATTAGTCTGCTATTAAAGAAAAAAAGGCTGCCCTCAGATTGGTTGGATCTTCAAACCGCAGCCCCAGTTTGGGTCAAATGAAATAATCCAATATGAATCAAGCACATCAGCTATGAAAAATACGTCAATTATTATTCTGAGAAAATCCCTATGTATAAAGGACAAGGAAAATACTGGATGAAGTGCTGGCTCTCTGACTAACTGAAATAAAAGAGGGGAACATAATGAAATGGGCCTACTCAGACACATTACAGTGTGGAAAATTTTCCCAATTAAAAGGAGCAAAACAATATAGATTATTTTGGGTATTGCCCTTTCTAGAAAGTAATTAAAATCATTATTTTTCAAATAATAACACACAATTACAGATGCTGCCTGAAACCAGCGCAGCTCAGAAATCAGCATTCAGCCATGACATAAGGAGAGGCTTATCCCTAGTCCGCTAAAAATCAACTGGAGTCTTTATACTAGGTTCAAGGAGCTTCTCATAACTGTTGTTAGGGAAGGGAAAAAAAGAAGAGAAAAGATGGAAAAAGGAAAACGATGCTGACAACAGCAGGCAGGTGGATACACAGAATAATAGATCCAAAACTTCATCTGTTGCTGTTTTAGCAGTCTTTCTTGGTGAATAGAGCTTCACTGAGGCTGTGCTAAATCAGGACCAAACCTCAACTACTCAGAACCACTTCTCTGCTCTTGCTCTCTTGAGGCTAAAAATACCAATTTCTCTTGCCTTCTGCACAAGTTGATTATTTCTTCTTCTACAACATGCCCAAGCATCTCCACGCACATGATTTCCTCTGCTCTGGCTGTTTCCCAAATCAACACCTTTAAACTCGGTTCAAACTTTCTGCCATCTCTAAAATGACTCTTGTCCACATTTGGTCTCAAAGTAAAGCCCGTCTCCATCAACCACATCCTTTCACTCCAAGTCTGACAGTATGTTTAATTATATAACTATATAATACATCTTCCTTGTTCCTACTAATGAAACTCTAATCACCACAGATCTTAATGCAATATGGCAACTGTTAATGCAAACATATCCTGGACTGTGTCTGGTCTATGACAAGAAAGAAGTGATTTATATTTTCAAAGCAATTTCATAACACTAAATAGCTGCAGGTTTCCTGCACCAAGCTCACCATAGCCTGTAAGTTAAATATTAGCTAGGAAGAAGTGGTATTTTTTGGGAAAAGAAAACACAGATGGAGTCCCAAATACTCAAGTCGGTACAAAAACTTCTGAAAAGTCCTATTAAAGGACACCAGAAAATCACACACAATACACTTATTGCTGAAAGGGGGAAAGCAAAAAATTATAGTGTTAGGCTGCTTTGAGGAAGTTTCTTCTGTTTTGTTTTTGTTGTTTTTAATGTTATGGTGAAAACATACCAAATAATAGAAAACTGTAGCTGCTCAGTCCTACCTCCATAGCAAAACAAGGCAGAAACAGCAGCAAGACACCGTTGTGCCACCATACAGTCATAAAGAAAAGCATCTCCCTATGAGCAAAGGGACCCTTTCCAGCCCTTGGTCTTTTTCTTGGGCTTGCAGGATCAAGCCTGATAGGCGAAGGACACATCCCTCCCTCTGTGGTGGGGACGGCGTCACACTCAAGCTGATCCTAGCTCACCACAGGTCACAGCAGCTCCATAGGAGCGTGGACCCTGCAGACCACGTACCTATGGTCTCAGCACGGCCTCCAGCACAGGCCAACAGACAGAAACGATCCAAACATGCCTCATTCTGAAGTGTTTCCAATATCCCACAGCAGCCAGGAGAGAGGAAGAAAAAAAAAAATAAAGCAAATGGTGATAAATGAGCAGAGCTGACTCACAGCAGGGCTATCGACATGATCTAGCATCCTGCTGTCCCTGAAATTATCCCTGCAAAGGATCATCACATGGAGTTATCCATAAGCACATGATTGCTGCAGAGGCGCCAACTCCTCCCAAGAGCACTAGTCTTAATCCCTAAAATCCAACTGCCAAGCTCAATTTATGCTTTCTAGATTTCTTTTGGTATTATTTTTTGTTTGTTTGCTTTGGGGTAGGAGTGAGGGGGGAAACAGTCGTTTTAATATCCATATAGAAGGACTCTATATAGATATTGATACAGAAAGGAATGCTTTGTTTGTTAGTTTCCTCGTCCTCTCAGAAGTGCCTTGGATCCATGGGAAAGTAAAGTTATTTCATCACAGTTCTGAAATTGATATGGATTAACAGGAATGATGCAAAATTATCTATTTTTTCCAAAGAAAGCAAGCTACAGTTGCAAATATGAACTGAAAGAAAGTCTGCATTCCTTATGTTATTACTAAATGGTATAGACTCAAATGAGAACAGACCCAATTTATTCTGGAGTAACTTTTGCCAATGCACTTGCCACAGGAACAAGCAGATATGCTTGTTCCAGTGTTATGTGAAGGGGAATTCATTGCCTCAAGTATTTCAGTTAACTGTTTTAAGTTTCTGGTTGCCAATCCGGGTGTATATATCCATGCATATATTTCTGAGCAGTTACTGCACTTAAACAAGAGTAGGATGATCTAGCACACAAGGTATTTCTCATTTTCTCCCTTTAGAGCTATTTTCAACATGCACAAGTGCAAGAGAAACTTTTCTGCAGAGGGAGGTGCAATATGATGCACAAAGACTCTAGTAAACAATTGTCAGAATCTACCTTTGAACGTAGTCCCAGGGCCTCATGCTTTCTGCAGGCTGATGCTCAAAACCTCCCTCAAGACCAGTTGAGAGAGGCCTGCACAGACCTGAGGGTGCCACGTGATGAAAAACATTAAGTTCTCAGAAAATACCGAAAAGTTATCAATGTCTCCCAAGGGGCATAGTACTCTTGAGAGATGAACTACTAAAAAAAATATATATCTATAATTATCCATGGCAGGGCAGGAGCCAACATGCACACACGTGGTTTTAGGAAGTACTTGGTAGACCAGATAAATCAGATGCACTCTTGATTAAGGTTGATCTAACTCAGAGAACGGTTAATTAATCCTCCTGGAAAGACGGGTTTTTATTTCATTGTCAAAGTTTGTTCCCTACTAGACAAGGAAACACTCCAGGCTTAAATAAGATCAGACTTAAGTACAGCTAAAAGCACACCAAGAACTGCTGGATGACTGGGATCATCTGAGAAGTTGCTTTTTATCAGCAACCATCATTGCTATGGTAAAACCTGTAACAACAGAGTCCCTGCTAGACTTGTACATTTGGCACCACATCACATATTTTTTAAAGAAATTTTAATCAACAAGAAACAAAAGAATTGTTTCAAGGATTCAACTGTGATAAGCAGATTGATTAGGAAAACATCAGTATTACAGCATTTTTTTTTCCTTTTATTTACCATTTCTCTCTCATCTATTCTCTGTTGTAGCTCTATGTCTCTTCAAAAACACAGGATTAAAAAAAGCAAAGGAAATCTCAAATAATGGGATAAAATGAATGTGCAGGAAATGAACGGACGAATTAGATTACAGCAGATGAAACACTGAGGTCTCAAATGCAAAATGCAGGGAGTTTATTTAATTTGTTACTCTCTTAAAATGAAAATACGCTCACTGACTTGAATTAGTAATTTCCCTGTTTTAAGATACGTTAGGCCATTACAGCTAGGCCTGTTTCCAGAGCAGTGAAATAAATGGAAAACAGCCGGTCTCCCTGGGAATGCTGCATTCTGCCAGCCCAGGGAAACTGCTCGTGTCAGCTCTGGAATGAACCGTGGGGCTACTCGGGCCGCGTGCACCAGCATTGGCCCCGACCAGCAACAAATGCTTAAAATGGCAGAGCAAGGCACCGTGGGTTTTAACCTGAGCTTTAATGTGCTTAGCAAGCACCAGCAATAATTGATTTAAGGAATGTTAAAGAAATTATCATTCCTGGCGTCTCCCTCCCTCGCCTGTTCACCTAGCATGGTGTCCACAAACAGGAATATTCAGCATGGCTGAGGCACTAAAGCAGCTGAAGGAAGAGAGTGCTGGCCATAGTCAGAAGCTTCCCAAATGGGCTGGGTGAGCAAATACTGCTGCAGCAGGCACTGACCTGAACCAGGGCACCCCAGCCCCTCACCCTCCAGGCCTGCACCAGAGCAGGGCACGTGGTTCTCGGCGTGTAGGGATGGAAAGATCTGCTGGAAGGTCACAGACGAGTGGCAGGCACTTCACAAGATCACAGTGAACACACTGAGTAGCAATTGCATTCATATTTCACAGCTCTCCAAAAACAACAAAAAATCTCATATCACTAAATGGGTGCAGAGGATGTTTTTGCCATTATAGTACCATAGGACAATAAGATTGCAAGTTCAAGGCAGATTTGGGGACATCCTGCCATAGTGAAACATCCTGGGGCCACTAGGCAGCACAATGAGCCATGCAATGCCACTAGCCAGACTTTCTTGCTTACTTCAGTAGGGATCCCTTTGATTAAGGGCAGAAGACATGCACCAGAATGGGAAACACCCTTTTATTTCTTTATTTTGTGCATGAACTATCTCACTCTTTTTGCTGGTTCCCTACATTTAGGCCATGCAGACATCACATCGAAATCCCTGCGATCCAGCAACATCCCAAAGCTTTGTGCTCTGGAAGTGTTTCCAGCAGCAAGATCAAGCAGAGAAATGGATATGGGTGGAACTGAGCCAGTCACAAATTGGCAATAGCAACACAGAATCAATTCAATGCAAAAAGTTGATAAGTGATGAGTGTTTGGGATTTCCTATGTATTTTTATGAGCTGTGTCTTCTCCCTCGTAAGCAACCTCACATCTGCCTTGGAAGGATATGCAACTGACCGCTGCTCTTGTGCTGAAGACCAATATCCTGATTTAGTACTGAAAAGATGCATATCCATATATATTGCTAGTAAGATGTAATTAAACTTGGCATTTCCAGTGTCCGGTATAGGGGATCATGAGCCAGAATGCCTGATCTTGGTCTCTAGCTCTGCTGGTTTCTGGCAGGTTGCTGCAAGAGTCTGCTGTTTTACTGCCTTCAACTTGAGATAGCAGCAGCCAGGTTTGTTGGGCAGCAAAACTAGCATCATTAGGGCCAAAACCAGCAGATGGATTTTTCAAACAAACTCTTCAAGCCCACTGGTGCTGGCTGCACTAGAAAATGTGGCAGGAAAAGCAAGGAGGCTTGTTAGGTATTGAGCAAACTCTGAAACTTTTCTAATCTTACCCACTTACTACTAGAAGTGGTCTATACCACTGACAGTCCTTTCCCTATCTCCCTATCCCAAAGATTAGGGGGATTTCATAAAAACTGGTCTCTGCAGACCTAAATGGAAAATCTTTGAGTCAATCAGAATTGCTGGCCAGGCTAATTCAGAACTGCAGTCTTGAGGACTCTATGCTCTTAATGGCAAAAAGTTAAAAAAAAAAAAAAAAAAAAAAAGAGAAAAAAGGAAAGGAGGGGAAAAGCAGCACAAACTGTAGGATGTGCTCAGTGCCTCACATGGTCATCCTAGGATGATAAAACGTAGCATTTAAATTTTATCTAATGAATTTTTCAACCACAAAAGTAAGCACTTAGGTAGAGCAAGTTTAGTTCCCCACATTAGAAGTTATCTGAACACCACATTTTATCAGCACCCTCTGAGCTCTGCCATCCAGCCAGTTCTCCATCCACCTCACTGTCCACTCATCTAACCCACACTTCCTGAGCTTCTCCATGAATATGTTACAGGAAACGGTGTCGAAAGCCTTGCTGAAGTCAATGTAGACAACATCCACTGCTTTCTCATCAAGCAGCCAGCAGTTATCCCATCATAGAAGGCTACCAGGTCCGTTAAACACAACTTCCCCTTGGTGAATACATACTGACTACTCCTTATCACTTCCTTCTCCTTGACATGCGTAGAGATAGTCTCTAGGATGACCTGCTCCATCACCTTACCAGATGGAGGTATTTATGCAACATTGTTCTGATTAAACAGACTTCTATCATGCCCCAAGATTTGTCTTCTGATGCTTTGGCAGGTTTTTAAACAGAGATCCTGGAACTTAATAGCTTGAATCTTTAACTCATTTGTTTGAATCAGCAAATTATGGCCTCAGGGACTACTTAAATGCAATTTATTTTGGGTCATGGGTCTTTTCAGACTTTAGAGAACCAGGAAAAAAATCTCATCCTCAACACCTACAAACTTAGGGGTTTGTGGCATCAGCAAGCTGCAGGCACACTTGATTAGAGAAGTGGCAGGATATCCTTGGTACCATTCACCTCATCCAACCACAGCCTTGTGCACACAGGAGCTCTCTGCTTTCCCCAGCAGCAAGGAGCACAGGTGGCACCTTGGGTTCATATCTCCCATCATTTCATGGTCCATAACACTTATTTTCCTTACAGCAATGGGATTCCTACTAACTCAAATAAAATTAGAGTGGGGTAGGGAGCTAGAGGGAGTCCATGGCTGCCCTGTCTGGTACAAAGTGCAGGACTGAACACAGGGATTGCTTCGTGACCTCTGCAGTGCGGAGCCCATACCTCAGCCTGATTAACTACTTAACTACCCTGATTCTGATGGGGTTTGCTTAACTACTAACTAATCTCCCTCATGCCCTGGGGGCAGTCATAAAATTCTCCTGCAGACCTGGCGCAACTGCAAAGAGCTGCAGAATTGACTTGAGTGAACATGTGAGGCTGTCAAGGAAAGGCCCTATTGGCAGGAGCAAGCGGCTGCTGCAGGATTGCTCGAAGGGTTCATAAATTCAGCACACAGCACACACCGAGTGGGTGGCTTTGTTGTTTGGCTTTGTTTTCTTTAATTTTCCTAATATGCTGTAAGGAGCTTGGAGTTCTCTCTGCATCCAAATGACTCTACCGACAGCCCCTGGATGATGTCTGTCTCTCCCTCCTGGGAAAAAAACAAAAAGGCTCCTGGGGAAACACTGCAGGGATCAGATCATCTCCCTCTATTAATGAATTACTTGGGATTTATCAGAATCATTCTAAGGATATTGCTCCAGAAGATGACATGTTTAGTCATTATTATTCAAACTCTGTCCTTCCCATGAGTGCGAGTCCTCCAGACAGAGAAGAAAAAAAAAAAGAAAAAAAGAAAAGCTGGGTTATGGCCCTCAATTTTTAGAGAACTCATGTTAAATACAGCTAAAATTTAAGTCTTAGAATTGAATGCAAATATGCAGCAGATCATCTGGCCTCCCTTAATGTGTAAGACAAGAAGGTCACAACCCAGAAATGTGCCTTGATGGCACGGGAAAGAAAAGACACATGCATGTGAGTAGAAGGATCCCAAGAACATGAATTGGAATTAAGCGGGCATGTTCTTTGACAGAATTAACTCAGGCATTCTTGAATTGTTTCCTACTATATTTATTAACTGACAAAACATCAGTCTTTCTATTGTGGCCCTTAATGGGAGTTTCAACTCTGCACCAATCACCTGCCCAGCACTAGCAAAGAGGAAGAAAATGACAAATCACTCCCCAGTTTTCTATTCAAAGATGAGAGTCTTGCAGGAAGAAAGAATACAGGTTACCATCGAACGGCTGCTGTTTCTGGGATCAGACCAAGTGCACCACGGGGCAAAAGGCCACTGTTTTCTTCCCCTCCATATAGCTGGGCACGTGGAGGCCAGAGATGCTTCCAGGAGCAGAAAGGTGCAAGGGATATGTCTGCCCCAGACAAAAGACTCCCAGCAGAGCTTTAAAAATGGTATGAAGTGTGGGGAGAAACCCTCTCCAGAGATAGATCGGGCAGAGTCTGCACTGCACTTTTTTTTTTCTATATGGGAAACAACTACAATTTGTTGGACTGGAAAGAAGAGTTAAAGACAGTGATGCTCCTTCACACCTTTTGCTGAATCATCTCACTAGGAGCTCTGAGCTCTCTCAGTGTCCCAAGTTGCCTTTTCCATGTTAGGCAGCAGCGCCTTTCTCCCCAGACCAGGAATCTTTTGGAGTCTCAGTGTGCTTTTTTTCTTTAAGCAAAGATGGGCAGCAGAAATGGAAGGACAGACTAATTTCACCTAAAACCTCCCTCTGGGGCTTGTCATTTAGTGCAATTTTGCATATTCACTAAGCACAAACAAACAGCCACACTGTGCTCTTCGAATATTACGGCATTAACTGCAGGAGTAGCAAGCTATTGAAAGTCTAAAAATGGTGGATCAGTCAAAGCAAAATATATTCCATAAACCAAGAAAGCAAAAGGTAGATTTCTCTGAAGGAGACAAAGGATACATTTACATATGAAAATCTAATATACAATGAAAAAGAAAAAAGGCATCGCATAAATAATGCCAGAAAAGAAATGAAAAATATGTATTTTTAAACATATTCTAAAAAAGGTTTCCAGCATCTGCAAATGTATTGCTCAGTCAAGCAGAGACCCAGGAGCAATATATGAACCAGGCAAGCACAAAGGCATGTGATGCAGAAACTGCACTGCAGAAGGTTAGTCATTCAAATTTGAGCCTTTTCAGCCTTCTTCACCCATAGCATACCATGAGTATCTTGGGGAGCATCTCCGCTTCCTTGCCTTGACCTTTAATGACAGCCACTTGTTATCGGCCACTATCAGAAGCACCTACTAGGCAAGACCAACTGGTTCAAAATCCCATGCCTAGCCATGTACTGTTCATCCAGAGGGGATCCACACTGACACGTATGCAGGGGAATAGATGACAGCAAATAGCACACAGGGAAGAAGGTGGTCTCATTTGCCCTTCAACATGAAACCACTCTAGGTCCCTTATAAGAGAAGCTGCCATCTACACCCATGCACTGCTCAGAAGGGAATCATCTGTGCCACAGGACACCAGGAGCTGGTGCTTTGCCACTCACGCACATTGCTGCTGCACACATATGTACCCCAGCTCCTCACCACGGCTTGCTGTGTAAGAAACCCATGCAGTTACTCGTCCTCATTCCCCCGATGGGGACAAGCAAAGTAGTCGCCTTCTGTTACCGTCGATATGTGAAAACTTACACTGAGCCAGCTATAATGGCACCTTTTGACTGCTTCATTGATTTCCACTTTACTAGGTTTGCAGTTTATATTGCTTCTCTTTTATAGGATTTTTGTAGCCTTCCATTCAAATCAACTAAATAGGTGTGAGGCAGCCCAGCTCACCTGTTCCCACTCAAAGACACTTGTAAGCCTCCTGCAGTAGAGTGGTGCACAGCAGAGCCCACATGCAATGCTAGTGTCACCTGTTAAAGTGACACTTCGAAAACAGGCAGCCGTCATATGCCAAAACCTGAAAAAACAAGTCTTTTTAATTCAGAGAGCTGATTTACTCTTCTCTTCCAACTACTATGAGAGGTGACCTCAGCTGTCAGCTGCCTTGTTCTACCCCAAAGGTGACCACCTTCTCTCTGAAGATGGGCCGAGCTCTCTGCCTACTCTGGGTTTACAACTCCACGAGACATCCCAAATCACCACACAAGCAAAACCAGCAGCATTGGAGAGAAAAGTAACTCTGCATCTGTTTTCCCTAGATACGAGTTGCTGGTCGAAGCTGAGTGGCTCTGATCATGCTCAAAGAGCAGTGAAAACCAAAATAAAACACAGAAGTCCATTTGCACAGCAAAGTCAGAGATTCGGCTTTGGAAGACAATGAAAGCAGGGACTAGATGCAACACCTGGACTACTTCTGGGTGACTCATGAGCTGACCGGGCTGGATAAGAAAGAGGAGGAAAGATTCATTAAACAAAAACACTAATCCTCTGGGAAGATGGAATAGCCAAGAAAATGCTGGCTGCATCTGAATTTTCTCCCCTTGAATTTGAGATTAAAGTTGTGTGTCTGGAAGTTCCTTCCAGTGCTGCTGGAGGAGACTTGTCGGGTAGCTATTTCTACAGGTTTCCAACAGAAGAAAGAAATAAAACAAAACAAAAAAAAGCACCAAAAAAGACCATGTCTCTACATGAGTGAGAAGAAAGGAAAAACATTGCAGTGCTCTGCTCTGCCCCTCACAAGGAGATGAACCTGTTTTTTTTTTTTTTTTTTATTTACAACACATGCATCCCAGCAAGAATATGCTCTACAGAAATAAATTAGGGCCACTAAAAGATGTGCTCCAGGCTGCTGAGCAGCAGCATATCTTGTAATCCTCCACCTCCCCTCCAGAGAAAACCTTGCTGTGAAAATGGAGCTGCACTAGAGATCCTAAAGGTGATGGTAATTAGCACTGAAGAAGGAATATCGAGTGAGCAAAGACTTCTCACAAGAGCAGGGCAGCCACAAGCAACTGACATCTCTGCTTGCAAAAAGTAAAATTCTCCAGGAGGGTATAAAGTACATGTCTCCATCTAAAAAGCACAGGAGAGGAAGTTAGCGGGATATAACTTCCAGGGATCCTCTAAGCACAGAGGTGGGTTTGTTGCTGTTTCAGAAGAGGAGAAGAAGAAATAAAGAAATTCTGTTTAGAGACAGTCTTATTGCAGAATCTGTTCTGAGGCATATTAAGCTAAGTAAGAAGAAGGTGCTCTTGTTCCAGACTAGGAATTGCTCAAGGAACAATCTGCTGTACTCTGCATTCGCAGCCTGCCTCAAATGTAAATGAACTCTCAAGTGCAGGCAAGCCCGCAGGGAGCAGCTCTCCCCAGGCACTCTGCAGCAATGGGTTTTCAACTCCGGCAGCACCGTGACCATACCAGCTAATGCCAGGGTGCTATTTCCCTCATATCCATGGCCATTAGGAACATTGCCATGAGGCGCAAAAAAAAGAAAAAGAAAAAGAATCAGAGTTCACATATAACCACAAGCCAAGACTGCCTAACTCCCACCTTGAACAGCCAGCGTGAATTTTAATATCTTTACCACAAGGAGATATCTATCTTTAATAAACAGCCCTTTTTGCTGCATAAAAAGTACAGATCCCAGAAGGGACGGCAAGGGAAAGCATTTTCCTGGGCACACCAGGTGCTGAGATGCCAGGCTGACAAGCAGAACGCATGAGTTCAAACACGGGGCAGGGCCCTCAGCTCAGGATGGTGGCGGTCACTTCCCTGACGCTGTCCCCAAGGGAAGGCAGGTGAACTGCCTGCAGCCAGCTAGCTCTGACCCAGGAAAACACAGAGAAAATACAGATCCCACTTAGGAAAGATTGCACGTGGGAGAAGGCCGGCACACAGCATTTTCCAGCTCCACTGCTGATCCTGCTGCAGATTCCCTCATTTTGTGCATGGTCATTAAAGCTCAGATGATGCTGAATGGCTTCCCAGGCCAGGGGTTAGCATCCTCCCAGTCTCATGCTGCTGTCGTAGCACCAGGCAGAGGTTTAATAATCACAAGGACCCACATTTTTCATTGCTGCTGATGGCTCCTTTTGAGTGGATGGAAGCCATGGAAAACGAGAACTTGTCCTGCCTGTTGTTGCTTGTAATACCTCTGGTCTTTAACCAGCAGAAGTTCAATTTTATGTTGGACAAAGTTAGGGTTTAGCTTTGTAGTAATTTACCTACAGGCTGCCCCATGGCCAGGAAATTTTTAAAGTGGGAGCTTTTTATTGTAAGAAGTCCCACTAATATTTTCTTCCTTCTGTTTTAACTCTAAGCACTAAAATATTGATCTTTGAGAGTTTCCTCCTTTTTTCACCCCCTCTGATTCCTCAATGGTACAGTGACAAAAAAGTGGGGAGAAATAGGAAAGAAAATGAAAAAAGAGGAAGAGAGAAAAAAAAACAAAGAAGTAGGATTGTAAAGTATTTCCAATAAATAAAAACATTCTATTTGAAGAAATGTGATATTTAAAAATAGGAAATAATAGAGATGGTACAAAAATATCTTCTACGTTTAGCAGCAGCAGAAACTAAGACCATCAAATGAGAGCACGGGCACCAGGAAGGCATCATCATTTGCTCTATAAGTAGTAAGGTACCTGACCCCTGAACTGGGCACTTCAGGGCATGTCTTGAGAGCGTCACTTAAGGGCCACATTTGTCACTCTTCAGACTAAACCTTCCTGGGGAGGGTGGCTTTCTAAGGCGGCCTTGTCATTGTATAACAATGTCCCAGATCTATGCTCTACTTCTCATCCACGAGGCGTTTAATAAAAGTCTGCTCAAGCACTAGGGTCAAAGCAAAAGCAGTTTGCGCCTACATGTCTTGCAAGGTAAAATTAAGCAGGACTGGTAAAATTAAGAAGCACATGTCTTTCTGACAACAGCACGTGCCCCATTACCCTCCTTCTCCATCCCGAGTCCAAAGAGGCAGAGGGGTGTTGAAAGCATCTCTGAAGGGCTGTTCTTCATGGCTGAAGTTTTCTTTCATCTCAGGACTCCTCCTCTTGCCCTTCCCTCTACCAGACAAAGAAGTTACAGAGCCTTCCATAAACCCGTGCAAAACACCTGGCACGAGGCAGACACGGAGTACGAGAGCAACCTGGGCAGGGGAGGGACTGCACCCAGGTGCCCTCGTGTCAAAGAAAAGTTTCCTGCAGCCAAGTCCTAGTCACACACGAGTGCTGGCTCCCGAGAGCAGCAGCAACAGCAGCGCAATGGGAGCAGGAAGGCAAGTGCAGGGCACCTCGGAGACAAAAGAACGGAAAACAAAATGAAAACAAGAAAAATCAATTCAGCTGAACTGAGGCAGGGGGGGCAAGGAACAAAGGGTCAGAAGACAAAGCCGTAAACAATAGACCGGCAAGATTAATATCAGTTGTGAAGAAGAGCTGGGACACTATTGAAGGAGAATCAAAAAACGCTTGAAAGAAAAGTATAAAGACTCGAAGAGGTTCCTAATTGTGAAGCACATCACTACAACATCTGCAGCTTGATCAGGGTGAATCTCACATCTGCAGGAAGCACTCCAGCTCACCCATTGGGGTCCCCAGAATTAATGGTGGTCACTTTCTTTTTCCTTAAAAAGAGAGTGATACAGTGAGATCTAATGTCACCCCCTAACTTCCTGTGACCTTCACAGCCTTGGTCATATTTTTGCCCTAGTTCAACTCCAGCGGGGCAAGACCTCAAGATTTCTGTCTGTATGTTTTGGAGAATAACTGGGCAATCCTCCCGCCCAAGAAACAGAACAAACTTGCCTCATATTTTTACAGAGAGGCTTTTTTCATTTCTCTTGAAGACCAAGGGCTTTAGCTCTCCAATTATTGCAAAGGGGATTAGTTAAGCAGAGGTAGTCAAAGGCCTGCCAGGGGCAAAGGAAAAACTGAACCAACGACACTTGACATTTCTTAGCTGTGTACGCAAAGCTGATCTTGTCGTGCCGTGGATGAGGAGCTGGAACTGATCCATCCTTCAACAGAGGACTCAAAGCTGGCACATGTGGCTAGGCTCGACATGAGAGGCCAGGTGAGTCTAGTCTCCTGTTCTACCTAGGGGTAGAAAAAAATACAACAGCAATTTCTGCTGGTGGGAGGAAAGAGGCTCAAATCTCATCTCCCAAACCATACAACATCCCTCTGCCCACACTCCCCAGCTCCTTCTCCTTCTGAGGCAGCCTTGAAATTTGGGGGTTTTACTACGCATTAAGTAGTCACTAAAGCTGGCTGCTTTTCCATGCAGAACTTCCTTAGCATATCCAGTAAGTGTACCTGATGGGAGAGCAAAATGCATTATTGCATAGCCAGAGAGATTTAACCTCATTAAAAATTACCTCCAGCTCAGGAAACAAGTCCTGTAGCTTCTCATACCTGCCTGACACCACAGAGATACGACTGAAAACGTGTGATGTCTCGCAACAGCTCATGTCACTTTGGGTAACAGAAATTCTTCTAACGGTCTATTTACATCAACACAATTTTAAGAGGAGCTTTTATTTCCATTACTCCAATATGGATGGCTTTATATTCTCAGAACAACCTCTCTCTCTCATGGGATACTTCACACTGAAATCCCATCCAGGAGATTTACAAGGGACAGACAATAGTGTTTTTCATTCTCCTTTAGGAATTGAGGAGAGTGTGTTTCCCTTTGTATTAAAGCTGAGAAGCTGTGCACTTAAAAAGAAAAAAAGAATCTTAGACTGCATTCATCCTTCTTGCTAACAACTTTAAGAAAGCCCTGCAGCTCACTTTATGGTTGGCCTGTTGAATTCTGTTGTCTTTGTCTCCTTCTCATCATTTCGTTTCCTGAACCCCCATAAAAGGGACCATAAACTACAGCTTCTGTTCACTGTGTTCCCGCTCTGCCTTCAAGTGCAAAGCTGTGGCTAAACGAACCAAATGAGCTTTCTCATCCTCTCCTGCCCCAGAGGATTTCATCTTGTGCATGGGAATATCATTCATTTTCTATAAAGATTTAGCTCCTTGTTTTGATCAAGAGCAGTAGAAGGCAAATGGCTCAAGTGCCTTTCCCTACAAGATACAGCTACAAAGGGAGACTCACAAGGAATTAATGCCCTAAAACAAATCCTGGCAATGTCCCCATCAAAGTCTTTTCTACACCGGGGAGCTGATGTAGACCTGCTGCATGGCCAAGCCAGGGCACCCTCCTGCATCCAAGGCCAAATGAGAAGCCTAACTCTTGGTATATGTGCAAGTGCTCCCTTCCTCCAGCCTCAAAGTAACCAGGAGAGAATAAGGGTTTGCCTCATACCTCTTCCATTTGGTTGGAAAGACAGAACAGTATCTTACAGCAATAAATATAAAACAAACTTGTGTGTATAACACGCCCTCCCCCTCACACATACGCCATGTGGATTCTCAATTTGTTTCTTCCTGTGGTAGGAAATGCAACTGGGCAGTGAAGATTTGGCCTACTATTAGGAAGAACACAACAGATGAAGTACCTAGAACAAGCAGGCAATAGATGCAACCTAAACATCCATTCAAGTGTAAATTCAGTCTGATAAGAAGTCCAGCCAAGAACATGAGGGAGATCCTGAGGGTCCCCCTCATGACAACCAGCTATTTCAAGGCTTGGCATTTTCTGCACTGCAACATTTGTTACAGAAGCATCTATAGCAGTGCCTGCAGAACTCCCTTTCATTTCTGTAGGAGAAATGCATCCTCTGAAAACAACTAAGGTCATCACCTCTGCTGCTTTAGAAAGGTTTTTTTTTCCTTTCTTAAACCACAGGCTTTATTAGCTGCATTTGCTCTTGCCCTAATGCTCAAAGATTTATGTTTAGTGAAAGCAGTTTTTAAACATAGGAAGTATTTACTCCTTTTTCTTCATAATAAAATAAGAGCCTCAATTCCAAGGAGGAACACAAATTTGAAAATGACTTCCATCATACATGCATTTTTGCTTTGTTTCCCATTGGAAATAGATGAAAAAAATCTGCTTATAGCAAATTTCATCTCCTACTGATTTCCTTTGGGGCTCCTACAGAGCTAATGTGAAGGCACCATCTCTAGAAGTGAACCAGAGAACCATCGTCACTTTCAAGATGCCACCACGAAATCTCTCCAGGAGTTAAATCCTTCACAGCACTTGGAGGGAAAAAGAGCACCTTACGTCACATGAAGAGCAAGTTCAATTCTCCACCTGCCCAGTGAGGAGCTGTATAGCCACGAGGCTCATGAGACAGCTGGCAGGAAAATTGCTCCTCATTATTTATCATGAAAATTTGTACCAAAACTTTTCTGCCCTCATTGGCAAGAGTTGTGTGGGTTAACACAGACCATTAACGGAAAACAAAAAGACATTACCCTGAGTAGGCTAGGTTTTCATTTCATATAACTTGATTTAAGGCAAAGCAAGAGGGGGCATTCATTTAAACAGATGTAATGAAAAGAGATTGATTGAAAAATCATTTTTGCTCCAGTTCTTATGGATAAGAGTCCCAGGTGTCTGTTTTCCTTATATTTTTGTCTTAATGGCTGTTCCCTATTCAGCCCATGAGCTCCAAGGTCAGCTTCAGGTCAAATTGCACTTAGCACAAAATGCTCTGCATCTGCAAACACAGCTGGGGGATCCTTCACCTTCCTTCTTGCACTGGGTTTCCATTCTGGGCTCCCGGCCCGCAGAGCACATTAAAGCAGAATGCTTAGGGTACAAATTTGTATTTTTAGATTTAGATAATGTGGGTAGATGTCATGCTGGCAAATGTGCTACAAAAAAAAAAAAAGTCAAACGAATGTCTACTTACAGAACATGCAAAGTCTATGAGAAAAATACGTGCATAAGTACATCTAGACATGCTATAGATTGCAATTGCTGACTGCTGGGAAAATCAAAAGCATGCAGGAGAAACATACTGGTCACCAGATGTCTTCTACAATACTTCATGTGCATGAAAATAGTGCAAGAGCATTTGTCATCTCTCACAAAGCAAAACAACCCAAAGCACAAACAAAAGACATCCCCCTTCCCAAAAACACCACCACCACCAAAACAAAACTATCATTAGTAACCAAAGGCAGGTAAATAAGGCTAACAATCCTAGAAAATACACACTTTTATAGAAGGCTTTTTCAAATTGACTGAACAATATCAACAATATCATCAATAAGATGAAATCCAAACCTAAGGCTAAAGAAGCCTTAGCCAACTTGGCTAAATATCAGTTTTTAGAGGGTAAGAACTTGTAGGCAGATTTTGTTTTACTCACACATGCATACATACATATAAGTACATACATACATGCGCATTATCTGATATCTAAAGCTATTTGTAATAGATTATTTGCCTTAACACAATGTGGGGAAAAAAGACAGAAACACCCCCAAGAGTATCTTTCTTAATCAAAATGGAAGACACAATAGAGAGCTTTAGCAGAAAGCAGAACCAAAAAGGCAGAGAGAAATTTGGCTAACCCAAAACCAGATCAAAAGTAAAGTAAGGAGTTAGTAAAAACAGGTAAAACAGAAAACAGACTCTAAACTGAACGAAATCCAAAATCCATTGAGAAATAAAAAGAAAGCACCAAAATAAAAACAAGCAAAAAAAGCAAGCTCATAGCTCCCGACTGAATCCTCAGTTGGCCAGTTCTCCTCGCCTAGGCGGTCACAGTTCTGCTCTTCCATATGAGATGCTGCTTGCACCAGGGGAATCTTTGGGATTAGCTTCCCTATCTTAAGGCTTCAGGTGGTGAGCATAATCACTTCAAACAATCCAGAAGAAATTGCTTGACCACACACTCATACCAAAAAATACTGACATGTTTCATACTCATTGAGCCTGACTTTGAATATTAAATCTGCGACACCTAACTCTGCCAAAATGCTTCCCAAGACTTCTCAAATAGAACTGCTTCTTGTGACCTCGCTTTCCTGCCAAAACAGACTTTTTCATCCCTCCTTTTGACCCTCTTCCACAAAAGTTTCCAAAGACGGAACAAGCTCCAAATTTCACATTTGGCAACAGTAGAAAAAACACAGAAATGGCCTTGAAACATGTGCCATTTCTACATGTCTTGACACTAACTGCACACACAAGGCAGCTTCATCTGCACGTGGTAGAATTGCCCGATGCACAGCAGAGAGGTCTCTGCTGATGGAGCAGTGCGCTTCCAAGCAAGTCAAACATGGACTGCAGCTGTCCTCACAGCAGGTTTTTCGTATCATTTTTCAAGACTGACCCTTCCTTTTTCTTTGTTTCTTTTTCTGATTTTTTTCCTTTCCTTTTTGTTTTAATTTCTTTTACAAAGCACAAAGTTTCTCAGAGACAATCAGATTTCCATCCAGTCCTTTGATCAAGGTAAATGTGCCATTCACTTTTTCACATTTTTTTTTCCTTTTTCCCCCTCTTCCTCTTTTGAAGAAACTTTCCATTCTTCATATATATATACATATATATAAAAGGGAATATATATATTTTTAAATATACAAAAGGAGAAAAAGAAAACCCACAGTCTTTTACAAAGTGCCAGCTCAGCAGTGTGCCTCAGCCCTCATTACATGGGGCTATGCCAGCAGCATGCACAGGATCAAAGCATTCAATTAAAAATCCATATTCCTTAACAAACACCATGTGTACTATAACGCCCTGCATTGACTAAGCCACCATAGGAGATGGGAAACTCACTGAGTTTTTTTGCACAAAAAGAGGATGTTTAATGAAAGGATGGGTTTTTACCATTCTTCCTCCACAGGTCTGCACGAAGATGCTCATGGCCTTATAGTCCTTGAAGTTTTGATGGCTGGAGCAGCAGCTGCCAAACTTCTGCTTTGGGGACATGCTGGGCATAAGACCTTACTAGGACGAGGCCTTTACGTACCGCTAGGGCCAGTCACAAATCTATCTGCGGCATCACCAGGTGCCAGCGTAATAAGCCCCACATAAGCTGTGATTGATGCAGCTCATTGGCTTTGCAGGGCCAGATCCGAGCTGATGTAGTAAATTAGCACATTCCCTTGGCTTCAGGGAAGTTATGTTGATTTACACCACCAACAATTTACCACCACAGAAAGTCACATACCATAAGTACAATATTTCAGTCCTATACAATGAAGTTATATGAACACATGCCAGGATTATTTATTTATTTGTACCCACAAGCTGGAGATTTACAACTCTCTATAAATGTGAGCTGGGCGATTTGCTTTCTATTTTTAGCAGGAATTTTTTATGCAGAGAACAGCTGTCAGACACTGGATCTGGGTCCCTCAGAACAGCAGCTTCAGAGAAACACAGAATTAAACTGCATAACTAGGGCCATTGCTTTGCAGCGAAAAGGATGCTAAAGGGAAGTACTTATTTTACTTGCGGTTCTTCCAGAGCTTTTCCAGCCTGTTCTCCTACGGAAAGGAACCTTATGTCATCACATTGCACATGCGTATGCTAGATTGTCAGTTCTTCCTCAGTAACTTCAGAGTCCATTGTTCATTTTTGACCAAATTTAACAAATATTCAGAAGACTCAAAGATAATATATTCCTCCTGCCTTCATGAAGACACACAGCTGGGAAAATGTGTTAAATTCTGCTAATGTCCTCACTCAAAGGTGAGCACAGCCTTCAAAGTTCTGCAGTCCCAACACGCAGATCCACAGGAAAACAAATCCCACCGTATCCGCCACTTTCACCTTGTTGCAAAACCACTGGGTTGAGGCACTCACCTTGGCACACAAAGGACGACGGGGTTTCCCCAGGATGGACACGTGCAGTGATGAAGACCACTCTCTGTTCAGCACCTGGACGCAGGTTCGCTGCAGGAGAGGGTGGTGAGGCACAGAGGAAAAAAAAAAAGAGAAGAGAGATCCTTAAACTGGGTCCCATATGTAGGACACAAAGGGCCATTAATATTAAAGCATATCCTTTTATTAAAATTGGTCATACATTATAAATAAGCATAATCCATAATTAAAGGCAGCAGCGTCACTGGGTCTCCATACCAAGCCATACAGCAAGCTGTGCAAGAGCAGCAAAACTAACGACACATGGCCCAAACTGTGACCACAAAGTTAGCTCTCTCTAAAAAAAAAACAAGATTTACTGCAGTGAGTTTAACTGCACTGTAATTGCTCTCTCGCTTGTGATAAATGTCCCCCTGGGGCAAAAGCAGGAGCAGTGGGGGGCCGCTCGCCTCGTAAAGCCAATTGCACCCTGCATTACACTTGATACAAGCCCTAGTAGGGCCACGTAAAGGTAAAGCTCTAACAAATGACATTTATTAGCACGGGCTTTGCTCTGGGGCCTATGTGGGGAGTTCTTTTTGTTTTCTATTTATTATTTGGGACTGAATCTACCCTTGCTGAGATATTCAAAAGTGATCAGGATTGAATATGAAGTAACAAATGCATGGACCATGCTATGGAAATGACTTTTCCCACTAAATTAAAAAGCCAAGAGCTCAGCAGTATGGTGTGGAAGGGGCTAAGAGAGCACTGGGCAACCTTTTCCTGGGAGCAGCTGAAAATGTGCTGGATTCATCTCAAACTACAGATAGGTGGAAGGTGGACTTAGTTCCTCAGACTACTCTGCATTTAACATGGGTTAATCCTCTCATATTCAAACCACACTACTTTGCCCTCTTGCCTTTTCTCTAAATCACGGTAAGCTGCAAGGGCCAAGCAGGATGTTTTCTCTATTTGTGCAATGACAGTATTTAACAAAGAGGAAATAAAAAATTACGCCCTTTCAGCATGAGTCCTGGGAATTACAAAGACCGCATGAGGTCAGGCCCTCAGTTAGACATCTTATCTAGATCTGAACACACACAGCAGGGGTAATACTAAACACAGCAGGACCCAACAGCCTGAAAGAGCTTAAGTCTTTGCTGGGAAATAGAAAGCTTTACACTGAAAGATGACTGGAAACTAAATCTAAGCTTTTTTGCTGTTGTTGTTAGATTAGATACATGCATTACATCATATCTTAACAAAGATTTTTATTTTCAAAGGTATTTGGCGTCCCCAAGTCTATACTCAGGTTATTATTATTTTTGATATTCTGACTCTTAAAAATGCTCAGCATCCCCAGTGGCAAATCACACCTAGCAGCAGCAGAGCAATTATCAATTCACTTGGTTTTTCTCAGGAAGCAACAGGATTTGAGCAAATATCCTTTTTTTTTTGTTTTATTATTAATTTCCTAAACCTCTATAAGTGTCCTACAGCTGCTCACCCTGTAACTCAGCCATTTATTTGCTCTTTCATAGGCTCACTCCGGTGTTTCTGAGCCCCAGAGGCAAAGAAATGCAAGAAAGAGTGTCCCTGACAAACCCAGCAGCTGGTGGGGTCAATTCTGCCTGCAAAAGAAGAGCGAGAGGCAGCAGAAAAAGAGCACAACACTGCCAGCTAGATGTCGATGGCCTCCCCACATCATCTGCATTAACATTAAGTAATGTGGGAGGAAAAAGATAAATTGGCAAATCAGGATTAATGAGCAAGAGAAACCTGGGATAACTGCTGCAACAGAAAAAGAATTTTCTCCTTTCTTGGAAAAATAGTTACCATTAAGGGATGGAGGCTCAGCATGAAAAAGTGCTTGGCGACTTGAGGGCCACCATTTGGACCTGGAACCGGATTGGAAATCTTCTAGAGAAAGGATAAGCTTTTATTTATTCTGAAGCTTTTGTTACTTATGCTTTACCCTTCATAAGGGTTATTAAAATCGTTAGGCAGCTCATCTTCCTCTGGAGCTGTAACGCTTAGTCTGTATAGCTCAGCCCAGCGCTCAGCTACTCCAAATTACTAGAGGATGCAGCAGTAGGTGCAAACTGGGATCTTCTCCAAATGCCTCCTTTGGGCAATGAGGAGCATCACGTCACCACCCTGTGCACAGCACCAATAATGTCATTTTCCTTGGCCTACAGCTCCCCAGGCTTCACCTTCCACTCCAGAGCCCTCCCTACAGAGCATCAGCTACAACCGGGTCCCGAGCAGAGCTCCCTGGTACCCAGGCTCCTAGATGGACATTGGTCAGAATGAACACGTGGATAGACAGTCATCCAACCTCATGGAGCAGATAGGTTTTCTACCAGTTTGTCAAATCAAAGAATACATCTATAAATATTTTTTCTTTACTTTAAGTACTATCTTGCTTTCTGGTATTTGGGCTGGATGAAATATTGAGCACTATTTAAAAAAAAAAAACATTTTTTGTTTACACTAATTTTAAATAATTATTTTCAGTGTTCGAATATCAGAATATGCACATCAACAACAAAAAAATTTGTAAATGTTCCTTTTAACATTTTGAGAAAATACATATTGTTAATAGAACATGGAAGGCCTAAAAGGCTCAACAGTGTCTTTCAAATGTAAATAAATATGGTAAACGTTGTTTTGGGAAGTCCCTACCTAAACACTTCTTAGATCCATCAATGTTTAGTTGCACCCACAAGGCTCTACAAGCACATGGGAGTTAAACTAGCACCCTAACAGTCACCATCAACAGGTCTATTTCTATCGTAACCTGAGTATTTTAGTAACACTGCTAAATAGGGGACACGTCATGTATGGATCTCCATCAGCCAACACGCTGGACTAAGTTTACCAATTGCCTTCCACAACCCAAGCTGCCAAGGAGTAAAGAGCAGCAACTGCACCACTGTTTAATTCATATTTATTAACATAACAACAAAGAAGTTGAGATTAAAAGTTTACTTCCAGCTTGTATAGGATATGCCTTAGTAACAGATTATGTTCCTAGCCTAAACCTACACCCAAAATTGTCACATTACCATCAATCTATGCAGACATGCCCCTGTTTTTTTAAATATAATATATTCAGCCTTGCATATGTATTACTCTCTATAGTATCCTGTAATAAAAATAATATACACATACACACACTAAATATTCTCTTTAGTCTAAACAGGATCAGTTTTGTCCTCTCAATAATTGTGTACAGCCTAAAAAACAGACGCACAGACGAGGGTAGCTACTATCGGGCTACAATAGTCAGAGTAAAACAAATGATCCTTCTATCTTCCTTACTCAGGGTATTCTTGTTGGATACAGCAAACACCTCACATTTTTATTTAAATCTTAGATTGAAAAGGCATCTTATTCTCTACTTCAAGATCAAAAAGATCAATCAAAATTTAAATTTAAAAAGAAAAGATTAGAAGTGTGTAGCTTTGCTTGTAGATGCCATAAGCCCTTGAGCAAAAGCACAGAAAAGCACGTGGCATTTAGACATTGCTTCCCCAACTCTGGAAATGCAGAGAACTATCCAAACTTCCCTCTTCCTACCAAATTTCACCCCAACCACAGAAGACCAGAAAACTCTGGTTTTGAGTTATTATCAAGTTATCATTTGAGATAAAAACACCCACCTATCACTTTCATGAAATATGTATACTCATTGGCAAAGCAAGCAAGCTCCACATCGCCTTTCTTCTTGAGGAACTTTGAAATATGAGGTGGGCTGTTGCCAGCCTTTTGTATTCAAAAGCCTGAGAGTTAAAGACTCCACAGAGGAAACAACAAGATCTCTATTACATTACACTTTTCTGTGCTGTCTTAGTCTGCCTGGACCCAGCAGAAGCACAACATCTGTGTCAAAAGCTAAAACTGATGTTGTTGCTGTCCTGACTACTAGTCCCTACCCCATTAAACTACTTTAGCAAATCAAATCCTGACAGCATTTGCCGCACTCCATATTTTTCCCGAGAGACCAGATTAACACTTAATTACATTTCTTTTGGTTACCTCTGGTCACAAACATCATTCCGGGTAAGATCGCACATCTCAGCAACATGCCCTGCACCATTTTGGTCTCTACCAGATCATAAGGGACTTGGCAGGGGCAAAGAAACACGAGTTTTCCTTGCTGCTTGCAGCTCTTTGCAGGTCACTTCCTATCGTCCTCCCTCCTAAGCCTCATGTGAGGCAGAGCAAAGAAAAGTGGCATAGAAGGTAAAAACAATGCTATTTGTACCACAGAGATGAGCAAATCCTGTACTTTTCTGAAAGTTGGGCACACGTCCTCAAGTATTTTTTTTGCCCTGGGAGAAATATGTTCTTATTTTGACCCACTGAGTTGACACATGAGACACCGCTCCAGTAGAGAGCATGCAAAGGCTTTGCTGACTGCCAACCTCATCAAGAAAGGGAATAAATAAATAAAGTATATCTTCTTCCAAGACATAGAAAAGCATCCCTTTTCCTCCATCTGCTGCTTTGTAGGCCTTTATAAGGGCTCTTCCATTTCCTCACAACAGCTTCCATGCTTGCTGTTCCCAGATGGGTCCCATCACCCTGGAGTCAGGATGGAAAGGGCATCATCCCTATGGGATGCATGAGAAACCAGATCCATGCAGGAGGAGCAGGGCCTGGATGTTCATTCAGACTATGGGCCTGTCTGTACCACGTGCTTAAATACACGATTTAGATGGATTTCGATCGGGTTTAAAAATAAGTTTTGGCACAAGACTCTCGCTGACTTGGGACCTTTTAGCAGCATGTCAGTCCCTGAGATCATTGTCACAATGTTTTAAAGTTAGAGGTTGTGCAACTATTATCCTATATTGGCCATTTTATGCCAAAAATCTCTCTCTTTACATTCCTCTTAAAAGCAAAGCTATTTTGGAGCATTTAATATTATTTAATCTCTTTACCCTGGCAGCATAGAAATTACAGGGACCATTACAACAGTCCTGTGTGTGTGTATGCTTTATTGATGTATATGCTGACCTAATATCAAATTGATTTTGCTCTGCTTTTCTGCTGACCACAGCATAATGCAAATTGGGTATTATATTTGCACACTAATTTTATTGGGCCTCTGTGCCTTCATAAAAAGATAAAGTTTGGGCTAATAAAAATAAAACATTTCTGGTGCTAATATAGGCAAATGTTTATGTAGGCAGGTAACAAATTGGTTTGTCATTTAGGGGAACATAAGGAGCACTAAAATCATTTTTAGGCAAAATAGATTGGTGGCTTTTGCTTAGCTTTTAGCTTTCATTTGCAAAATCAATTTAATATAGCATAGTGTCTCAAAGACAGGGTGACACAGGATTAACACATTCATTGTGTTCCCATTCTGAAACTCCCCCTTACTCAGAGGCCATGGGATTTGGGGTTGCTCTCATTCAAAGCAAATTAAATATGTTCTAGCCAAAAAAAAAAAAAAAAAAAAAGAAAAAGGAACATTGAGGCTTATATGTAAGCATCGTACAGGGACAAAGACGAGACAGGAAAGAAAGCGGGACTCAAATTTTGCTGTGGAGGGAGATGCTAAAATAGCTTGAGACACATTTCAGGGCCACCAGGAATGCAGAAGTGTTGCACCTGAATTACTCCTTGACTTTCTGCTTCTTTGTTCCTTCTCCCTAAGTATTTTGCAACACCTTTCACAGCCCTACTGACAGCAAACGATCTCCAAAGGAATGCAGCTAAGGGGACCTTGCTGGCAGGTTAATTAGATGAGTCCTAATCAACATCCCAACATCCACCTACTAAAATGGCTTGATCTATTTAAATTACAGAGCTGACTCCAGCTCTTCCTTCCTCTTTGCTTCTTCCAGAGTGGGGTGTTTGGAGGGCTACCACGTAGTGTGAGGTTACGTAAACAGGTTCAATGTTAATACTTGACTGCATTTTCAACTTAATAGCCCCACAAAGGAATCTGGCTGAAATGCAGAAGGTCAGAAATATCTCCTGGTAAAATTATGATGAAGCAGAGACCGAACACGCTGCAGAGCTATTTGCACAAATGGCAATGGACTGTAGAGCAGGATCTCCCTCACCTCTCAAGTTACCCTTCTCTCTCTTTTTTTTCTTTTAATTTCTTTTTTTTTAATTTTTTTTTTTTAATATTCAGAAAGTTTTGGCACCAGCTACTTTCCTGTAAGGCACTCTGTAAGGCTACTTTCTGACACTCAGCTTGCTGCATTATTGAGGAAAGAAAATTAAACTAATTCCAAACCACTTTGCATCTTCTTTCCTCCCTCTTTCTCTAATAAACTCCCCCAAACTCAAGGTTTTGTTTTTAAATTATACATACTCATTTGAAATTTAGAATATACAATTCTATGAATAAGAAAAGAACGGGAAAAGAAACCTGGAATATGAACAGCACATTATCGTCCTCAAACAGCCAAGGTGATGACAACTCACAATTAAGGATGCAGACAGTAGCATTTAATGTCACCTACCTGCATCGCCGTCACATCATAGCAGTTTAGCAGACAGGTCCCCAGCCTGCTTTATTTTTCCCTCTCCTGCTTTGCTATTTATAAAGTCAAGTTGGAGCGTAGATAAACCTCGTGCCCTCCAGAGACCAGAGGCAGGCAGTAAATTATGGGAAGGCTAAGTGGTACATCAAATGTGTCTCCTCAAAGCCATATATCATCTTGTTAAATTTGATGTCTAATCCCAGAACCCCAGAACCCATTCCCAAAATCCCAGAAAAAGCATGTGTCCTTCAGCTGCTATAGAACAAGAAAGTAAAGTTTACCTGCAGAAAAAACATTCTAGGCATGCTCTGCAAAAAGTCATCTTTTTATTAGAGTGCTTCCTAAACACTGGGTGCTATTTCTTAACCTCTTTATAAATAAAAAAATAGTGGAAGCTCCTGTTTTAACACAATTCTGTATTAGCTTCTCCACTGAAGAGGGCTTAAGGCTGTGTTGGTTTACTACTTGTGTTCATGTGCTGAAGATAAGAGAATAATTCATGCCAGAAACATTTCAGCCAAAATAAAGAGGGCATTACCAGCAACCTACAGAGTAGTTCAGTGGTTACAGGAGAAGACAGGACATTGTTGTTCTGTTCTTCCTGCTTTTGTCAAGGATTTTGCCTGTGGTAACTTCAGTGCTTAGATTTTCATCTATAAAACTGAATATAACCATATGTACTTCAGAAGAGGACTATGAGTCCATGCATAGCTCTACTAAGAACTCCTGTTTCTCAAAGATGCAGGGCCACATCCTCACACTCATGGATCCTGCCAAGCAAGGTAGTGGGAAGAAACACATCTACAGTTGCCTTGAGACTGTGATTCCAAACTCCATAAGTCCCAAACTCCCTCTGACCTCCTAAGGCCAACAGATAAAATAATGGGGAAGGAACAAGCTGCAAAATATCATCTAGGAATCATGAAAGAGGTTTCTGGGAATCTGTAATTGAGAAACCACCACCCATTGGAGCTACATCTCATCTTATAAGAAATAGCCAAAAGCACAAAAGGAACAGAAGAGAAATGGAGAGGAAAAACACAGATTTTCCCTTGGACTGCTCTAACTAAGGTAGCATATCATTTCAGAAAGCAAAAACTGAAAAGCAGTATCGAGCACATCCCTCTCTGTATCCCGTCAATGCGATGAGTATGCTTCTCTATTCCTACCTCTTGTACCTTTCTTATTCTTCCCAAATTCCTGATTATGAAGGAGTAGACACAAACATGGCTTTTTTTTTTTTTTTTTTTTTTTTTTTTTTTGCACACTTGCTGTGTACTCTTCTTTGTGAGGAAGTACCGGCACGGTTAAGCTGAATAAAGCCTTGCACGAACAAGAGCTGGTTCGAAGGCAGTGCGAGATGTCCCGCAAAAGGCTTTGGCCTTTACTGCACTTTGACTGTGTATTTTCTGATAGCTGAGCTAGTGGTCAATAGAAAGTCAACTGCTCACATTAGATTCCTGAATAAAAGTGCTCCTCAGAATGTGAGGGCTCACCTCTCTAGGAAGCTCCAATGCTATCTTTGGAGAGAGGTTTCATCCTCAAAGAAGACAATATGAGTGAATAGTTTCTCTTCATTTTTATAACTTGCTCAAAATGAAAATTCAGAGCCAAAAACGTAGCATTAAAAATTCAGAAGCTTAGTGGAGGGTCCTACACACTAAATTCAAACTTTGAAATATCTCAGTGAGATGAGGTAGACAGACTGCCCTCAGCTCACCGCAGGACTGAAACACTCACATGTCCCTAATCCAGGCCAGAAGCAGATCTTTTATTACTGTAGTGCTTGACATTGGGTTCTTTGGTTTATTTTTTTAATTAGAAGAAACAGTCTCTTTCTAGTGCAGTCATGGCAAAGCAGCATTGGAAAAAATCTTCCTTTTCCACAAAAGAAGTTGACAGTTCTCACAGCCAGGTCCCAGATTTACTTATTGATTTTTCCCAGTTCTTTGTCACAAGGACATGCTGTCAAGAGGTCTGCAGCTTTCTATCACAGTTAAAGAGTTTCAACAGTCCTAAACCAGTTTGGTTTAGGTGTGTACATCTACCTCACTTTTGACCAACTCCAGTTCAGCCAGTATCATGGAGACAACCCGGACAGGAGCATCCTAAGAGAATTTGATCATGTACACTGCAGTCTGACAGGAGCAAGCCCTATCACACCCTTGTCCTTTCTTTCCAAATGAAAAAGTGAAATGTCTGCCCAGAGGTAGGATACTTTAATTCCTCATTAGGGGCCAAGAATCAAGCACGTTGACTTGCTGATTCAGATACTACCTAAGACTTCTCTTGTTGTGGGGGCACAGAAGACCTATCATACAGATGTTTAAGTTCCATGCGGACACACAAGACCTTCCCCAACTCTGCTCTGCAATCTGCCACATCTGTTGTGTGCCTTACAACAAGCCAAGAGCAGCTCTTCACACAGATATAACTCTTCTCTAGGAGCACTGTAAGCAGCACGTTACCTTCACACACATGCAAGTCTACAAGTTCTAATTAGTTGTCCTTTTGGTCTCATCATTCGCTGACAATAAATTTCAGAGGGGCAGTAATCAGCACAGCATAGCGTGTATGTGAAAACACATTTTATTTTCTGCATACACACACACTGGAAGGCTGTGAATGCTTTGCAAAACCTATCTAGTCAGTAAACTGTTAAAACCAGTTTACTCACACATGCTCACTCTTATCTCAAGGCAATAAGCCTATGGAGAATTTTAATTAAAGTCAAAGGAGCCTTTAAAAGTGGAAGGGGAAAATCTAGCACAGCGAGAAATAAATTAATAAAAACACGCTCTAAGTTGAAGCTCAAGGGGATCACTCTCAGTCATCATTTATTTAAAGGATGGGACACGTCAAAGATAGGAATGTCAAGTGGGAGATGCTGTGAAGCAGCAGAGGACAGAAAAGGGGCTGACAAACTGGATGCCACAGCTTCTGTAGCAGACATTTTTTGTCACATAGGTTATATTTGTGCTTGGCACCTGCTGCTTGATATTCACTGCGTCTCAAAGATAGTCACCAAAATATCTGTATTCCCTTTCACATTTGATCCGGCAAGGACCTTTCAGCTCAGTTATGCCATGCTTATTTGGCCAGCACTCAATTTCTGTGGAAAACTATTCCATTGTCTCACCCTGAGGATATTTTTCTTGGTATCTAGCCAGCATTTTCTTTTGCTGAATTTCAATCTATTTCTCATTTGCCTCTTCCCTTGGTGTTTATATTTTTAAAAATGCCTCAGTTTTGCATGCATTGTTTTAGCTTTCGCTCTAGCTGTAAAGTGGTCCAGAGGAACTAAGTGACCCCTTTAGATGAACCCTTCCACACACATGCACCACAGATCTGCTCAATTCTTTATCTGTAAGATGAGCATAAGAATATAAGTTTCAATGCTCTGATGAGAGCTGGCATTCTGCTCTTCACCTGTCACACTTGCAGCCAGTGTGTCTTATTTTCTAGCTTTTTCCACAGCAAGGGGAAGAGCTTTCTTCACTTGAGGTCAGCTGCAAAGAAGCAGTGCCACGTTGCTTTGCTTTAACAGCTCCCAGTATCAGCCACAGCAGGTTCTCGTCACCTCTGCCTGCCCATCTTATAACAGCTCACAGGGGCGTAAGACATGGTGTAGAGCAATGCCCCCAACAGCTTCCTAGGTCTCCAACCCTGTATTCCAGGGAATAATACTCCTAGCTGGTGCCCTGTCACAACCTCCCCAGCATAAGATGCAAATGAAAGTAATCATCCATAATAAATCATGAGATTATACTGGAAAGCCATGCGTGTCTGATCCCCCAACTACAAGAATTATGGAGATACAATATTAACTGCACATCTTGAAACTCATTATCTCATTTAGAGGGTTGTGCTGTCTTGTTTTTCACCAGCCAGGTTCCTTGGCATAGACAAAACCTTCATGGATTGATACAATCCCACATCAATTCCCAGGCAAGAACATGGAAATGCAACTCATTTCCAGCATAAGCAATATTGAAATGGTTTGAAGGCTTAACACATATTTATTAGAGAAAGTAAATTGAATTATGCTTTGCCCTTTCTGATAAAAATAAATAAATAAATAAGAAAATAAAAAAGAAATTGCCCTCTACAGGGAGAGAGGGTTAGAGAGGTTAAAAAAAATGAAGAAAGTCAGAGTCATTACATTCCAATCAAACTTGATAAATATGTAAATTACAGCAACTAAACAGTTGGCTTTGACAAATGACTTCCAAGTAATGGATTTTTCATAGTAATGAGGCTACAGCGCAATTGTTTTTTTAAAGCCTTACATTTCTCATTAATACTAAGTGTGAGTCAGTACGCACAATGGGGATATTTACCAAAAAAATTAAAAAGAGAAAGAAATTCAGACAGCAGTTGACATCACAGAGGGATGCCACAGCCTGAGATGGTGTTGTCGCTTCCATCAGCTCTGACATATCGTTCACTGGTCTTTAATTAAGTGCTTTGAACTCATGGAGATACTGCATGCCAAAGGAAGCACAAGCTTAGACACTACCACTTGCACCTCATTTATGGTATGTTTATTCATCCAGCACTATCAAAAGTGACAACTGCATGTGCTATGCAAACTCTACAAGACCTATAAAGACCTACAGAAACAGACAGAGATTCAAGAAGAGCACTTCAATGACCCAGAAGCCAGCTCCTTGCTCAGATGTATTTTTTTTATTATTTTTTTTTGGCATCTCAGACCATGCCAACTCCCATCGGCATCTGTGCAGCTCTTTCCTTTCTCTGCAACCTTCCTATGTATCTTCCAGTTCCTTCAGCTCACAAGCTCCACCACCCACAGCCTTGACCTTATCTTTGCATGGACATTTCTCCAGTGTACCCAACCTCTCCTGCACCTAAACAGCTTCATCATCTGACACTTGCATGCCTAAACTGAGACTTGAGGACTGAGCCTATAGTCACCCCACACTGTGTCAATGCACCCAAGGGTCAACCAATACAGGGTGATGATGGATCAAAGAACATGCTGCTGATTTGAGGTTATTTAAAGTAAAAACAGCCCTTCTCACCTCAATCTGTTGAAAGGACATAAGGGTGAGGTAAGAAAAACACAGCCAGGGGGAACATCAGCAGGAAATAAGGACAGGGGAGACAGAAGGGAACTGTTTATTCATCTTCTAATAAGTTGTATAAATCCTTTTCATAGCTCTGCATGCGTGCATTCCTTTTGCTGGTGTAGGAGCTATACTCCATATAATGCTATTCTTGTGAGGCAAGAAAATCTGCATGTAATACAGCAGGAGAATGCTAATGACTCTGAGCTGAGCAGGAATCCAAGAAAGCTTCACTTTATCTAGGATAGACTTCAGGGAGAGCAGCCAACCCTTGGTTCCTCACAGAGTTAATAAATAAATAAGTATCAGGGAACACAGCATGACCAGACACACATCGCTGTTTGTGCTAAGTGTCCCCAAATTGCACAGGACTTGATAATTCCTCCAAAGTATCGCTCATGCTACAGCATAGGTATTTTTCAAGCAGCACTTTGTCACTAAGAGAAAAGCAATTCCAAGTCCATTTCGGTGATGGATACTTGAGGCAGAGAGGGGTTAAGCAGCTCAGACACACAGGCTGCTGAATCCTTGGCATAACTGCAGGCAGATGGTCCAGCCCCCCTCTCTGTGTGTGTCCCCCATTACTACCAGGCCAGAAAACAGAGATATTGAGACTAAAGTTGGGGAGTTTGTTGTTTTATTTAGAGATAAGGTAAGTGGAGAGAAATAAGTAAGTAAACTGCAATGGGTAAACTTAACCCTGCTAGCTTTTCTTCAAATCAAACTATCAGCAAGTTACCTGGAAGTTTGATTTGAATGGATAGCTGGGTCAGCACTCACGACAGCTGCCTTCTGAGGTTAAAATCTGATTTAGGAGAAACACAAACCAGAAACACAGTACAACTGCTAATTAACTTTATATCCTTTACATTCCTGAACAATTATTGTAATAACTATGGCTAATGGGAAGATAGCTTCTACAAGCAATGCTGTACAGACAGTATACAAAAGCCAGAGTGGATTTAACCAGTTTTGCTTCCAAAGTGTTGCTGTAGTTCAATCCTGCACATTTCCAAGGCAGAGAAAGGAAATAAAGCTTCCATGCCACTAAGTTCAAACAGATTTTTCTCACCATTGTAGAATTTAAGCTCTCAAACCAGGCATGGTACAGATGACATTTAGGATTGAACCCTGGAGAGATTTTTCAGAAGTTTTCAAGGTTCAGCCCAAATCACTGTCCTAATTTTGGAAAAGCTTCTAAAATGGTGGAAAACTTTCTTGAAGGTCATCAGCTACTGTACCAGCTACTGTCCTCTATCAAACATGTGATTCAGCATTGTCTGAAAATGGGGATTGAAGTCAGAAATCCTGTGTTCCTTTTGCTGCACTTCCACTGAACTGATGAGTAACCTTTCAAAAGACACTCAAAAATAAATCCACAAACAGATTTAGCAGCTAAAGTAGCCTAAATCCCATTTACGTCCAAAGTTCAGATCTTCAAAAACAGCACTCGGCTGTCACCTAGCTCAGGAGATGTCCGTATCCATGGGCAACCAGAGTTCACCCCTGCAAGTACCCCAGAAATAAGAATGTCTCTGCCTCCATGCAAGTTTTTGCAGCCATTTCCAGATCCTGCCTACAGGAAGAGCACCACAAAAGCACAGCCGTAAAAAAATAAGCAGCAACAACTCTTTTTATTCAGTATTTCCAGACTCAGTAAACTTCCCTAAAATGGAAGAAGTGAAAATTCTTCTCTGTCTGAAGGATACCCTACTTTGAAGTCTACTCTAAACATACCAAGCTGCAGGATCTTTCTAAAAATTGTTTCTCAAGAGAGAGAAGGCCAGTTACTCCTATTTGGAAGGGTTGCCCATTGCAACAAAGTCACTGGGCCACTGCTGAAATGGTGAATAAAAACCTTTTCCTTCAAGAAACAGCATTTAAAAGCACACAAGCCAAAATCCTCCTTCCCCTCTTTCAAATTGATGCTATAAAATTGATGTTGTAAATGTCAGATTTACGGGGCCATGATCGGTCTTCCTCTACACCTCATCCAGCACATCTAGATTTGGATGACAGAAATAAAAGTAGGTTCAGTGAAGAAATGAATCTCTTCCCATCCACACAGAGAGGAAACGTGTCCTCTCTAGAGGCTCAGATTTAGAGCATAGTCTGGAAAATTTAACTTACAGGGTTTATATCAAAAGCGTTGTTCCTCTTTCACAGGTGTCCATCATCTGGGGGAGGATGGTTTGCTGTCTAACTGAGGAGAACCTTGACCTTTCAGTGTTGAGAAAATGGCAAGTCCTAAACACAGGTAGAATTTCAGACTGTTCCAGGGTGCATTGTGTGTGCACCTCACATTGGCTTCCGTCCTGCATCCTGCCTCTGGCCTGGCTTGGGAGTTGCTGCATAAAACTCTAGCAGTGCAGATGACCACATGGCTCCTGCAAGTGGTTACTCAGATGCAATCACAACCAGCACAAGGGCTCCAAGTGCCACTCTGCTTTTCTGGATCTCTGCTTTCACAACTCTAGACTTGTCCCCCTCACCACCATTTCAAAAACAGTAAAAACGATGGCCTGGGTGGTACATTGCTTTGAGATCCTCGATTAAAAAGGAGTTTCAGAGCTATACGCATATATTAGTGAAAACAACCCATGTGTGTTTCTTCTCTTCACTCGGAAAGACTTTGAAAGGCACTTTCCAAAAATCTGTACCTCGATCACTCAGTATTTTATCTACAAAAATGCAGACATCAAATTTTTTTCTTGCTTGAATGGATAGGAGGCATCAGAGGAACGAAAAAAGTGAATAAGGCTTTATTGAACATTTTATTCTTTAAATCTCTTCCTCTGCTACTCACCTGGCTGTGGGACACATACTAGTGACCTTTCATGCCAATGTATGTCCAAAGGATGCCAACATAAGCCAATGATGGATTTATTTTGCTTTTATTTCTAATATACCACTTACTCCTTTTTTGGGGATAGAAATACAGAACTTACACTGCATACAAATGGGTCACAACAGCTCATGTTTACTGTTAAACATGAATTAAATCTGAGTAGCTTGGCATATCTCTATAATAAAAAAGGCACCGTTAATAAGATTTCATTAAATGGAGAGCTAATGTGTAACAGCCTCATATCAGATATGTGAAAACAGAATTTCATAACAGGCTGAGAGAAGTATTATCAAGGACCTAAGTAGAAAATCTGTCTTCCTCGATACTGGAGGAATTTTTATTTGAAGAGTGTTCTTTCCTATTGAGATCTTCATTGACTTGTACAAAAATACCGCTTTTAATCTCAAATCCCCACTGGCATTTTCATATAAGCACTGAAAATGCTATTGGGCTTTAGAGACTTAATTTAATGAAGGAAAAGTATTTCTATTAAAGTGTGTAATTTTTTTTATTTTATTTTTTTTTAAACACAACATCTTCTGAGGAACCAGGGAAACTGGATTATTTTAAGCTCCGAAAAACTAACCTGTGCCCTTGTAGAACTCCTGCTTCACAAAAAAAGCTTAACAGCTGTGGCACAGCCTGCAGGTGCACTTGAACAGGGACCCTAGTGTCCCCAGCCACAGATACACCGAGAACACCGAGTCTGGAAAGAAGGTAGCAGAAAGGAAGAGACATGTCCCCATGCAGTCATGTTGTTTATGCTAAACTGCTGCATCATTAAGCTCCGTTCTGAAATGTCAAAGGTGGCAAAAACTCAGCAAATAGCTACTAAATCTTCTGCATTAGTGGACTGATCCTCCCATCCATTCACGTCAAAAAGTATTAAGTCTGGCTGGGTAGGAAACAAATTCACTGCTGGGGTAAGTGAAAGCTACTCCATCACTTAGGGCAGAATTGCACCCATTGGCTCCTCTGATGAAACACGCCATAGAGGAGTCCCCTCACATCGGTTCTCCCAGTACGACTCTTGCGGGGATAAAGCTTTTAGAGGAACTCCCATGTCTAATGTATGAATATTCATTGCAAATAAAAATTGCTCTTCATATTGAGAAAGAGCACATTTGACACCAGGAGGCCTCTCAATAGGCCCTGTCCGTGTTGACAAACTCTACATTAGGCATACGTTACAGCAGTTGACCTGTGTTCATGGCTTGCTCAAAGTTAAATTTCTCCTATACATTAAAAAAAAAAGGCATTATTTAAAAAAACAACCAAACAAATCACTCAGCGATAGCAACTCAAACTATACAAGTTACATACTACTCTCAGCAGCGACATAGAGTCAAAAGAATTGTGGTAAAGTTCCAGTTTCCCAGAACTCCCCAGCAAAGCAGCACATTAAGCCTAAGCTGTGATTAAGAATTCTGTCAGGTTGCTGCACCAAGTATGCAAGCAGTGTCGAAGAAACTGGTGATTCATTTTAGAAGGTTAAAAAGCTTAGTAGAAGTTAAATATTACAAATCTGGGAAATATGAGCAATTATTTGAAGTATTTGGAAAAGCGAGTGTCCCATCAGCAATAAAAGGTATATGTTTTAGGCTGACACACAGCTATTTTTTCCTAACTGCCTGAATTTGTTTTCTGCAGTGGACATAAACATAAATCATGACCTGCCATACGTGCCTATTACCCTTAAAAGTATGGTCCTAAATGTAGACATAATAGAAACCAAGAAAGATAAGTTTTGATGTTTCGATTATAAGCATTTAGAAGTCCTTATTTTATTCAGCTTTGATTCCAAATTAGTAGTCATAATGGAACATTTTTGTGCAGTAATCAATATTAGCATTCTATATTTGCACAGTCCTCATCCTGGCTTTTTACTAAAACAATATGACACATATTGGGTTATATGCTGCACAAAAACACATTTGTTTGAATGCTGCCACACATATGAAAAAGAGAAATATTTTGCCAGGATCTAAGCAAAAACAGAAATATAAAAACAAAACAAAAAATACAGCGCGACTTAACTGCATAAGACCAAGGTCTACCAAGCCTCCTACCTTGTCTCCAGCACTGGCCACTAGTGAATACCCAAGCAAGTTGGGTGCACACATGGTACAAACCCAGGGATTCCTCCCAAATTCTGACAGGTAGAATTTTTTCTTTAAAATATTCACAGATTTTCAATTATAGGCCAGAGGCACAGTCTGTTCAAACCAGTTTACTCAGCTTTTGATTCAGTGCCATTCTGATAAAGACGAAAAAAATAAAATAAAATAAAGACGACTTAAATAAGCACCCCAGTCAGGGACAGCCTCAAACTTCGGATAAGGTGAAAACTTCACAACAGATCTCTGTCACTACAGTGAACCAAACAGAAATCCCAGTACTGTCGAAAAAACGCAGGGTCAGGCTCAAGCCTTGAGGGACCATCTCTCAGGCAGTATAACTTGTTATCGCTCCATTGAAGCCAATGGAACTATGACTATTTGCCTCAGCTGAAAAGACTGCCCTGAGTCACTGGCTCATCTCTAATGGCACTGCCAGGGGACAGGGTGGGTGGAAGGAAGAAAACAGGCTGGGAGGAAGGTTATGCAGAGGAGCAGACAGTGTATGTTTTTTTTTAAGAGAACCTGGCAGTGTTAATAGAAACCTCTTCTCTTCCACTGCATTTTTATGCAAAGCTCAGATCTGAAGGTTACCTGCTTCCCTAGTGACTTGAAATGGAATTTTTTTGTAAAGTAATCTCTTCAATCAGTCTCTTTCCCTATTTACAGGGCATAAAAGTAACCATAAAATGCCACCATTTTTGAGCAAATCTAATCTGCCCTTCCAGTAATACCAGGCCACATGACGATTATCTCATTTTCTCTTTGACAAATGTGAAATTATTGGCTGGTGACTATCAAGAAAAAAGTCTCTACATCGGATAAATAAGAGTAAAGACAAATAAAGAGTAAGAAACATTGAGCACAGGCAATGAGAGGCAAGCGTCTCTGACTGGTGACCTGTTCTGCAGAGTTAGTGACACACAGCAGTCTCATTTTCTTTGTAGCGCTTATAGCTTTTCCATTCTTCTTTTCCACTTTCACACAAGACAGGGGAAAAAGAATCTCCCAAAAAACTCAATTTCTGCATTAGGAAAAACAAACACAAATACAATAATTTATTAAAGAACTGAAAGCCATGAAATAACTTGTCCTCTGACCGTCTTGTGTAAGGTAAGGCAGCAGCTCCTCATAGAGACAAAGGCAAAGGTTTCTGGAGGAGTAGGTTTACTCACAGAATTTAAATGTAGCTAAACAAAATAGAGAAACAAACAAAAAGGACATCTGATATAGACTCCTAATTATCAAAGAGGAGGAGAGAAAAAATATGTATCCTTGCACCAAGTTCATTGAGAAATAACCATCAGTCGGAACAGAGCAGTGACATCCTGTTCCTCCATCTTGCAGCAGGTAGGTGCTGCAGGAGGGCCAGCATGTCCCGACCAACCTGGTTTGGTCATGAGGAAGCAGAGCTTAACTCTTGTTCCCCAAAGAGGAAAAGCGTTTCACTGCACGACTGAGCAACCCAAAGCCATACCCCAACAGCCTCAGGGCCTCACAGCCTAAATTCACAGGAGAACCAGCCCTTCCCACGCAGTCTGACTTTCACAGACAGAAAACTTGGGTATCTTTATCACGCTGACAAGGGCAACATTTGTACACCAGTTCCATCAGTCAGACAACACAGAGCTAAGCTCACGTCAGAGCCCCTCTGCTAGCAAAGCAACAAAAGATATACAGGATAAGGCTTCTGGTATGTCTCAGGCAGAGGAGAAGGGAGTTCCTCCGGATCCCAGGAAAAAGCAGCAGAGGAGTCTGACAAAGGAAGTCCATGGGCTACATGAGAGACTCGATAGGAATAGATCAAAGAAGAGACTAAAAAAAAAAATCCCCAAACCAAAAGCAAACAACTCAGCCATTTTTGGTGTTTAGGAGTTGGACACTTAAATACCTTCTTATGTACTGACATTCAAGCAGGATTCAACTCATCTGGCCTTAAGCAATTAGTCAAGTACATTCCAAGGGCAACAAAGGTCTTTGGTGGAATCAGGTATCTTGCAGCCTCCTTTCATTGACTACAGCAACATTGGAGTCCCTTAACTGCACAGCTCAGAAGAATGCTGGTATTTAGCCAAGGTGGAACTTTGGTTTAGACTCTCCTGCCTTATCCATCCACAAAAGATCATTCCCTTCCACATGCAGCACATCCACACTCACAGCAAACAATTCTCGATGTGAAAGCATCATCCTGCTTCTGCTTTGTATAAGTTCTATAGCTGAGTACTATATTACCAAAACAATAAAACCTCAGATCAACACACAGATAGGTTCTATTAGATGTCAGAGCCTATGTTTTCTTTCTACAACAGCCCAATCCAAAGCAAGCTTTCAGGACAACTATGGCAGGACAACAGGCACTACAAGTTGCTGTGTAAACCACAAGTCTATGTGGTGTGGGGAGCAAAAAGATTCAGGGAAGCAACAGAAGTTCTGCCTTTGTCCCCCAGCTGCCTCTCTTTACAGTTACCATACGTTGTTCGTGGCTCTTTCATTTCCAAATGTCATGAGACAGTCCTACGAGGTATTTGCATTACCAACATGTCAGCAAAGTGGAGTGAAAGATCTTCAAGTTTCTTTTATAGACAATACTTCTATTCATGGTAGATAAAAGGATTAAATATCCTTCTAAAACCCATTAGAATCAGGACTAATACTGCCACATATAGTTTTATTTTGCGCTTTTATTGTACCTTTCCTCCCAGGATCTTACAGCATTTGTCAAATAAGAAATTAGGCTCTGCTACTTTACCAGCATAAAATAAAACTTCTGCTTCCAGATAGAGAGGACAGCTGTAGTGACAGCTGAAGGTCACACAGGAATACAGCTTGGGTACCCCGGCTCATGGGTTTCTGCTCTAAAGCCCATTCCCTTTTCCAATTAGAGGGATGACAGTGCCACATACACATGGTACTTAGAGTAAACATTTGTCTGAGTTCTTCATCTCCTCCTCCCATTATCTGCACCATTTTTATTTGAATGCCTCATTTTTTCTTCCCAGAGTTTTCTGCAAAATTCAAATGAACCGTGAACAAGAGAATGAGAGGTTTATTGAGCCATAGCAGGCTAACACTACCCATGTTGCTGCATGATTCGAATATTTAAGTGGCCTAGATGCTCTAACATTCAATTAATGAATTCTGGAGATTTGGGAAGAGGGTGGAGGGAGGAAAAAAAAATTACACAAGATGTTGGCTTTGCCATTGCATTATCTTAGGTGTCTCACTCTGATGAAGGTTAATGAGGAGAGTTCAAATGCTAAGACATAATTAAATAGCAATAATTAAAGCAGCTGACACAGCTAGGAGCAGAGCAAAACTGAAATAAAGTAAGATTACTCTCCTTTAAATGGAAGGAGCCATTTATTGTTGAAACACAACTCAAGCAGGTTAGCAAAACAGTTCTCTATATTCCACAACATGAGACAACTACTCATTAATTAGCATCATTACGCATTTAACATTGTTTGCCTTGCCTTCCCCGATCCCATTTGCATATTTTTGGATAGTAGCCTCAACACAAATGGAGTCTATTTGGCAAGACAGTGCCCTGATTAGACAGGTATGTGGCTACCCTGGCTAATGGACGAGTGAAAGGTGCTCATCTACTCCCCAGGTAAGCACGATACAAAAACCATAAGACAGGCAACACTCCAACCCATAACACTCCGAGAGCACAGTCAGTTCATGATACAGAAGCTAAGTCAGTATCTGGAAAATTGGAGTACTGAATTCCTGAACGCAATGGACAATTTGGAGCACTGGCCATTGCTATAGACTGACTCTGAGCAATCTAACAGAAAAAGTATGCAGCAAAGAGTAAGGGGGATGGGGAAAAAAAAAAAAGGAAAAACCTTTTTTTCCTTATTTTTTCTAATATTTGCAGCTGTTAGTTAACATGCATCTTTTGTTAATGACATCAAAACTTCCCACTGTTCAGAAAATTACTCTGATTTACTGAACACTTAAGAATCACTCAGCGCTGTCAACAGGGCAAGCACTACCATAGCAAACATGAATCTTGCCCGCATTTGAAATCTAACTCCAGATTCATGGAAATGAGGTGAAAAGGCACTAGCAAGAGTGGCATTATTGTGTCCTGGTGGTCTAATAGACACAGCTACTCCATCATTTACAAAGGTCCATTCTGCAGACAGGTTATTCTGAGAAATAATCCTAGATGGATAATTCTATCTTGAAACAAACAGTACCAGCAACACATAATCTTGAGAATTTAGAAGTCCACACACACTGCTAGTCCTCAAGACACTACTATGCAGAGTTCTACATGAGTCTCACGCATCTCCTGATGCTGCCATAAGGATTTAGCAAGGAAAGTCAGGTTGAAGGAACGTGTCTTCCAGCCCGTGGATATGTTTAGTGATGAATTGTTAGAATGGAAAAATGTTCCTGTACATCCTTTGTAGATAGACCTGGATGATTCCTTCTTGTAGCTCCAGTGGGAAATCCCATTTCCTTTTGAACTACAACCAAGTTTTAAGTCTGCAGGACCTGCAAGAGGCCATTCTTCAAAAGACTTCTACCGGAGGAGAAGCTTCTCTATCTAGAGGTCAAAAGCAAAGGTTCAAACCATCTCAACTCTCTCAGGACCACTAAACTAAGCCAAAACATTGAAATCAGAAAGTGGATTTGGAACTTTCAAATTCTTTAACTGCATAGTTACAATCTCATATCGGACATGAATCTTCACTGCTGTAAAAGATAAAGTTAGGGAAAATACCATCTAAAGCTCTCCTACTCTTCTATTCCTTTTATTTCAGTGGATTCTATTCAATTCTTTTTTTGCATATAGGTCATCAGAGGGTTCTATTATTCTTTCTGCAGAATGTTTTGTTAAAGAAGCTTTTTACTTAAAGATCATTTGGACATTTTTCCCTTCATTCTGGACCAACAGGTTCCACAGTACTGGTATAGAATCTATCATCACAAGCACCCAAATAGCAGTATATCACCTTCTGTAAGCCTGCCAAAAGTCAGGCAAGGCAGGATTTGCAGCATTTCTATTGAAGGTGCAAAATCAGTATCAGAGCAGGCAAGTAGTAAGCTCATTTTCATCTGAAAGTCAGACTAGTATTTGAAAGTAGGTCTCCACGGATGAAAATACAGTGCATCAGTCCACTGAACCCCCTTGAACACTTTATTTGGCTGTTTTATCATACTCAAAGGCTAAAATTATGAGAAAAATACCACTGAGAATAAGACAGACTAACTGAAAAATACCTCTATGCTTATCCCCCATTACTAAGGTGTGATGACCTTGTTGAGTGGTGACCAAGGGGAATCTGGTTACAGATGACTGGTGGCTGAGCTTTTGACAGTAGAAATATTTCTCCTATAATAAGTTTTCCCCTAAGTAAAATGCTCTGCTGTCTCTTTCTACCTCCAGATATCTTAAATTGGAGGCAAGAACTTGGCAGGAGTTTGAAACCAGGCAAAATGCACTGCATATACATCCATGGAAGTTGTACAGTTTGAAGCTAAGACAGAAGCCTAATTATAACTCAGTAAACTCTTCCTGAGCTTGATTCTCCAGCGGCAGAACCTGGATAATAACTTCCGACAGTTGGTCACAAAATAATCCTTATTCCCAGAGGAGCTTCAGGAGGGAAGGATTGTTCTACCCACACTGGATTTTCAAGACAAGAAAAGCAGCTCCAAGAGCTCAACCCACACACAGTAACCATAATACCATCTGAAAACAACAGCAAAAACAGAAAGAGGAGGAAAAAAAGAAAAACCCACCTGCACACACCACCACTAACAATCCACAAACGCCTTCATGTTTCCTAATAACTTTTACTAGCAACCAAATGCTTCCCATATCACCTTTTACCACAGCAGAACTACTTTTGACTACTCTTGCATATAGATGAAAAGAAGAAGATATTGTCTGTAAGAATGGATGTTTTCATTACAATTATTAGAGGGCTTTTGGCTATGTGTCAGCTCACTGCAATGTTCTCACTCTACAACATTGCAATAGTCACCTAGTGATGAAACGCTGGTTGATCTCATGATCTCCTAGGTTTCATATTTCTGTTGGGGATCTTATTTTTCTGGTTGGATGCAGAAGAACAGTAGTATACACAGTTATTGCTATTGCTAATTCAGTATAAGGGCATCTCGAAAAATATTTTGAGAGGTTGCACAACAGCAGCCAAAGTCTCAGTAAAGTGACCTTCACTCTCCTCAGAAAACCTAAAGCTAATCCAGAATATAGACATTGAATAAAACAGTTAGTATTAATAGTCAAAATAGCCAAGAAAGACCTTTAGCTGAGTATAGGGCATAAAGACTAATACTGACCCTTAATAATCTAACCCCATAAATCTAATCAATTTGCACCCTCCAGGTAACTGACAGACACAAAAACTTTCAGACTCAAAGACTTCTAGAAATAATTTTTTCAAACACATACACGCTTCCATATTTAGTGCTCAAACCTTTCTTCGTATCTGACCTCCTTTTGCAGACCTTTCAAACTTGCAAAATTATTTCTGGGATAAACACAAATAAACCCAAAAATTATCTACTTGGACATTAGACCAACTGCTCACACTAGAAGAGAATTAAAAGGAAATACTGAAAAAAATAAGGGGATTATAATAGTAAATTGCTGTAGAGCAGCAAGTGAAAAGCTGTAACAGGTTGGGTAACAGATTGTTGGAGAAACAGCTGTGAATAATTTATATTTTCAATTATATGATATCTCTGCCTTTATGTGCAACCTTTAGGTTACAACTGTGCTTACATTATGCATTCTTTGGGACAACAACTTATCCAATTGTATTGCTGCAATCTAATCAAACACATTAACATCATCTCCCCTGTTAAGCTTATTGTTGATTGTCAATTAACCATGGTATGGGGAAGAGGAAATAAAGTTGCAACAGAAAAGTTGATAAGGTGAAGGATATGTAAATTGTACCAATCATTCATTGTATCAAGCATATATTTAGAATGGTCAAGTTAAGATGTAGAATGAGGTCATCAACAAAAAGCTTTTCAAAAAAGATTAAGATCAGATGATTTCTGAATAATGTGGATAATTGGCAAGTGAATAACCAAAAGAGTTGACTACACTCCAGTTTCTTTCTTTCACTGAGTGCATTCAAATGTATTGTTTCATCTCCTGCTGTGATTTACAGTACTTTTACATTGACTCTGTTATAAGATAGTTGTGGTCTTCAAATCATATCCTTACTTTAGGAACTCCATTATTCACACAGCATATTCTACATGAAGGCCCTCTATCTCATGATTTTTCTGACACGGAATTGCAATGAGGCATAGTCAAACAAGGTGCTGTGCAAATGGCGTATTTGCAGGCAGCACATTCAAAAGCATATAGAGGCAATATTAAATTATTATCCACTCATCTATTCTATTGTGCTAAGTTTTCTAACATTAATAAGTTTTTCTCAGCATTCAATAGCTATTTCTGCAAGACCACATATGGCAGCTTATGGGAAAATTGGAGTATTTGGCCCATCAAGATCATCAAGAAGCTTTAATATCTGAACTCTGTAGCTTGAGGTTTTGTGTTTTTCTTCAATGTACACACAAGCTTGGCATATCAGGAAATTCAATATTGTTTTTGGAAACATACACAGAAAATCTGCATTGTAACTTCTACTCTTTTTTGTCAAATAACCAATATCTCCTCCCTGCCAACACTCAGCTCAAGGTAAGAAATAACCACCATCACTTTCATCTATTTAAAAAAAGAAAGTAACAGTAATAAGAAAAAAAACTACTAACAGTGGCTTTTATGTACATTTTACAAGAAGTCAATGTTGTTCTAGAGGCCAAGTTTGCAAAAGAATAAATAAAATTATACTAAATTAGACAAAAAAAACCCCACAGGCTTTCCAACTTAAAAGGACAAAGGTGACATTAAAGAAAATAATCTGAAGTGCAAGAAATGGAGTAAAAAAAAAAACAACAACAAAAAAAAACCAAAAAAAACAGGTGTAGGACCTCTCAACATAAAACACTATCTTTAACCCTCTGACCACCAGAAACATACATCTCTCTTCAGGAGTTAGATCATTTAACCTGACATGCCTGCTTGACTATACAGAGGTAGTGCATGTGCCCAGAAGATAACACTTCCAAAGCAGCGGGATGGCTTCTTCATCAGTGTTGAGCAGGCATATCCATCTACAAAGCTTCACACATTTACATCAAGCCATCTATTCTATAGTATTTTCTTCAACTTTCACATTTAATTGCTAACAGCTTCATACTTGGAAGCAAGGTGGTATGAAGGAAACTTCCCATAAAAGCAGCAAACCATGCTAAATATCCATCCAATCTGTGTTTTACCTGGGATACCACCTGCTCTGCTTCCTCCTTCAACATATCTATGTCCTTAGCAAACAGCATGACATCAATACAATATACAAGTGATCTACTTATCTCCCCCAATAGTCCCCTCTCCCTCCTCACTCCCCTGAGCATAAAGAGAAATTATATATGGTTTTTAAATTCATTCTTTTGGTAATAAAGGAGCTTATCTTATCAGTTATTGCATGCATTAAAACACTGTCCCCTGGAGGTATCATTTTCCACTATACCCTGTCCTTATTTTAGCATCCGTTAGATCCAGCCATATTGACAATCTCTCTGGGCACTAATATCTGACCCTTTGCCCTTAGGTAGGAATGCTAAGCTCCAGGTTTATCTGAGGAGCCTCCTTGTCCTGCAGTTGTTTCCAGAGGCAAATGAAGAACAGTTTGCCTGCAGGGTTTATTGATTGAGCCTTGTAAAGCAGGGTCACTGCAAACTAAGCTAGGTCGTAGCCACTTCTATACGCTTCCAGAGGAAGACCAGCAGAAATAGCTAAAACTACACAACCACACGTGCAAGATAGACAGGCACATAGTTGTGTGTGTTAGAAACGACCACACAGAGAACCTTCTCCTCTTAAAAACTCTCCCACCAACTCCCATTTAAGCAGGTGGGAGGAGCGGGAGGAGGCATGGGAAAAAAGATCCTACCCTGTCAGAGGCTGCAGTGTAGCCACATATTTCCTCCTTATGCAGAGACTTTCATCAAGGGTCTCAAGTTACATTTTGAGCACTGATAACTTCCCACCTGCAAGTTAAGCAGTGTTAAAGCACACTGACACCTCCATGCATTACCAGAGCTGGTGGAAGCCAGCATGGCTGGGGGTGACATCAAGTGGCTTGCACAGGACCCCTCCAGACCATGTGGTCCCTCACAGAGGCCCTGCACTAGAGGGGTAAGCTGCTGGCCCTAGATCCATTTACAAGTGTCACATCAGGTGAAAACGAGAAGTTTCCCTCATCACTCAGGAAGAAACTGGATCTGCAACTCAAAATGGAAGCAAGACAGCTCTCTCTAATACACAGCAGCAAAGTTAGGAATGTTACATTTTAATAACTATCTGTTCTTGTGCTCAAGGAAGCACAAAGCCTTAGACAGGGCCCCATGAAACTCAGAATGGCCAGAGCTCCTGAGGGGCTGCAGGAGCTACCAACAAGGAGGCCCCAGGGCCCAGTGAGGGGGAGAGGCCATGTCCAGGTGGCACCAGCTAGACCTCAGTTCAAGATCCTCACCACTGTGTCCCAGCAGGGTCTGTACCTGGCCAGAAAATACAGGCCTAGAGTTGATGCCAGCTTCTGATGAGGACAGCAGTAGATCTAAGATCACAAACAGAGATCAATCCAGCACTAACCCAAGCCCTGGGGGAACGTGCTTCAATAATCACTTAATTTTCCACTGACAACCCTTCAACCACCACACAGGGTGCTTGGGGAACCGTGATGAAAACACAAACAAGGCATTTGGGGTACCTGAGCCTAGGAAATTCAGCACCGCTGAGGCAGGGCAATTAGGCTTAGGACATGGGGGAAGAGACACACAAAACTGCCATTTAACTTGGGCACAGTCGCTACTTTTCTTAAATCGGTGCTTAATATTTAAATTACTTTCCATGAACTAAGTCTGTTTGGAAAATACCAGGCAGATATTGGCAGAAGTCCTACATAAATATGTAAAAATATTTAATATTCTCATGGAAGGCGATGAAGACAACTCAATTACATTTAATAAAGTGCTGCTAAGCTCCAAAATTATGCAAGAGTAACACATTAAAATCTGAGATAAACCAGATTTTAAAGAAGCTATGTAAAAAAGTACCAATTTAAGAACATGTAAAAATACAAGTTGAAGAATATGCAGATTATTAAAGCAGTGGCAAAATCTGTGCAGCCTATTTGAACACTGTTTTGTTCAATAAGCAGGTTTCCCCAAGTCTTTCTTTCCTGCATTATGCTTTTCCTGAGCATCCATCCTGTTCTAGCAAACAACTCTCTCATCCTGTATTCAAAGAACAGCTACGTGACCAGAAATCCAAACACATACCAGTCTCACTCATCCTGTCTTCACCATCACTCTATCAAAGTATTGGTTTTACCCTCCTATTTTCTTGCCCTATTTTAAAAGTCTGAGCATAAAAACATTCACAAACATGGTTGTAGAATCTTGTCCTTCAACATGAGGAGTCAGTTTTGGATGTTTCTCTCCCATTCCACATAAAGTCCTGTGGCACAAAGTCAATCAGCATGATCAAAAGACAGCAACTTCAAGTTAATGATGTGCTTACCTTCCTCATCATTCAGTATGTAACTTAGCTTTGTGCACACTGGTGCTCCTTTAATCACGTAACACAGACAAAAATCAGGATTCCCAACATTTAGTTCTTTGTAGTTACTCTATGAAACAAACACTATGGGACTTATATCACATATATCAGAAAGATAATTTAATTTTAGCTGCCCCACAAGATGCTAAAGCTAGCTGTGGTTGCTGTCATATCCAGTAAGCTTAGTTCAGAACAACTAGTGTTGTGCTGTTTCCACATAGCAGAACAGAATTCTTGTTATGCACAGTATTGACATTCTTCAAGCTGTATAGCAATCTCTGGTTCTTAGTCATTATTATCTCAATATCAAAAAAATCTTTAGTGATATGGTATAGCAAATTTTGATAATAAAACACAATCAATAAGTATTTGGAAGTCAATAGGGGGTAACAGCACAAGAGAGGAATTTGAGCTAGAGCTCAAATAGCATTTTGTTATTGAATTATATTGAATTATAGCATTTGTTGTGCAGAAATAGGTGTCAATGGTGATTTACCTTAACAGAAGCAACAATAGGCAAAAAAAAAAGTATGCGTTATAATGAAATTTTCTTTTGGCTTGAAAGTAGAAGAGCTTATTTTTGTGTGAAATGTACTACTTACCCAATTCTCTATGAACAAGTCTGTCTTAAACCAAAGCTTGCAGAATTATTAGAATGTTTTAATTCTTGATGTAGTTTCTCAGTACTTTCCATTGGTCTAATAGTTGGATTGATTTTTCTGGCCTCAGAAGCTGATCCCTGCTCAGATTTAGGGCAATTGTCAAGACTAACCCATTGTTTTCACTACATCTCTTGTCTTGCAAGCAAAAGAATATCTATTTCATATATTTTACATACACAATATGGGTAACACTTTAAACTCATTAAGAGAGTGCCTGAACAAACAAAGTGTGTTGCAAGACTGCTATATATAGATTTGAAAACAGTTTTGGTTCAAGACCTTAATGCTCATTTCTGGAGACTGGCTCCTTCATTGACAGGAAAGTCCACAAAAGAAAAGCTTTTCACCTAAGCAAAATACGCCTCCTTTCCAACGTTAAGTAGAAAAGAAAAGTTAAGAAGCTAAAGTTTTTCTTCATCCAAGTCACTGTCTTCATGCTGCATCAGAGCTGGCTAAATCAGTCATGCTGCATTACGTTACATGGCTGATTTAGCCTCATAGGATGAGTCACTGCAGTCAAACATCAGCAAAGAAATGTGCTACTTGAGAAGAAATTCAGGGCAGGTATCATGTGGTTGACGCCTTTTTAATAAGGAAATTCCTAGTATACTTTAAAAAATATTTTTTATCAATTGTAACTGTTCAAAAAATATATAACCATGACCTTCATTCCTTATTGATTTGTGTTTGGAAGACTACTATGAGGTTGGGACTTGGTTACACTGGGCACCAGGTATCTGTGAAGGGAAGGGAAGTGCCAATGTTCTTGCCATCCAACTACACCAGAGGAATCCAGGGAAAAGCAGTAGGAACCTGGCCTCAGGACTCACAGTCCCCAAATTGTAACAGCTCTCTAAAACATCGTAGCATAGAATATAGCTTCCCAGCTGTTCTTAAAGACATGAGGAAAAAGGAGAAGAGCAAAGAGGAGAGAGACGTAAAGATGTGGTGCTGTCAGTGAATAAGATCAAGAAGATCATAAGATCGAAGAACTCAGATTTTAGTGGCCTGGATGCCTCATTATTTCCCCATTGTACAGTTTCCATAACAGAGACAAGGATTTTGGCACGTGTTCCCAAAGTCTTCTTGTCCTAAAATTTTCAGTACCCGAGCTTCCTATGTAACACTTAATACATATTCCATGGGAAAGCAGATGAAGAGCATACAGTTCCCAAGGTCCTTAATGGACCTTGCCCAGCGGCCTGAAATAGCTTCTCTTAAGAGGAAAATTTTTGTTTTGCATTTCCAGACCATCCAGCATAACATAGCAAGTATGCCAGAGCTCACCAGTCACAGTATAATCCTAGAAAGCTACATAAATCATTCTCCCAATATAGATGGGTTTTTTTTCCTGCTTTCCCCCCACCCCCTCCACTTCCTCTCATTTGCTTTTAGAAGGCTGGATAAATTTAGATTAATTGTAGGGCTGAAATGTTAGCTTGAAAGGAAAGGTTGTATTAATGCCCAATTTGGCTACTTGTTCCTATTGTAATTCAGGTACACTGAAAATAACAATAATCGCATGGGGGAAATACACTCGAAAATGGATTTAATCACTGTGTCTGTCACGTTCTTGTTCTAAAGAAAAACTTTTTTAAAAAAGAGCTCCTAAAAAGATATTGCAGTAGGTACCCTTAATGGGAATATCTCTAGGTAGCTGATCATCCCATTTCACTGAAGTAGTAGTTTGTTTTCAGTCTAAAATAAAGAGATTAAATAACATGCAAAAAATAAGATATTATTCACTACATTCTGTGTATTTCTTTACTTCATTAAAACTTAGCAGTTTCTAGTTTAAGAAATCAGAGGATCAGACTTCTCCACATATTGCAGAACCTATTTAAGTACCACTTAATCACTTGTCGACAGCAAAATGAGTGCTCCAAAAAGATCTAGTCCTGTGCTCTTCACATGAGTATAATGTATCAGAACCCAGGTGCACTGCTCTTCTATAAAAGCAGAGTTAGCAGCAATTTTCCCTACTGTTAATTCTCATTTAAGCAACTTTCTAAAATAAGCATATTCTAATTGAGCTGCTTACACTATTTGACAGGATATTTTCCTAGACAAATCTTAAAGACTATTTCCCATTTCAAAAGTGACAGCTAAGAAAAAAACAAGAGACAGAGTTCATGCAAGGCCATAAAAAAAAAGTCACATATTTGACAGAATTAATATGCATCATGTAGATCAAGGACATAAGTGATCATTTTTAACAGTATTTACTTACAAGGCATATTAGTGAAGGAGAGGAAAATAATTTTCCCTTGCTTCACTACACACATTGACGTGAACAAGTAATCATTCAAATACTTTTAAGAGATGCAGTCTTGCTGTACAACTCTAAGTCACAGCAAAATAAATGTAGATTACAGCAGCAATAGAAAAGCTATAAATACACATACTCTGCCAGTCACATCTGGTGTGTTTTTTTAAAATATAAGATCATAGTATTGATGTATTTCTTCTTGCAGATGATTTAAACAGTTATTTAAGATGTCAAGATTAAAAATAGTATTTTAAGGAGAAGGTAAAGGTAGGATTCCTTGATTTTCTTTGCTATTACACTTTCTAAATGTAGATATAATCTGAGGAAAAAAGTCTGTTTTCTTACAGAATATATTAGACATTTGTCAGAAATCAGGCCTTTCAAAAAAGTGGTAAGCTTAAAATAAATGTTATTATACAGGAAAACAAAAATCAAACCATCAGTTAATTCCAAAAAAATTATTAAAACTGATCTAGCAAAATATTTAAGTTCTCAAAATATTTAAGTTCTCAAAATTAGGACCATCTTAAATTTCACAAACTTAAGACTTCTCCAAACCTACTGAAGGAAACACTGCGTCTCCTGCAAAAGTTGGTGGAGGAAGCTCAGAAGAATTCAGACAGGAAAGGATCTCTGTGGGTCTCTTCCCTCAATCCACTACTCCAGAAAAGGGCTAACTGAAGTTAGATCTAGTTAAGATGTCTTGTTCCCAATGCTGCATGCTTGATTTCCATGGATTTTTAAAGCCCAAAAAAGTCTTTTTTTTTTAAAAAAAAAGGTTTGATAAGTGATCAAGCTTAGAAAGAAACATCATATGTTGCAGGAAGCTGTTTTGCAGCATTTCCCTTTCATTTTCAACTGTCAACACAGCATTTAGAAACTACTACTATGATTTATGTATATGAGAATGGCGGATTCAGTGTTCATCTTTGGTATGACCTTATTTAAAGCTGTACAGAGTGACCAGAATATCAATGCACCAATTTGCCAGAGCCAACTACTGTACCTGATAAAGGCTATACATTATGAAGACAGTATAGATAGTTGAGGAGCCCTGTCTTCCCTGCAAGGTACACAAGCTACTTCAATAGAATTGATAATCATGAACCAAACAGCATCCTCCCATGCACACATGTAACTTGATAGAAAGCTCTGAACTTTTCCTGCTACAACTAATTGTGTCCAGTAAGTTAGTACCCAACTCCGTTTTCAGGCACCTTTGCAAAATCAGAAACTTTACTCCAGTTTGTTCAGTGAATTCAATTAGGGAAGAACTTTCTACTCTGGAATGTCCTGCAGACCTGAACATTCATCTTTGCTTTTCCTGCAAAAAAAGATTCTCACAAAAAAGAACCTTTCATCTCTACACACAGTACAGAAATACTTTCTGCTAAACATCTCTGACTTAAAACAAGTCAAAAACGTCAGTCCTTCTAGGATGACCTCTACTTTCTTGCCTTTCTCTTGGAAGCCTGTTTGCATTTTGGAAGGCTACAGCATTGTTGGTAAATAGCATTTGGTATCCTGTGCAGGATGAATTAGCAAGTTGTGTTCTGCCTTTAAAAGACAGCTGGTATTTAGGGCCCATTCTGGCAAGCTCTGGAGGCAAGTTGGACCCATGATGGAAATTAAGTGATGCAAATCCAAAGTGAAACTTCTTGATAGAAGTTAGAGGGTTTTTGTTATTGTTTTGTATTTTTCAAGAGAAAATCTCCACCATCTCCCTGAAAATATCAAGTGGAGGAAAATATTTGGCAGAATTTTTGTCTATTGTGAGTGAATCGTATTATATGTGCCGAGTTACACAGTCCAAGAAATTGGCCCAATACATATTTCTTAAAATGAACAATCTGTGTAGCACTATTATTAAAAAAAAGTAGTATCAGACTGAGACAAACAAAGTAAGAAATATATCCTGTCTAGGTTTAAACCTTAAAGCAGCACTAGCAAATGCAACTTTTTAAAAGCAAGACTTTCCAGAACAGTATATAAAACAACTCATCTTTGTTAGGAGACAAGGATCATTTTTCTTGCAAGAAACTAACTCCATCCAAACAGAAGAGGAAAGGAGATAGATCATTTAATATTGTAGGAGACACAAGGAGATCTGTGTGAAAGCTACGATAGAAAGATGTGAAGATGGGAGTTGAGGATTGAAACAAAGGGAGACGTTACAAGCAGGTGTTACTGTAAAAGGATTCTCACATCCAAAACTACACCTGACTCTTCTAAAAACAGGCAAGTCTGCAAGTTATAGCCACTAAAATAAAAGGATATGTTTAAGCAGACTTTACCTCAGTACACATCAAATCTTCTATTTAGCATTATGAACTTTAAAAGCCAAAAATCAATCTTGGAATAACATTATAACATGCACAAAATGATTTATCAGAGCCATAGCCAAATGCCAAAATCAGTTCTGATGGAATGTGCAATTGCTTACCCTAGACAACAATCGCTGTCTAAACACATAGAGATTTTGTAGCTAGAGAGCAATTTAATTATTATTTTTTAATCAGCACAGTCATCTCATTAATATGAGCCAAAAGGAACTTGACCTAACATAATATATTATGTTAGAAGTGAATGAAAGATCATTTCTTTCACATCAGCAACCATTTTCAATTAAAATGTCCACATTTGGATTTCAGCTTATTGCAAGGGACTTACACTGGCTAATAACCTCACTTTCCTAAGCTAGCCAAGCTTATGTGAATAATAGATCAAAGTTAACTGTAATTATTTCTTTAGACAATCACACACTATTATGTACTTCAGAACAACATTTAAGACGACTGGGTGCTAAATCCTCTCAGTTATATCCTCACATCCCACTAGAATAAACATTGTGTCAGAATGACTTAATTCTATCTTTAGACTCCTTAAAGTTTATCTTACTGATCATCTTCCGCTTTTGTTATTCTAAGCAGATCTATAAACTGGGGTCACTTATAGGCAGAACTTCAGCACAAAATAAGGATAACATTTTCTTGCACAGGTGGCATCAGAAAAAACATTTAGTTAGCTTAAAGGACTTGTGAAATTCCATATATAGAGACTTAGGACAAACAGATCTTTTAAGAAGAAGAAAGCAGACTGCTAAATGGACTGGCACGAGTACACATTTTCCCTGTGCAATCCCAAGAAGCTAATGCAATAAGTAGCAGTATCTAGAAGTTTGGCGGAGAAAAAGAGGTCATCACATGTTTGGCAACACATCATTAACTTGCTAATTATGCACTAATGGACATCTGATATTTCAAAACCACTACTTGATGCAATTATGTTCCACTTGCCTACATTAAAGGGAAGATGGAACAGCACTACATCATCCACCTGCTGCATTTTTGTACGCTTTCTAAAGCCCACTTAGATAAGAATAAATGAATCTGTTCTACCCACTGCTGACATCAGGCAACATAAGTGCAGTAGTTTTCTTATAAAAATGAAAAAGATAAAATCTTTCATCAAAAACCAGTCTTAAGTATTTGAAATAACTCCTCACTGAAAGCTTCAAGAGCCCTACGGTAATAAATTACAAGGTTACAGACAAACTCTCTGCAGTTATGCCAAATTCTGCTGAATGCCTATGTTACTCTGAGGTCCACAATGGCTGAATGAATACTAACAGAACAGTGTTTCCGTGTTTTATCCTATGAGAAATTAAACACAAATGCTTACTCCAAAGTTGGGCACTCATACAGCAGCGACATGGTTAGCCATGGTAAACCAGTCACGGGAGAAATTGCCAATTTTCAGTTGCCAGGTAAATTCCGGCAATTGCCAGCTAAAGAGAACAGCATCCTGTTTCACATCCTTTCCCATCACATCCTGCAAACCTAAATCTACCTGAAGAGCAGCTGTGTTCTGTCTCACTTCTGGGTGCTGTTAATACCAGCTTGCTTCTCATGCTGAAAAAGTTTCTCCTCTGGAGTACGCTGCTCTAATAAAATAGACACCAGCTTCCATGTAATTAATTATGTGCTGCCTGTCTGCATGCATGGCAGATGCTATACTAAGGAAACCAAGGATTTGTTGTCTGGATATCCAGCAGATGACTGAACTCAAAAGCCATCAAGCAAGCCTGGTCTCCTTGCGCACTGATAATAGGGTCTTTATGCTCGCAATTACATATAGCAGATCCGAGGGAGGAAGCTGTCTTGGAACATAAATGAAATCCCACCAGAAAAAGCCTGTTTACATTCATCCCCAAAATGATTTTTTCAGTTACTGTCAACCCCAGATAATTTTGCTATAAAGATTTACCTGCAGCTCGAGGAAACCTTAGATTCAAATCCTATGTGAAACTCTACAGTGCAGCAAGGGAACCTCAGGGTGCAGGATAGTGCATGTAACTTCTGGAAAGCTTTAAAGCTGCAAGTTCATACAAAGCATTTTGAGTCCATGATGGTCCATAGCAACATGCTGTTCTTGAGTACACAAAGTATAAATATAGCAAATAAAGTTAATAGGTTTTGTACCACACATCTCGTTTTGGTTCGCAGACAGGGCTGCTAGACTGATTGATTCCTATGCTGTGGAGTTTTTCAGGATCTTTTTGATCCAGATCATTCCTGTTTACATAAATGAGGGTTTTTAGAGGGCCAATCACAAGACCTATGTTACTACGAGCAAGCACTAACACAGAACTGAAAGGGAACAACATTTGTTTTTGCTTCATTCAGGAGAAGTGCAATATGCATTATTTGTGACAAAGGAGAGTTGCCCTGTGAACTCCTCGGTCTGCTCATTAGGACATAGCCCTCAACCATGATTGGAGACAGCCCTCCTTCCTCTTGGCCTGCATTGCTCGAGTGCACAGAGACCCACACATTGTCACGATGACTCTCCTTATGGATGCAAGCCCAGCAGATTTACCATTCCCATCAGGAACTCAGACAGACACAGAGTATTTTGCTAACAAATAATTTTAAAGTGCAACTCTTCTCCCTGACGCACAATCCATAATCACCCACTTCATCCACTTTTTGGCTGTCCTTTCTTTGCAGAGAAAAAGGAAAAAAAAGAAGAGAGATATCTATCTGATTTTTAATCAGCAAATTTAGAATACTGCAGTCACCTCATGAGTGCAGGAACTAGTTGGAACATCATCTGCCAGCAGCTCCTGTCTAAAGTGTAAAAGGCCCCTAATGCATAAACTCCCTTTCTTGGCACAAGGCTCTTAAGTTACATCACAAAAAGAAAGTGTCCTACTGATGTTTTAGGTAAATTGCACAGATTTATTTTGTTTTTAGCTCAAAGATAGCCAAATGCATGATTCCATATGTTTGTAACCTTTCCCCAATCTGTGGTGGATTGTTTTGTAAGCACTTCCAGGCAGCTGATACATAGAGAGATTGCTCACCCCTTCCAGCAGGAGCAGCCTCGTAGCTCAGAGCCTGCTACCCATACACAAGCCTGTGTCCTCTCCAGTCTGCTCAAGAAGCCCGCTGCCTTTTGAAATATTCCAGAAGTTCTGTTTTAATCACAGCAGCTATAAAGTTCATCTTTATTATTTAACATATGGCTTATGAAAAAAAAAGTTAGAGGAATGTTCACAATATTGGGCAATCAAGGGAATATAGAAAAAAGACAAGATGAAGGAGTCGCACTGGAAGAGGAGAAAGGAGGATTAAAGGAACAGGATACATATTCAGCTAGATAGATCTGAGATAGCTTAGTTACTGAGTTACTATGGTGAACTTTTCCAAAGCTTTTTACATGTTCATTTGTAGCTCACCTGCCCCATTAGCTGTGAAAACACAGGTCCTACGTCACTATGGTAGATGTGGCAGGTGATGGGACTTTCACATTTTGCAGCTCCAGTTGAATATGTTGCTCATTGTCATTGGTTGCACATATATTGACACAGCAAACCCTCACTTAGATGCACTGTCATGAAGGGCTAGAAGAACCAGGCTTGAACTGGACAAAAAGATAGGGGAATTTAGTACTGTCTTTCATATACTTTTCCAAGAGTGCAGGAACCCGTAGAACAGTCTCTCGAAGAAGCATCTGTAGGAGCACTACAGCAATTGTGCATTTGGAGAGGGCATCAGTAGATATAGCGCAAAGCACTGGCTGTGCAGTGCCTGCAAAACAGCTCTCCCTTTAGCTCTACTTCTGTTTTATTTATTCAATATTAAAGGCAGATGCCTGCGGGCTTAGGAAAGGGGCACTAAAGGTTCACCCCCTCATAGCACGAAGCAGCACAGGGAGCACTGCCCAGCCTGTGAGGCTGTGCCGACCATCACACAGAGCTCCCTCCACTCCAGAATGAGGCCGGAGTTGGTTTATGCTCAAAGAAAAAGTTTGATTAAAAGTTATGTAATACTTTCTTGAGAATACTGAAGTTGCTAGGGACCGAACTCTCCCATTTGGCTTTTCGGAGACTCAAACCTGCCACCTGCTTTCACTTGCTTCTTATTTGCTCACTCTTGCCGTGTTCTCTGTTTTCAGAGATCTGGGTGCAAACTAATTTGTATTCCCTGCCCGTCTTCAGGCTGACCTTGGTGCTCTCTGCCTCTTGCTTGCTTTCTATCTGCCCAAGACACTTCCTCCAACGTTCTGTTCTTTTCCTGCATCAGCCTCCACTAATCCCATCTTTGAATCCCTCTACTGGCTTCGTTTCACCTACTACACTAAATCTAAGCTTCTCCCTACCTTTTCGCAGCAGCCTAATCCCCCTAGCATCTTGGCTCTCATCATCTCCTCCTCTCTTTCTCCCTCTGCTCTCTTTAAGCCTCCCAACAAGCTTCTCTCTTTTGCTCGCTCTTGCCAAAGTCTCACCTTCCATGCAATCCCTTATACACACAGGACTGCTGTTCCAATGTGCCTAAACACACTTATTCCACTCACGGCATTCCAAGGATGGCCCGAAGTGATACTTCTTTGTCTTTCTGTTGTTTTTGTTGTTGTTACAGTTTGTTGGTGAATTATTTTGAGGGAGGGGAAAAAAAAGTGCATGCCACTGAGATCAGACCATGGTGATGCAATTCGACCCAGACTTTGCTTGCTTGGATGCAATATCCACCTCTCTACTCATCTCTACTCATCTCACAAGAGCACTGAAGCAAGGACTGTGATTTCCTGTTTTGTGAGGCACAAATCACACTGTCAGGGCCTAATAAACACTGAGCAGTGTTTTGCTTTCCTATAATTAGTTGCATTATTTGACCCATATTGCAAAAAAGGAGTCACAAAAGACATGTGTGGGATTCTTGCTATCTTCAAGAACTGATAAAATTCAAAAGCAGCATACAAGGAATGCTTAAAGAACAATAAATCTTCACAGACATCGTAATCTTAATGAATCCTACTTTAAGGATTATATACCCTACTCAGTAAGAGAAAGGAGATGTAGAAAAGTTTCTGGCCAAATTTTTCTTTACACTATACAAACGCTGGCTAGAACTCATGAGGAAGAGGGGAACAGAGTTAAAAAAACAAAAACAAAAAAAAAACAGAGAAACAAAACCAAAAACTTGGCTTTTGTCATGTCACACATTGCACTTGTTTTTGTAATTCAAGATCTCCGAGTCTTTTCCCAGTGGATGACTGTTAGTTTCACTTATTGCAGAAAGAGTCAGGAACTCCAGAGGCAGAATTAAATGCATGGAAAGTAACCTAAGCAACAACACATAAAATGGAAATGTTTTCACACTATCAGCATGGACAAGAAACATTTTTCACAACATATCAAATAGCCATAAACTTCTCTTTGCATGGTATAACATAAAATAGACCTAGTCCTAAGTCTAGCTCCCAAAACACACAGCTAGGCAGTCATGCCAATATGTGCATATTTGATCACATAACTTCCCACCCATCAGCTTTAGTGAGGCTGCTTATCCCCTCTAGTCAAATGACAGCTGATCTTCCCAACCTCACTTGCTAATTTGGAAGTATAAAAGGATCCTTTCCACAAGACACCAACATTCACATCAAGCCTTTGTTAAATACTCCTTTAAGCTTCTCTTTTTTTTTCAGGAGAACTGCAGAAAGCAAGTGCCATTGTATAACTAAGTACCAAAAGGTAAGGAAAAACAGATGTTGGGAGGGTCTGACAGAGAGAATTGCAGCAGTCATCGCTGAGATGCTTCGGCACAGTTAACTGCTCCAATGTGAGCTTGAGCTAGACGCATATTACCTGAAGGAAGACTGTGCAGTTGCAGTCCTGGTAATGTTGTCTGCAGGATACTTATTTTAAGAGAAAAGAGCAAGAAGAAATGAGCAGAGTCTCAGCAGACAAGGGATGAGCATCTGGTCTGAGACAGATGATCCTTCTGGAAGTGATGGCCATGCAAATCACCTGTCAGTACAGGCTCACAACAAGGAACGCGTGCAGCAGATGATATCTAGACTCATGCTGCCATTTAAATGGGATCTGCTAAGAAATAAGTGTGCCATTTTCATTGTAGCAGATTTGTTTTATGACACACTGGCCTTGGCTGGGCTATTCTGCTGAAGAAATGAAGAGTTCCTGAAGCCAAAGGCATTAGGAGGTAGGACACACTGCCTGCCAACTCCCTCTCCCTCTCAGGACATGAAGGCCCCCAACTCATCCTAGATCAGTCACAGCACTTCAGGCAATCTGCCACCTCAGTCCCACTCAGACACCAGCCAAATATCATTAGGAAAACTACAAACTCATTCACTCAAAGAAAGGAAAAATATACATAGTGCAATCAATTTCCTGCATCTGTTTGGGCTTTGGTTTGCATCCATGTTTGAGTCATTCACTGAAGTGAATGAAATTTAATCTCAGAGCATCCAGTAACGCATGGGAGGATTCCAGGATAAATATCAAGGAAATGTGAACTATGATATTAGCACCAGCAGGTGAGCAATTGTGTGAGATGTCTTTTATTGTGTCCAAACAGTGCCACAGCTAGAGATTTCATAGCACCTGTAAAACCAACAGGTACTGATACACTTCCAGAATTACATAGAATTCAGTAGAGAGAAAATGGAGACAGGAATGATAGGGAAGATGGAAAAAAGCTTATGTTGAGAGGAAGATATTAATGGTTTTCATGATCAGGAGAGATAATAGAGGACAACAATTCTCAGACTTCTTGAGAAGATGTGAAAACCATCACTCAACTCTGGAATCAAATTATAGCTTTATCTAGATTTCCTGTTACCGTCATTAACACATTGCAGCTGAGGATTACCACAAAGTTCAATTGCATTTCCAAAGGCAAAACTGCACTGTTTCTCTAAAAAAAAGCTGTTCCAATAATTCCAATAGGAACATGTGTGTTCCATCAGACTGATATCAATAGAGTCGATGCTTCACTTCAAAGTCTGCATGTAAAATAGAAAGAAGGGCAAACTGAAAAAAAAAAAGAATAAAAGAAAGATGCAGTGCTGAACAGAAACTTCAGGGATGAGGAAAGGTCTCCTGCCCTTCCCTTTCCACATGCCCTGACAACACAGACATCTGGATAAGAGGAACAACAAGCTGGGAAAACTCATACCCTAGCGAGCCTGTTAGCCCCATAGCTCTGAGCTGAATTCTGCAGATGTTAATGCTTAGCATGGTTTGAATTAAGACTCCTGCTTCTGAGTGGCAGCTGAATCAGCTCTCCAAATCCATCAGCCTTTGTCTGCTGCCACTAACAAGGTCTGCACAGGAAATTTTGACTGAGCTGTTTGATGAGAAGTTAAACACCCATGAAAGGTCGAATAAGAACAAAAATTGCCATCCACTATCAAAATGTTCAAGCTTACATTAGTGCAGAATAAAGGCTATTTACTGCTCCTCCCTATAATGTAGCACTTGGCACCACAGGTCCAAGACACACTTGTGAGCACAGGATGGCACCTTCTTCCCAGCACATGTGCCTGATCACTGACCACTGTGGGCAGCCAAGAAGCTGCAGGCAAAGCTCCTGCTGAGCATTCATAAGAGCTTCATCCCATGGGATATTTTTTGTGATTTAAGAACAGCTGAGCTCATGTTACCATTTTCAAGTAAAACAGAATGTCATAGATGTGCCTCATAGACTATTTCCACAAGATTTTTAGCAACTTATCTCCAAAACTACTACCTTTCTGTCAAATTTGGTTATGTGATAATGACCGTCTCCAGAAGTTATGATGACACACCCACAAAAGGGAGGAATGAAAAAAAAAATAATGGGAGCAAAGTCTTAAGGACTCTGAGTTGAAGTACTTGGGTTGAGAACTTGACAGGTGCTGCCCACACAAGTACAGTTCGTATTACTGCTATCCAGTGGAGCAAGAAGTACATGTCTCAGTTGGCAGCGAAATGTAGGTTGTTTCTGAGCCAGCCATCACATAGAGGTAACTCATTGCTGAGTTGTTTTGCATGCATTGTTAAAGTTGAACTGTTGCTTGAAGGTACTGAGCAGAAACCCAACAAAATCAAAACAGACTGGTACATGGGAAAGGAAATATACCAACAAATACACTACAAGGGGCTTCACCTTGTCAAGATTTTGGGATGCATAGCCTTGAGAAAGCAATAAATAAATAAATAATAAAAAATAAAATCACCTTTTGCCACTTGCACTAAGAAATTTCACAATCCTCCGAAAAGGTACAGCGGAGTAGCTGATAAGCAGCTCCTGGATGGAGGACAAGGCAGCCCACTGTTCTGCTCTGTGATATTTGGTTTTGAAACAAATCAACATTAGTAGTAAGTAAAGGAACTCATTCATTAAAGGAAAACTCTTTCTGCTCACATTCCTTGCACTGGCCTCCCTGGGATCGCATACTTCCAGGCTAGCCACAGAGGAAGGAATCAAGGGAGATAATGATTCTGCTAGAAACAGGCACAAATTGATTTAGCCTCAGAAACTATACAAGTTATCCAACTAGCCAGATTATGAGAACACATGGATGGGAACACAGATTTTTGGGCTGATTTTTTGTTCACTGCACCTCTGCCAGATGTTTTCAAGCTGAACTCAAAATATTGTCACAAGGGGTGGCAGCGGTGGAAGAAGATACTATAATGAATGGAAACCCCAGACCATTTCTTAACACCCAAAGCAAAAATCATTCTCCCATATATTCCTAGCAACCTCTCATGCACACAGCAGGATATTCAAGCCAAAACTGGTTGGACAAAAAATAAATAAATAAAAAAGGATAAAATGTCTTTCTTTCTAGGATATTAATTTGTTTCTCTGTAGAGGCTAAGAGGGTTGAGAGGGACAGAGAAAGCCAGGCAAAGAAGCTGTAGGAATGCTTATTGTCCTAACTTCAACAAAAGTTTTTATGCACTTTTTACTTATTAATTTCCTAGTTAGATTTTACTAAGGGCTCTTCTGGACAGGGATCAGTGGAATTCCTAATCAAAACCATGACAAGAAAAAAAAGCGTACAATTTCTGCTTCTCTGCATGAAATATTTAGTGTAAAATCCCATGAGCTGCAGTATAATGACATCACATTAATGGAAAGGGGAGAAAAAAAACCCTCTAACAATTAAGAGCAGCCTTGCTGAGAAAACGCACAGGAAATTGTCAAGCTGTCACTTACACATCAACCACAGCACGTTGGGCAGTACTGCAGGCTACTGTAAACCCATTTGTCTCTCTTTAATGGGCTGCATCAGGAAACAATAAAGCCTACAAACTGAAGGAGGAATTTTTTGTTTGCTTTTCAGCACAAGGGTAACATCAATTAAAAAGACACTATGGTACCACCCCTAGCTGCCTTCAGAGCCCATTCCGAGGTTGCAGGCTGGATCTCCCTGCTCCAACACCTGCACAAGCTTGAAGCAGCTCCGAAAAAGTCAGCAAAGCCACCCCAGCACGAATGAAAAGGAGTTGAGCTTCATGCATGTTTAGTTCTCTGACAAAAATAAGGAATACAATTTGCATAGACCAGCAAGGAAAATTCTTTCCACCTTCTGCATCACCAACAAAATTGCCAGCTAAGGTCTGGCTCTGGAGCCGTGGTTGTTGATACGATAACGCGTGAGGCAGAAAGAACACAGCTTGAATTTTAGATGCCAGGTTGAGCGTGCAGCACTGGCAGGTACAGAAAACTTGTTTTGACTTTAAAACTGAGCAAATCTGATCTGGAAGTTCACTGATGGAGAATAAATATGGAAGAAACTGATTTCAAATTGTGTCTTTTGAAAGGATGAGTTGACAGGATAAAAAAATAGCAAATGCAATAGGTACTCGGCTGCCATTGTTCTGTTTGTTTAAGCAGAGATTGCTGTAATGTTCAGGAGCTGCATAAAAGACTTTGCAATATGCAATCAAGTCACAGGTCTGAGAACACACCCAGAAACATCTAGTAACTTTCTCAAGTGATAAGAGCTGGGCAGATAAAAGAAGTAATTACATCTTCTTTGAAACCCTAGTTATTTTTAGTGCTTTAATCCAGGGCCCAATTCTTCTACTTTTCTACACACCAAGTAGCAAAAATAATTATGGGGTAAATGATTATGAGGGCTGTAGTCAAATTAAGTTAAATCCATGCAGAGTTGAGGGAATCAGATTTTGGCCCAAGAGACTGGAGATGGGAAAGAGCATCTCTGACCAACTGTGGCATCATCAGTGCCTAAAAAAGCATCCATTTAGCATCTCTGCTTGATGCACCCAGCCCAGAGCTGGAGGCTAAGCTTTTCTCACTGTGATATTTAACCAGTGGACTGTCTCCAGGGCAGCACTAATCAGGCCAACTGAGTTAGATTATAGTCTGACGCAGAGAAATACAGATGGCTATTAAGGGTTGGACTGCAACCAACTCATTCACAAATGCTATCAGGCTAACAGACACCAGCCATTTCTGGGAAAATCCCAGAAAAGAGGGTAAAAGTGGAAATATTTCTTAAACAGCAGGTTTCTAGTTTGATCCTCCACATCAAAGCCTTCTGTAATTACAAAGCTTGGGAACAGCTCCGTATACTGTTCGTGTACTTTCCTTTGCTATTTCAGTAGTCTCTAAAAGGTCGGAAAGATGAAGAGCTAATGTAAGAACCTTTCTGATTCCTGAATATTGTGTTCTGCTCATGCTAGGGTTGCAGATAGTTGCATAAGCAATACCCAGATGCCTGGGCATAAGGAAGCACACAAGTCAGAGGCACTGAAGTTTTTTGTTTGCTCTGGCAGGCTCCAAGGGATCTGACAGTCAGAAGAGAGCCCACATGTGGTCATCACTGCTCCCAATAAGTACCAGCATATGTCAGGTTTGGTATCTCACCAGAATGTGTCATATTTAGGTTGCATTTCGTCTTCAGCATTTCACTGCGGTTCCCAGCTCCTGACGTGCAGATACTCTCGCTCAGCCTAGTGCTCTCAACCTCGTTCAGTCAAGTAGGAAACATTGATTGCTCCTTTCTAGCTGCTTCCTACCCAGTTAAAAAAAAAATGCAATGCAGAAAGCCACTACAAGGAGGATTATTATACTAGACCTGATTTTTTTTGTGATTCTTCGATAGAAGCCAAGTTTCATTCTGTCTTTTTTGTTGAACCTTTTCTGAGAGGCAGGACATTAAAACAATTAGACGCAACACATCTTGGAACATGACAGTATTGAAGCACACTTAATTAGAAAAAATGGACTGTAAGTAAATGAGGGCTGCCTTTGCCGACTGTGCTAGAGCTTTGCTTCTGCAGAGGGACACACGGGGTCTACACAAGGCTGGAGAAGACAACCATGGACATGATACCAGCTGTGCCAACAGCCACAGGTGCTCACGACTTGCCACTGGAAGACCATAGGGAGAGAAGGGGGGAAAACACCTTGTGCAATATCAGACTTGCAGGTTTGAACATCAGAATCGAAACTTCCTAGAGGCTGGAGCAGCTCCCTAAAACATTCTGTCCTCATTTTCCTAGTTCCTTCTAACAATAAATTGTCCAAAGCCTTACTTGCTGTAACACCATCCAGCATCAGAACAGAAAAATAGCATCATAATAATGTGATTCTGAGGCAATGCAACGTCCCTGGCACAAGGGTCGTTGATCCAGATGTGATGCCGTATACTGGGAGATTGTAGCTGGAAGGCTCTCACAAATGGGGTAATTAGCAATGATTATGCACAAGCCTTATGTTGTAACATCACCAGTGAAGCTATACTGTACAAGAAAAGATCTCCTGCTTTGGCCTGGGCTACCAGCAACAACAGGGAGCAAGAAAAGCAAAGTGGATGAACTACAGTAACAGCCCTGGCATATCCTGACCTAGGTCAATTGAATAAATGGGATATTTTTCCAGGCCTCATTTCCAGAAAAAGCCATCTGACAGCTGTTACCTTACAAATTGATCTGTAGAAACAGGTGCAGAGCAAGTTATTTTTCCTCCCTATACTGAATTAAAGCACCTGAAAGATGTGCTTCATGAAGAACTAGGTCTTCAAAGCTAGCTGAAGATCTTCCAGTCTCTCTACAATGGGAGGTTTCCAGCAACTATCTTCTATATAGTTAATATAAAAACCTGTAGAAAACCTAATCTCAATTGCTGCATAGCATAACTATGATTTGCGAGACCCACAAGAACCTTAGCTGGAAAAGCACATAATAAAAATTAAATAAATAAAAATAAATGAATAGTGTGGAGGAGGGATGTTCTTGACCTCGGGAAAGCATTGTGAACGCAAAAAGAAAAATAATCCATTTAAAAGAATGAAGCAAACACTTGATTCAGACTAGAATCACCAAGCAAGACATTATTTTCAAAACAGCTTTGTGAAATTACACACAGAAAGGGCACATATACTTAAATTCCCATAGGAACAGCTCACCTACGCTTTGTTTTGGAATTCTAAGAGGATCAAAAGAGCCATTTAATGCTCCAAATCCCCCACAAAAACCTCTCTCGAACACATTTCAAGCAGGTTAGGTGGAAGGGAGGAAAACTGATCAGATACATTATGAATTAGAGAGATCCGAGTGCAGAAACTCGTGGGCATCTCCCCTGAATGCAAAGCAGTAATTAAACGCTTCCCGTCGGGGAGGAGGACTGTCCCCCGGACACTTCTGTCAATCCACATTTAACAGACCCAGCAGCCACCTCAGTTCAAGCACACGAGCTCTCGGCTGCGGTGACCTTTGCTGTCAGCCCAGCCCGTCCCGCTCGGCATCCGCGGCTCTGCCGGCAGCATCGCACGAGCGCGTGTGGGAACGGGGAGATGTGAAATGGAAAAGTGCGATCAACAGGCAAGCCATTGGCCCCAATTAAAAAATTAAACAGGTGTCCAGAGACTGTCAGCCTGAAGATGGAGCATCCACATTTAATTAAAGGGATAACTTTAGCAGAAAATGCCACTCCAGCTACTGTCAGAATGCATGATTAATTTGTGATAAAACACCCAGCACTGGCTAACAGAGGCAGACGGCTGGGGGACACGTATTTACACAATCGCTTGTTACTTTTTCAAGATATTAGCAATGACCCTGGGCTTGGTGTCAGTGCATGAAAATGAAATTCTCACATCTGGTCTGCTGAAGCCTCAGACTTGCTGGAGGCTTCTGAAGTAGCCAGCACGATGGCGTGTCAGAAGGGGAGCGACAAACACGCAGCCCGCCACGCTCAGCAGGGTCACTTGCCTCCTCTCTTTGCCTCGGTTCATCAGGCTGTGTCCAGCAACACCAGTGCAGAGCCTTTCCTCAGCAGCAAGCTAGGTTCACATGTTAGTTCTTCATTTCCAGGGATCTATCTAAGGAATACCACAGAAAGCCTCTTCAAAAATCCATGCCACAAAGAACCTGCATTGTTAGCATTTCACAGTCCCACTTGGATGCTTGAATTCATAAAGTGTTAATACAGTTTGTATTAAAGCTTCCTAGGGAAAAATTCTTTGCTTCCAAGGAGGTTTCCCACCTCATGCAACATGACTTCCATGATTTGAGGCAGCCATGTTTAATGGCAGTGTGAGGTTATGTCCAGGAAATTAACTTTTCCACATACATCATGTGGATCCTCATGGCCACATCATACCTAGATCCTTCTATCAGCAGGGAATGGATGGGACGTATGAATGCCTGCACACACATTCAGCTTCAGAACTGAGCATCACAAAGATGCTAGAGAAAAGCATAGAAAGGAAACAAGGATCTAGCCAAAATACACATTCAACAGGGCATCCCATAACTTCTTGGAGATAGCTGGTATAGTTTACTTGTTCATATCATACAATGGTGAGTTGGACTAGTTGCAATATTCTTGGATCCCTTTTTCTAACCACTAGACTACCAAACTGCTTCCTTTTCTTTTTAAAAGAAAAAGACTTTTGCAGGCTTTCTGCAGTTCTAGCATTTTCAGTAATTAAACTTATCTCTGAGGCAATCTCATTTGGGATTACCAGGTTTCCTATCTCCAGGCTAATGGGGTCAAAATGCTTAGCTGCCCTCCTGCCTGCCAGTTTATAGAATTTTGCTAATGGATCATTTCCTTCCATGGGGATAACACATTGGCTATTAGGTGCTCTCTTGTTGCACTGTGATTTTAGGTGGTCAGGCGGTAATAATAAGTGCTCTAGTTATATGGGATACTTTATTGCCAGATTAAAGAGAGTAACAAAGCAGCGAGAATAACTTCTTGCTCATGACCTTGCTGGCAAGGCTCTCTGTGAACGACAAGGGGGACTCCTGCAGCTGGCTCAGTGGTTCCTCACTGCCCACTTAGCTTGTGCTCTGCCACTCATTTTAACACATTTGGGCTTCCAAATTGCAGTACTGCCCTGAGCACTATACTTAAATGTTTGTGTCCAAGGAGAAACCCAGCAAAATCATTTTATTTCTACTTTAATTCCTTCCCCCCATAATTTCTGCATCTGAAATATCTTGTTTTGTCTCAGTGTTACTCATACTTTCATTTTACATTGTCTCACTCTTCCCTTGCTGCAGCAGTCAGAGGTCTGACCAAATTGGCAGCTCTGTGTATTCAAAAGGGAGAAGAAAGAAAAGACAGGGGAGAGAGAAAAAAAAAAATAAAAAAAAAATAGGGCAATATGTGACCTATCCCTTTTAGGCAAAGTGAAGTCTTTCCAAACAAACCAGCATTACTTGGACTACATTCAGACCTGCAGAAATTGGCTTCTTACCACTCTCCTCACTCCAAAGCAAGTTTTATGCAGGAATAGGACTGTTATATACTTAATAGATCCTGGTCTTACTGTAAAACGGGATGATAGTGACTTGTGCCCACAATGTTGATTTTCTGGTAGAAGTATTTAATATGATTCATTAGACCCTAACCCGTGAATGAGCTAAAGTGATTTCCATCCCCTCACCATCCCTCCCAGTAGTTCTTCAAGGCCATTACACTGCACAGAAAGCAATAATCACTTGTCAGGCTCTCCACTTTGCACAGAGAGCCTTATTTCCATAGAGGTGAAAATATAACAGTTCACTCAAATGTTCTTATTTTAAAAAATTTAGTGCACTCAGTGTGAACCTCACATTCTTGCTTTTTTTAAGAAAAAGAGAAAAGAAAAAAAATCAGATTAGAGACAACCAGTTTGACAGGGTTCCCATTCACAAGAGCTCAAGACAAGATGAATTAAGTTAATTGGGGGTAAAATGAAGCGCTTTAAAGTGTGTCTCTGGAGCTCACAGAACTGAGAGAAACACAGAGAAGATCTATTCAATTATCTGTGGCTGTGAGATTTGTTTTGTGGAAATCACAGCATTCAATCCATGCGTTCATATCTCTCTTTTTGCCCATGATCCCTTCAGACCTCATAGGCTAAGCCATCCAGCTGGATCAGCCTCAACCAGAAGCTGTCAAAACTCAAACTTCGACTCCATTAAAAAAAGTGTAGATGCTTGCCAAGTTATTTTTAATGCTGCATATAATGACACTGAAATACAAGTGAAATGTGCCGCACATGGGTCCAGGCATATCTCCTGTTACAGACTGGATTTATCAGACTGCATGCAACCTGTGATTTGTTCTGGGATCTTCCTGAACAAAAGACAAGTCATTAACGTCCTCTAAACATCCTCACACAAGGATGTATTAAGACAAAGAATAATCACACACAGGCAGAGCTTTGAATGGGGTCTTGATTTAAGCATCCTGCATCTCATCTGCTGTATCGTAGTTGCCGGCAGGTGAACTGATTTGCTTTCTCAGAGCCTCACAGTCCTGGCCAGCCACATTTGGTACAAACCCAGCATGGATCAGGGCACAGAGCTGGTCTGGATGCTCTACCTCCCAGACAAGGCTGCTCTGTGACTCCCCGCTGAACTCCCGCTCACACCAGAGATCCCAGGTGCAGGCAGCTCGGGAACACGCAGCCGGAGCCGCCGGCAGAGGAGCAGTGTCCTCCCTCGCTAACACCTCCGATGTGCCTGCCGGCACAGCCCCTGCCCGCAGCTGCCTCCGCAGAGACCCAGCCCTGCCCCAAACATCACACCGAGAATCCCCAGGTTACAAAGAGGTCAGATGTCAAGTGGTCCCCTGGGCCACATGTTAATCCAAGGTAGACAAGTCCAGTGATGAGCACATCTGCAGCCCAGGTATAGGCAACACTGGAAAACAGTGTCAGGCAATAAGGACCCTGACAAAATAACACCTCTTTTACACGCTCAGCCCAGTCAGGACCAGGATACTTCACCAGATTATGCTACAGGTAAAAAAGGGTAGAAAAAAGCATAGCCTGTGAGCTTGAGTTTGATAACAGGGTCACCGTCCACACAGATGCAAAGTCAGGGTGCACCAGCATATGGACAGAGATAAATTCTCAGGGCAAATTCTTTGGTATAAGGAATCCAGCAACTCTGCACTGCAAGCCTGCATGTAATGGAAAAAAAAAAAAAAAAAAAAAAAAAAAAAAAAATCACACTCTGGTTAAAGGAAATAAAGCTTGCAAGAAACATATATGGTGACTCCAAGCACATGAAGCACAGATAGAAGGTCTTCATTTAAGTCTCTTTTGCTTGGAAAATAATAAATACAGTTTTTCCCTACTTCATGTTATTTTCCTTTGATGAGTAATGAAAAGGCAGCTGAAAACAGAATGCAAGTGCAAAGCCCCAGATTTAAAAGGGACAAAAAGTCCATCTGTCAGAGAAATCCAGAAATCCAAAGTACCAGCACAGAGGCCACCTGCCAAGAAGGTTTTATGTTTATGTTAAGTGTGGCTTTAAGGAACAGAAATGTTCTTACAGATAAAGGCAGTTGCAAGAATGACTAACCAAGATGCACAGACAATAATTCCCTCCTTTGATTTCCTCTGCTGTCACTACTACTATCAGTTAGACATCTGAACGAAAAATCAGCTTAGAAAGTTTGATTCTTTAAAAACAGAAAGACAAACTCATAATCCTTAGAGGAATACAGAACTTTTTGTCCTCCTATGCACCACCTTTGGTGCAGTGCAGAAACAATTCAGACCATGGCAGGGTTATAGCTCGCCCTGAGGACCCCAGGGCCCTGTCAAGAGAGGTGTCAAGATGCAGAAGCATCTTGTGCTGATGAACCTCTCCATTCCAGATCATTCTGCTCTTCAGACCAGCTCAGGGAGCATGATGCTTTTCACAGCTAGTTCTACTTTCCAGACTTGAAGTGGGAAGAATTCATTTTTCTCCATCCAGAACAAAGGGGATTGAATCTCCGTCTTTGTCACATAAGAGGCAAACCTGCACAGAGGAACCTGATCTTTCTCCTCACTATTCCTAATACATTCAAATTCTAAAATATCCATCTTCCTTCCCTAGAGCTCAGTGCTTCCCAGAGCACAGGAGACATTACTATGCTTTTACGCTGAATTAGAATATTCTTATTCTTTTTGTTTTGCCTGAGGCCAGAATTCAAGTGCTGGAGAATGAAAACACAACAGGCAATGCCTAAGAACAAAAAACTCATACAAGGAGAGATGAAATAGGATGAGTAGGAGGCAGCTCTGTGGCAATATAATTACTTTAGAAAGTAATTACCTGTCCTAAGGTAGCACTTGAGGGCTACGCGGAAAATCTCTGTGGTCCCAATCCTTCTTGGATGCTCATATCACAGAGCTAACACCAAGTTCTGGATATATGAAGCTCCAAATTGCAGAAATATCACCTACTCAGCACAAGTGATCAAAATTGTAGTATAAATCCAGTGCTACCTGCTCACTTGATGTCACAGGAACACAGATACAACTGGAGACTTTCCAAGTTATCTCCTTGTCACTTGGTTACATGCTGGATCCTACACTTCCCTTCTGGGAGCTGGAATAGTTTTGCCTCTTCATGTGGCTCTTGCTGAGACCAAGGCAGGAAAGCAGCTGTGGGAGAATGAGCCCAACTGCATGCCAGATTATGGGGTCAAAGCAACAACATACAGGGTTCTCTTCCCAGCTATCTCTTCTGCACTAATGCAAAACCATTTATTTTACCAGCTAGCCCTGGCTTATCCCATCCAGCTCCCCTGCAAGGGACGGACTCAGCATCAGGGGGCAGCTTTGCACATTTCCTCTTGCCAGCAACATACTCAGCAGCTCCATTAACCTGTTCCCAGCAGCCTGAGCCACTCGTGACACACCTGACTCTCTAAGCAGAATCTGTCACCTCCACAGCCCCTAGAGACAACCTGGCTCCTCTAAAGTCTCCCTGTACCAGTAGAGAGCGATGCCAAAGCAGCCACACACTAGACTCTGCTTTCAAGTGAACCTTATTTCAATCCCCCTTCTGACATGAAACCTTCTGTAATTTTTCCCCCTGCCACCAAGACCTAAGGGATGCTATTGCACTTCCACAAGGCTCCCTGAAGAGCTCAGCCACAGGGAATCAACCCCTCTTTGCTGCATTTTAGGCTCCTCACCACTCTCCACCACACTGGTTGTGGATACAACATGCACTCCAGGTTATGGCTCTCAGCAGGGTCATTTGGAGAGCCCTGTCCCCTGCTTGCCAGGCCCTGAGAAGGAAGCCTGAATGTCAGCAATTGAAGGGTCATTCTTAAACATACACACACACACACACACACACACACACACACACACACACACTCTAGGCTTAACGCCCTTGCACCCTGGCCATTAAGTATAATTGTATTCTACATCAATCACACGATTTTTTCCCCTTAAAGGTTATTAAGTATAATTTCTACTATGCAAATAGTCCCAGCTTCATTAATGGATTTTTAGTTTCCAGTAGAAGTTACTCTTTGATGAATGTGTCCAGATGTCAGTGCCTGAAAGATGTATTGGAAGGAAGAAAAATTCTCTCATGCAATGTAACAAGGTCCACTGGAAGGTGGGGGTTGGGCAAGCTAGAATTATAATTAAAACAATTAAAATTCCTATCTCATGACCATTTACAGATCTTCCAAAGTGGCTCTAAATTAAAGGAAAATGTCACAGAACATGGATGCTTCTGCCAAAAAGCAGCATTAAAAAATGACAAATTCCAAACAGTTAAATTTACTGTGTAAGATTTTGAGAGATCAACCAAAGCAAACAAAATAGGTTGGAGTGAGAAGAACGAAGAGCAGCAGAGAAATCGGGTCCAACAGGCTGGTACAGGAATGAAAGAGGGATGACCAGGTAACAGCTGTCCAGCAGAATACCCCACCACCAAGAGACCTGCCAATTGTAGATGTTTTCCCCAGTGTAACTGATATCTTTTCTACCATCATGTCTTTAACAAATTCAGACTCTGTTACTATAGCCTCAGTTATTGCCTTTTCCTAGCCACAGCTTTTTTCTAAGGTTAAAACCTCTGAAGATGAGAGATATCATATAATACCAAGAGTTGCTAGATGAAGGCTCTTCCTACTCCCAAGCCCCAAATCAATGGGTAGAGATGGCTACGTGGGCTGCATTTCCTCCACTTTTTTCATTGTTGTTCTTTCGTTATCTGCAAGGCTGTGAGAAACCTTTTTTGGAATAATTTCGCATTTATACAGTAAGAAGCCTCTGTTGGTGTGCTTGTGGATAGGGGATCTTGTTTTATTTTTAACCTTTGGGGAAAAAAAAAAGAAAAAAAAGAAAAAAGAAAAAAGCAAGCCATCTGCCTGAACTTCTCCTTACACTCTCTTTTACTTAGGTTTACACTGGAGAAACCTCAATTATAAGAAATACAATAAATATTTATTGAACTGGTGAAAGCAATAGCATATGCTAAACACGCTCTGTTTTCCTGGATATTTTTTCTCCCCCCTGCATCAAGCCCTTGTTCTGTCAGAATTGTTTTCACGTTACTATTAGTCAGTCACTCCCCATGTGTCAGTAAATGCAAAACACGCCTGCTGTGAGACAGCGAGCGCGGGTGCCACTTTGCAGCTCCTCGGGACGCGAGCTGGCACGCAGACAGCGCACACGGAGGATGACAGGCGCCGCCGCCGCCTTTCCCCAAACACCAAGCCGGGGAAGTGATAATACCTTGGGAATGGGGCTCCGGGCAGACACGCAGAGCCGAGACAAGCTCCTTGTCACCCACGATGGGGGCGCATTGCCTTGGTGCTGAGTTACCCCATAGGGAAAGCAGCCCCTGTCCCTGAGGTTGGGCTGGGGGGCTGTAAGATGTCTTACTGACAAGCATTGCATGATCCCCTCATCATTATGGACTCAGACACATCAAGCTGCAGCAGAAACATGTTTTCCTTCCCTTCATACCCTACAGAAACATCAGCTTTGGGCTCCCCCACTTGTAGAGCCTTGGAACTGGTCTGTCTGCAAGCTTGGTGCTCCGAGGACTAGCCTAGAATGGTTAGACCATCTTCTAGGCTGATGGTTAGACCATCTCCTGCCTGATGACAGGCTCAGCTCTCCAGAGCTGATCTGGTGGCTGGTGAGCAGGTCAGTGAACCACACCTGAGCACCTACAGACCCACAACTAGCCCAGCCAAGGTCACTACAGGTATGTGCAATTAAACTCAGTGTCCAAAACTGAGGAGCACGTGCCTACATGATCCCATTCCATATCACCCAGGCAGACTGTGATACTTCCATCTTGGAGCAGAGCACCACTGCCAGAGGAAGTTATAGGCCAGGAATTTATTGTTGACTGAATCCATTCTTACTGTTTTACCATCTATTACCCTCAGGTTAGTGTTTCTGATAGCTCATGGATTATCAGAAAAACAGAAGTGGTTTTCAGCACTGCACCTCATTTCCACTGACATGAAAAAGACAAAAAAAGGAATGAGGAGGAAAGAGGAGAAAACAAACAAACAGAAAACCTAAAACTCAGATCCTCTTCAGGAGTTCACCTTCAATTCCCAGGGAAGACTTTTCTCTTGAAAACTGTTACAGAATCATTAATGAGGAGTTGCACTCCAGACCTCTATTTAATCTCCTATCCATCAGCTGGCACCTTTGACATTTCAGTGACCCAGGCTTCCCACTACACCTGGCACTCACATAACGCTTCACCTTCTCTAAGCATTTAATTGGCATAATAGGTTAATGCCTGTAGTTTAGCTCAGCACTGGCACAGAAGGGGACCACCCCACCATAGGTTTCTGCTATCCTCTTCTTTCAGTCCACAAACTGAAGGAGCTGCATGGAATAGGTAGATCAACTCTTAACACTCCTTCACTTTGTCCTGATATATGGATTCATGTTAAAAAACACAGGCATCTGGGTTGAGGTTAAGCTGATATGCAGTAACATGGTCACAACCACCAGCACATACCTCCACTGGGCTGAACTCTGTTCAACTGCAATTGCCAGCAGGATTACCACAGTCACTTGATGGCGTTTCAGAATATACTCAGATTGAGTTTGCACCTATTAAAATGCCCAGCAAGCCTCCTATTGCACAGGGCAAACATTCAGATGGATACTGCCATTTACCAAGTAAAAGCCATATAAAACTTCACTTGGCATGCAAGATTGGATCTCTTTGCAGCTAAAGCAGTTCCCGTGTTAAGCAAATGCACAGAAACGTGTATGCATACGCAGGCCTTCCTAGGTATTGAAAAAAAGCTGCCCTTCTTTTCATCAAGGCATACCAATGCCTTCCCTGCATACAGAAAACTCTTCCTTAAAGGATAACCATCCACCGAAGAGAAGGCTTAGTAAGCACGAATGCTGCCTATAGCAAAACACTTCAGAATGGAAGGCATTCATGGACATCTTGTTTGGCTGGGATTTAATAAGTGTGAAATAAGTGTTATAATCAAATGTAATACTCATTTCCCAAAATAATACTCTGACACAGCACTTGTTATTTCAGCCGATTAGAAACATTGCTTAAGTAATAGGAATTCCTAATGAGTAACCCAGGAACCCAAGTCAAGATTCTTATTTTAACCTAAGGCAGTTACTTCTCTTTATCCTGAGTGTTTACAACACTTGTAAGAATTCTTCTGTTACCATCAACTTAAGCAACATGTTCTCCCAGCAGTAGAATAAATACTGGATGATTAAGCCTTGATGCCTAAACACTGATGTGTTTGGGATTAACAGACATACCTGTTTGCTTAAGGTATTTCTTTTTTCCCCCTCTACATTTCAATGAGCAAGAGCAGTGAGGGAATTTAAGCCCATAAGGCTCCGTGAGCAAGTGCAAGAAAGACCTCAGGCAATAGCAATGGGATGTTGCCAGTCCTAGGCAAGTTCTACAGGTTGGAAATGCCTATCTTCAAAAAAGCTCACTGTCAGACAAGATATTTTTCAATAGAGATGAAACTGATGGGAGGTTTTCTTTCTGCATTTCTGTCTGCTTTTGGCACAGCAGACCTGTGTGTATGAGAAGCTGCTCGACTTGACAGCGAGTTGTAATGCTTTCCCTGCTTATCAAAGCAGGGCAGATGAGACAGCCTCTCCTGTAAATGACTTTTTAATTGAAAGATTAGAAGTTCTCTTATGCAGTTTGCATTAAGCACACAAGAGCGCAGCAGTTCAGAAGAGTCACCTAGAGCACAGGTATTTTGGAGATCTGACAGCCCCAGAGTTGGAAGTGGCAGGGATCATGACTATAGGCTGGGGCCAAGCCTGGCTCTCCCACCATGAGGTCAATGCATGCTTCAGGGTTGGGTAGAAGGAGCTTGATGAACAATTAGATGTCTCAATATTTCAGGCACAACCTCTCTGTGATAGGGCCATACATCATCAAGAGAAAGTTACCCTCCTAAGAGGAGCTCCTGTGCTGCCTGACTCAACAGGGAGAACGTTTTCTGTTTTTTGGCAGATGGGAAGCTCCCACCCTTGCCACCGTCCCCACATGGGGCTGAGATCTTCTGCAAGCATGCAGAGGGAAACACCAGGGCCCTGGGCTGCAGCTGAGTCCAAAGACCAGGGCTGAGTCTCTAGAGAGCACTTTTTAGAAGGCAGTCAACTATTCTGGTAGGAATCAAACTTTCTATTTGGGGAAAGGGACTGACTTAGTTTTAGTAGCAAGTGGAAAGGAAAAGTTGGTAGCAACATTAGCAGCCCAAACTTCATGATCAAAGTCTCTATTTAGGCCATCAAATTTCATCAATTTAACGTGTTCTTGACTCATGCAACCTTGCAGCACAGCAGTGAGCACTGAAGCACTTCTGTCCAACAGAAAAGAGTCCACGACAATTTTAGCATATCCCAGCAAAACAACCTAAATAGACACTTGGAAGCATCCACTCTCCAGGGCTCTGCAGCCCCTGACACGTCGCAGCTCCCCCTTGCACTGGCATGGAGCAGCCAGAAAGCTGCAATTTCTGTAGGAAACTGCAGGAACGGACACCCAGACCAGCACAGGAACAGTAAGGGGAAGTCTTGCGATTTTAATGTCACAGAAAATATCCTATCCTTCCCAGGAATAATCTCTAAATCACTTCAGGTTTTCTTAAGGAATCCTGCCCATAAAATCCAGATATCTATGCTACATAACCAAGAGAGCTGCCAACATGCCGGAAAACAGGAATCAACGATAAACACCCACAAAGTAGTCCCTGTCAAACTAACACAGATGAACATTTCTACTTATTATTGCACAGCCATACACAGCCCAAGACATATTTCCAGGCTCAAATGGTTCATCATGAAAGAGAACAGACAAAGAAAACAAAAACAGTGTCACTAGGGGAGAGCACCTCGTGTGAGCACCCGCTGTTCCACGTTGTACCACCCGCAGGATAAGACAAACCAGGCCCACTCGTGCAGGACAGCAATGCCTAGAGTTGCAATTACTGTAAATAACCCAACTGTTTTCTTCAAGCTGGTTGAGAAGAGACTATTTCAATAAAAGGATGTGGATTTTCTCCAGCTGAGATTCTTTTTGTTTGAATCCAAGTTAAGGAGAGAGAAGAGAGAGAAAGGGAGGAAAAAAATAAAAGGGAAGTTCTTCTCTTTAAGCCTTGCAGAAATCATCCATCACCCATCTGTCCACCTTGCACCTCATTATTATTATTCAAGACTGAAACGAGCATGCCAGTTCAGATTTTCCCTGAAGAAGGCTGGCATCTAGACAGATAGCAACTGCTATCAAAATGTTTCTTTTCTGTGCTCTGCCCTCCCTCACCTCATCTCTTGTGGTGGGAATAAATACGCAACCCTTAAAGTAAATAAACCAGGTTTAATGAACCAGCAAGAGGGAGGAAAAAATGCTGAAGTCTGTTTTCTTCTGTTAGACTTTCAGGCCTCCATTAAATCACTCTCCTCGTGGTCCCTTTCATCCTCCCGAGTTCTCAGCACAAAGTAAAATTTGATTGCAGATACATGCAGGCTTCCGAATGCGAGGCACATCTGTTGTTCAAAACACGGGTCCAAAACATAGCTACAACACACTGTAACTCTTCTGGACATTGTTCTAATGAGAGGATTTTAGTTTAGCGCGCACTGGAGTAGCAGCTACCACAACCCATGAGAGGTTTCTCAGCTGTTTGCTGTAATAAATGCAGGGAAATTTAGGGGAGGCTACATCTAAACTCCAGGTTCCAGAAGCACTTTAAGAACTGGATGCATCACAGGCTGAAGGGGAAACTAAGTCATCAGTATAAACACATCCTCTATTCCCTGGAGGCCTATCTGCAAGTCTTGTGCAGAGGCAATATTCCCAAATATGAACTTGCTCAGTTTTTGGCTAGAGTGCACTAGGTACTCTCCAGTCAAATTGTTTACCCTAAATTTAAATTCTCACCACCCAATGTAATAAAAGCTAGAGGAGGATGTGAAAAATGTTGCCATTCACCTATTTGGGATACCAGTAAGGACTAGCAGCTGCAGCAGGGAGGTGGTGAGCTCACAAGCTGCATCTCAGCATCTCCCTGCAGCATCCTGGAGCACGTCACCTCTCACATCACGTCACCCAAAGTGCTGCTTGTTCAACATCTTTTTATAGTTTTCAGTTTCACACACTCAAGCCAGAGCACTTATGATCTAAGGACAGAGGCTTTTTCCAATATCTTGTCTCTAGAAAGAGTAGCATAGTTTAAGTGTCAGTTATTTCATAAACATAAAATAGCCACATTTAGATTTCTTTTTTAAAAATGAATCTGCTTTACACTTTTAGCTGCTTACTCATTTGCACTTACCTTTTAGTGTGAATCATGAAAAAGGTTTTGGAACAAGTACAGAAGAAGAATAAAAATATAATGGTTTCTTACTGCTCGAGGGCATAACTCTAATTAAAAAGAACGTTCTTGCTTTTGGCACCCATACTTCTCTGTCTCCAAAATCTGAACTTTGGCATTTTCAATCTGAGATTTAAAACAAGAAAGTAATTCTCCATACCATAGTAGAGAACTGGCTGCACTGTACACTGGAAAGAGGTGTATGGAGGGAGAGGTTCAAGTATAATAGACTCATCAGGGTTTTGTGCTAGGAAAATGGCTATTTGCTCACACACACACACAAAAAAGCAAAAGAACAAGTTCACTGCTCATCAGACATCACCACTGATGTATCAGTTATTTACAATGCTAGAGTCTCAACACTGAACAGGTACTTGCACTCAGACAACACCTGAAATAGCATAAACATATATATTGATTTTATTCAAGCTCCCACACCAAAATCTGTTGTTCTCTGACCAAATCCATTGTTGCATGGGAGTAACCAAGCTTAAGACCAGAACTGCTGTTTGTTTTCATAACTTGTCTCTAGGAGCACCATCTGAGATGGCTTCCTCCCCCACACACACACCTCTATTAAAACAAAACAAAAAAAAAAATCAGTCATGTCACATGCATTAGGGCACCCTTAAGAGCTGAATTTATTTCACCTGCTCCACCATCAAAACCCACCTCTCTGCCATATGCCAGGTTGCTTAAGCCAATTTTACTCTCAGCAGCTCATCAATTTAAACACATCAACTCCACTACAGAATGAGCAAACGCCCCCCGTTCCAGCCCATGTGGTCACACACTACTATGAACAGGCAGAAAGTGCTCAGTGCGGCAAACAGACACCCCCCTGGTCAGCATGTCCATAACAATTCGCAGCTCCCTCCCACAGACCCTGCCTGCACGCCCTGCTCTCAGGCACGGGCACTGCTGAAGCAGTTTTACCTGCCAGCTCAGCCCGAGGCACTAACACCAGCTGCTGTCTGTGCACAGCCACAGACCTAGTGTCAGCACACAGGCATTTCTCCTGGCTCACTTAAAAACACACACAACTTTCTTTGAGTAAGAGCAGATGGAGACCTGACAGATAAATAAATATCCTGGGGATGTATCCAGGACCAGGCCAGGGGCTGCAGAGCCCCTTGTCCTTGCTGTATATCCAGAAGCAGCTGCTTATCCCAGGATAGGGCTGCCAGCCATAGACTATGTTGTCTCCAGGGTATACTCTTGTGTAAACACACCAGGCATATGCATATATATGCATGCATATGAATTATATACACACATACACACAGAGGCCAATTTCCAGGGAGCTCAGTGCAGAGCTCCCCTACGCTGCCTTGAGCACCAAGTACTTCACAGCACCTCTACTACCATAGCACTCCTAATGCAATAAAACTTCCCCCAAAAATCATCCTCTTTAGGCTCAACTACTCCTCCTAACTCCACCAGGAGCAACTTCACACCAATACCACCCTTCTTGGATATCCTCCCACTAGAAGGTGTCCCTTGCTACTAAGCCATTTCTGGAAAAGAAAATAGACTACCTTAGGAGTCATACACAAACATTATTTAACAAGAGTCTTTAACTACCTTTCCACTTACCAGCTTTTACAGACCACACTCCCACATACCTGCATCAAGGTACTGCTGAAACACCCATCCCGCAAACAAGATCTGCAGAAACAAAAGAGCCCACAGAGAACTCCTCTAAAGCCTAGAAAAGCCCTTGCAGATAAGGGATTACAGAAACACCTCAGATTACAGAACAAAAGCCATAGTAGATGCCTGAACCAAAAAGCATTCAGATTTCCCTCTAAAAACATGTGAAAAGTTGACAAATTAAGAGCATACCACTTACCTCTATTTCTCAATATTCCTTTTCTCTAGCTTCAGCTCTGCTTCAACCCTGTATCTCCACTTAGGTCACTCAGTAAATTACCAGAGTAAAACCCAAATTAACAACAGGTTACCAACAAGCCACAGGTGTGGCCACTAACACCTTATTCACAGCATATGTTTGACTTAGAGTTTCCTTTACCTTTGTGAGGTATTATTATTATTTATTAAAAAAATGTGTATTTTAAAATCTACTGTTATGAGCAGCTGAAAGTACTCAATCTTGGATTTAGGGGAAGAAAAAATACAGAAAAAGTATAGAACCAGGTCCTCAGAAAGTAGAAATCTTGATACTAGGTCAAGACATAAACTAATGAAATTTTTTACATATGGAACAAAGGCTCTGAAGACAGCAATTTGGAAAGATGCAATACAATTAAAGATAGTAGTAATTTAAAATTAACACATGCTAGTCTATTTTACCTTTAATAAATTGCACACCATAGTTCATCCCTTCTTGCAGCAGGAGCAATTCAATCATATTACCTTCAGTCAATAGTACTGTTGATTTTATTTTGTGTTTCAATATATGGGAAACATGTGCTAACAGTAAATCAAAATATATATATGTATTGATTTCCATACTGAAAATCGGCTCAGGAGCTAATGTGAACAGGGGACTAAGTTCTTGTAATAATTCATACCCAGCACTTATTCCTAGATAATGCACTTGTAGCTGAGGCCAACGTGGCACAGCAGAAGGGATTTACAAGGGAGCAACCTTCAGTCCAGTGGGACGGCTGACCCCATGCATCGCCCCAGTAGAAAAACCCAGCATTAACCAACCTGACCAAAGTCCTGACATTGCAGTGCGGAGCGCTAACAAACTGCTATCAGAGGAATATGGACCATCCACATGGACCTTGGTAAGGAGCATTACTCTGGTAGGGCCTGCCAAGAAGCTATTCTGCTCAGCAGCAGCTGCAGGTAATTTATTGTTGACTTTGCACCCTCTGCCCATAGAAGAGCTTTAACTAGTTTGTGCATGACTGATCAGCTTTAGCTGTCAGATGCCTCAAAGAAAGACAAAGACAAAATGCAGGTGTTGCTATACAGTGAATCTTTTCCCTCTTGCTCTATTGTAGACGGAAGAACAAGTACTTTAGTCTTTGTAAGAGCAAAAATGGACACAAAACATGAGTGTTTGCCAAAGAAAGGTTAGAGACAGGAGAGAAAAAAAATAAAGTAAAATCTAGCCAAATCAGAAAACTTCAAAAGGGCCAAACATTGATCCAAAAGACAGCTATCTAACAGCACTGCAGAACAGGAGTCTCAAGATCTTTACACACGTGCAGAGGAAGAGAGAGACATGGACCATCCCATCCAACAGTTGGAGTCAGGTTGTGAAAACTATAATGCTCTAAGGAGGCTTTTTAGAGTTGATAAGGATGGGAAGCCTGAGAGGCTTGGCTGTTTTCAGAATTTCCATCAAAACCTGAATTTCACAATCATTACCACAGAAGAAAGGGAGGTACCAGCACACACAGCCTCGCAGAACTGGCATGCATCCCACTGGAGCGGTCTTTCTGTGGCTGCTAATCACTGTTTTTTATTTTATTTTATTTATTTATTTATTTATTTTTTTACCACACCTGCTTTCTCTCTCAGGAATTTCCCATCTAGACAAAGCTCGACTTGACCAAGTTTATCTACAGACGTTCATGACTTTGGGTTCAATTTTCCAAGCCAATTTCAAACTTTAAATGTCAAATCATTCAAGAATGATTTAGGCATTTGGAAAAAAAACTCTAAACCTCTACTAATTGTTTGTAACTAAGAGTCCAGTTTCAATTATTCAACTGATTGATCTTTAAGTGATAGATTTCCAAAGGAACTTAATAAAGCAAAATGTTCAGTTCCCATTAATATCTAATGGGATTGATACCTAATCTGTTTAAGTTCCCCTGAAAAAATCACACTTATGAGAGTAAGTCTTAGCAAAAGTGACTACTAACATGCATAAAGAAGATGAATGCTAAACAAACCACTCCTAGGGCATCTGTCCATATGTCTCAGTCCTGTAAAACACCATCCATTCCAAACCAGTCCTGGACTTCTGTAATAGAAACTCTCAATTTTCCACTAACTATTTGTTAGTTCTGCCATATGGAGAAAAAAAAAAACCTACAGTAATGGGAATGGTGATGGGAGTGGTTTCTCTTCCATTTGCAATCTAAAGTAAGACAGAATTTAAAGCCAGACCTCCACAGAAAATAGCAAGGTAGAGTTCAGTTACACGACTGTGGAAAGAGCCTGAGTTACCTAGTAAACCCTTTATAAAGCTCTCACACATCTGCTTCCACAGGTTTAATTATCTGCATAATTATTTTACAGTATTGCACCCAGATACAAAACGCTGGTTGTCTGCCATCAGTACTAAGACTTTAGATTGCAAGTGAAAAACTGAATTACTCGGTATTACTTAGAATGCCATTCTTACAGAAATTCAGCACTGTCTTGATGCGATTTTTATCAGTGTTTCAGCAAAAGGGATGTATCATTTATGCAAGAAATAAATCACAGTTATGACTTTATGTCCTGTTGATGTTAAGATGCTGCTAATAAGCATGAGGCAATCTGTAGGAAGTGATGCAGATGACACAGTCAAAGGAGTAATGAGCCTTTGTCCATCTTCCCTGACAGAGTAGAGGTTTAAATCATAGGCAGGAATCTCATGATCTCATATACTGCCTTATGTAGCTCTTTCTATACAGAATGAAGGCTCTGCAGTCAACAGGAAAAGCCAGGAATGCAGAAAAGGGGCTTAGCTATACCCAGTCATGCAGCTCAGCTACCTATTCCCAAAATCTTTCTCTGCTGCTCAATGGACATTATTGCTCCTGGCCCAATACCAGCTGAGGTGACACCTTCCATGAGCTGAAGGCAGTCACCCACATGCCCAGCAATGGAAATCCACACTGGGGAGTCCTGCAGAGCAATGGAAAACACACCGAGGAGTCCATGGCTGTGGAGACTTTACCAGCTCTGGATACCTGCCCACTTGCTGGCACGAGCAATGGCCCCAAGCAGGGCAGAGCAGAGGATGTGGTGAACTTGGCAGGTACTTGTACTTACATAGCCTGGGTTGACTCCTACCTGATTGTGCCTTGACTCTGACCTTGAGTTGGCTTAGGTCAACCAGCACCTCACCTTCAGGGAGCCCTTGAGAGAGAAGACTCAAGCCAAGAACTCCCCCAAGGGTGTGCAGGAGAGGCACAAATTGCCTCCTCTTTCTGCTGGGCTCAGCCTCTGCAAGGAAACCCACCTCTCAAACAGGAAAAAAAGCTCCTGCCTGCCTGCCGTGGGTGTCTCCTTGCAGATGGTCATATGCTTTTTATTCTAAGTGCTGATACAGCCTGGGAAGGTTATCTAATTACAAAAACAATACTTACTGGATGCACTAATGCTTCTGCAATTTTAATAGCAATATGATAGCTAGGATTTATATTATTTTCCCTTTCTGATTAATTATTTACACAGAGACAAGCCCAGATTATTAAGTACGTGTGTGCCGTGCCAGGCTGCAAAGAGATTTTTGAAAAGAAAAGGAAAGAAACAGACTCTGAACCCTTTGAAAAGAAGTGTCCAAGTGCTTCTCAACCCCAGAAGCCAGCAGTTTGCATCAGGTTTATTGGGACATTTTTCCAGAGCACAGACTGGATCAAAGATGTTATGGATAATGTTCGAACTTCCTAGTTTGGTAGTAAGCTCTAATATCGAAGGAAACTGTAATGTCAACACGTCAGTCAAGGAAAGCTGTGTTTATCTGTGAGTCTAACAAAATGCCACACAGGAGCGCACAGCAGCTGGGAATCATCATAAAATGCAGGCAGCTCTGCAATGACTGCTCACCTATTCTCCATGTGACATGTCCCCTGTGGCCTTATCTGCAAGCGGTATAAAACACAGGAATGGGGAAGTTTTCAGAGAGACATTGTCAAATACTCAACCCATTTCAAAACAGAGCCATGAGTTCTTCATGTAGACTGCGGGAAGAACATATTCTCTCTCTTCTTATGGAAAAAAAAGCCCACCCTTTTATTTAAAATTTATCATCTTTTCCTAAGATCACGCAGTTCTTGGAGATTTGCCCAGTATTCTTTAATAGACATGCAACAGCAAGCCCAGCAAGTCACATATTTATTGCTAAAATGGCAACATGAAGCCTGGCCTGCTATTCAGGTAAGATGATCTCATTTTATATATTTGATTTAAAAAAATAATCCAAACAAGTCCAAGTTGCATTTAAGGCCCTGGGTAAAATTTTGACCAATGTATAGAAATCAGAATACTCTAGTTGATGTGCAGCTATTCAGCCATGGAAACATAAATCTCTGCTTTACATCTGCACATCTTATGTATCATTCTGCATACCAAAAATCAGTTTGTTCGCTTCCTAGAAATCCAGATGTTTATAGAAAATTCTTCTGATATCCTCTTTCCCTGCAATGGTGAAAATAACAGGAAATTCCTAACAATGGAAAAGACAAAATTTTATGCTTTATGTCATTAAATTCATTCAGCCTGGAAAGAAATTAATCCTATAAAGCTTTAATCAGGTGGCAACTTTGTTTTGTGCATACTGGTTTTAATAAAAGATATTTTAAAGAAGAGAAGAACCTCTAGTGCAAACTGCCCCAAAGCCTCTTTTTATGGCTTACAGTTTTAGGTCATTAGAAAACAAAAAAGAATTAGACCCACTGCCACCACCCACCTCATCTGGAGCTGTGCAGAATGAGGGAGAGGCCAGAGAAAAGAAGAAAAAACCCGTCCTCGTGAAGGCCATGGTTTAGCCTTGCATCTGAGCAGCCAGCAGAGCGATATTGCAGCTGCAAAGAGCCTTGCCATGCACCAAGGTCTGCAGAGACACCAAGCTGTGAATGGATCTCTGCTGCTCCAAAACCCGGTAAGAACTGAACGGCTCTGGAGAAGGAGTGAGAAAGGAGTGAGGTACCTGGGAACTGCAAATTCTGGGAACAGCCACAGTCCTGGTGGCTTTGCAGCATGGAGTGATGGGGAAAAGGACCCTGTTTCTACACACCAAGATAGGAAGGAAAGCAGAAACACTCTTGGGTGGGTGTTTGTGTTTCTGCAATCATGCTCCTGTGATGTGAGCATTGCAGCCTCCTCTTCCTCAAACAATACCCAGAGCAGACTCCAGGTCGCCTTCCCTTGCTCCAAAATGTTCTCCCAGAGCAGGAAGGGGCACAAGTGCACATCCCTTCTCTTGGGAGAACAGACAGGTCGAGCGAGTATTCCCCTTCCCCCTCTTTTCTAGTGAGAACTTCACAATAGAGTAAATCTCAGGTAGCAATGAGGCCTGCTGTGTAGGGAAAAGTCAAGTATGAATAAGAAACCCATCACTCTGTCACAGAAAGCGAGTTCCCTGGGGCTTGAAGGAAGGCTATGCCTTAAACGATTTGCTCCTTAATGGGCTTTTTCTCTGCAATCAGCATGTGAACTTTGAAAAACCATTGGTTTGCTTTCTGGCATGTGTTGCTCTGGGCCCAACAGCTCCCACACAGCTCCCTGTTCCCAGTGTGTAGTGCCTGATTGGCAACTCTGCCATCAAGAGCCTCCATGCAATTTCTACATTATGTATTGTATTAAAAATAATATACTTCTGATTTTAAAGAGGTTTAAAAAAGACACCATTGACACCACTTTCCTAAAAGCTAAAAAGATGCATTTTTAGAAACAGAAATATAAGTAACAGAAGTCTGTAACAGGATAGTATGGCCCCAAGCTCATCTGCATGTAGGCAGCTGCAAGGTCAGAATAGCCCATTTGACATCAACGGGGCTCAGAGTGGGAGTAGAGAGGCCATCAACACTGGTGCAAGTGGAACATTGGGGTCCAACCTCTTCCAGCCTGTGTGAGTTATGATCTTGCGGGTCAGTTGGGGTGCTGGTCCCTCTCAGAAGGCCCAGTCGCCAGGAATATATCTCATCCTCTAGGAAAGTTACAGAGGAGTGATGCTGAGCAGCAGCTTCTAAGCCCTTTTCATAGAAGTAGCTTAGTCTTTGTTGTACTGTATTTACTTCTGTTTTCCAATACTAAGGAAAAGCAAACAATGTAGAAAACCTTTAATTTCACATTTTTCCCCAGCTGGTAAGAACGATAGCTAGATATGCACACATCAGTATAATCATCTTCTAAACAAATGGCACAATGACAAACCGAGGGGGCGGGGAGAGGGGGAGCAGAGCACAAGCTGGTGTTTTCAATTTAGAAAGTATGCATTATTTACACTGCCATTATTCCACTCAATTTGAGTTCACGCTTTAGTCCTAATTTCAGTATAATCAAAGTCAATGAATATTTAATCAGCATTGCTTCCAGAAATCGAGTAATGCCATTAACATAATGTCCTCGGGACTTCATTTTCCTCAAAAGCATGGGACTTCCACTCTTCCTACCCTTCCCCCCTGTTACTTTAACCAATTGATGCTCTGATCTTCACCCCTGCTGGGTTTAACAAGGTGGAAACTCTCCAAAATGAAGGGAATGGGAAAACCAGTCCCCAAATGTAGAGTTGTTTCATGGACTATATTGATCCAACTATCCACAGGATAGTTAACAAAAATAGAGCATTTCACTTGGGTATGACTAAGTATGGAGAAGTACAGTAATAACAATAATCCATTTGCACTTCTTGAGCACCTTTCAACAGAGGGGCTTGAGTCATTCTGCAAACATTAATTAATCTCTTCCACTGCTCTGCAAGGAAGACACTTATTAATGCGATAACTAATCTTCAGATAAGAAAATCAGAGCACAGCGAGGTTAAATGCCTGGTTTACAGCCACCCAGAAATCCAGCAGCATCTGGGTGCAAGTTTGGAGCTCCGGCTGACTCCAAGTTCCCTTTTCTAACCAACAGACTGTGCTGCTTCACTAAAATAAGATCAAGAAAAGCAGCGGTACCTATGAATATTTATGAACAATACAAAATTACAGCATAAAAAATTGTACAGACATTTCAGAGCTGCTAAGTGATGGCTCCAAAGCTGTATTTCTATGTGCAGAGAGCATTCAGTAGTCTGTGCACACATGCCCCCTCCAGTGGGGCTGCATCTAATCTATCATCTTTTCTAACATGACTATCACTTTAATATCTCAGCAATGCCTTCAGCTGAAGACCTATCACAGACTTCCAAATATCTGGGCTAGCTTATAAAGCTTTTCTCTATGGTGCCAGAAAATCTGTGGGGCATATATTTTTAAATACTGGATAAGTTTTCCGCTTTCCCATCTGTAAGTCTCGATAGAGTCTTAATGCCACCTGTATCACTACTGAACAATCTCTTGTTCTCCCATAAGATTAGCATTAATCCTTTTGTATATTAACAGGGAAGAAACAAAGTGCAATTTTGACCATGTTCACAACACATACAATTAGGAAGTCTGGGGCTGCATATAGAATGTACTTTTAAACTTATTTTTTTGAAGGTTTTGGTAGTTTACGCAATCACACTTTCAAGGGAACTCTTTTTGAGCTCTTTGCCCATTTTATGTCAGGTCATCATAACTTCCCCAGGGGTTACATCCTTTCACAACTAGCAATTGCCCTGATGAGGCTCCCAAATGGCATAAGCAGATTGTAACACAGGTGCTTTTTTTTGAAAAAAAAAAAGGATGGTTTTAGAACTGCTAAAAATTTCTGGACTGCATTTGTACACATGCTATATAGGAAACATCATTTTCCATATTTGAGAGTGCCTTTCACAAATATTTTTCCTAAAAAGTCACAAAGTTCTTGAAAGCTGAAACCCCTGTCAAAAATACTTGATCATTTTGCTGATTTGCACAGGGACAGCTCAAATGGGAGCCTACTTGGAAGGCCTTTCTGTGAACCTAAGGGTTTGACTGCATGAATCAATGAGAATGCAGTAAACAGCATCCTCCAAAGTTATACTCTAGCTTAATGCAATTTTCCTGATGCAGGCCACCATTATGTACTAATTTATGAAGCCATATTCTAAATTGACCTGGAGAGATGAATTGCAGATGGAAAGGAAGAAAAGGTGGTACAATTGGTGGGGAAGGAGGAAGAAAACACACCCCTGCAGAGGGAAGGAGGAATGGGAAACTATTCCAGCAGAGAGGCATTTGTGATAGTCTGAGAGACAGAAAAACCTGGTCATCTCAGAAGCTCAAGTCAGCAATAGCTTGTACGTGTCACTCTGGCATTAACCATCACACAAGAGGAGGCCCCCTCTACTATGGGGCAAAGCTACTTTGCAAAGCCCGGCAGCATTATTCCAACCCATTATCTTGCTATTAAGTCAGAAACTTAATGATTCTGTGTGACATGTTGAGTATGGTTATCTCAGCCATATTTCACCAACGTGACACCTCCCTGATTAGCATAACAGCTTTAAACGTTAGCCTTACCAAATACCACTACCATCCCGGCTGAGAGGGAAAAATCACAGCACCAGCTCCTTGCCAATAGTGTCAGGAATGAAAAATAAAATGGTCCTGGGCTGGAAAAGCCAACATTTACCACCTCAAATCAAAAACAGTTACTTTGACAATATCTAGGAATACTTTCCTGTAAAGAAGAAAAAAAGTTGTCATCATACACATCCAGGTTGCAATAACGACTAGAAGGTCAATCAACATTTTCAGCAATGTCAGTGAAAGTCTTTTATAGTGCAATTGCTCGCAGGGAGGGCAAGAGTTAAGCCAGGGAAGGGGAACAGCGGGGAGAGCTAGATGGTTGCCATAACATATCATCAGTGGGACTATTAATAGGGTACAGGTTATAATTTATTCATGAACTTCTGCACTTTTCACTCCTGTGGTATGGCAGGGTAGCAATGGAACACTTGCAAATTGACACTACTAATGCACCAAAGAGAAGTGAAACACACTTCTAGTGTTGTTGCACATGAAACCTATATATTGCTCTTCAAGACTGTAGCAGATCAGCCAAGCAGACATGGATACTACTGTTAAAAGACTGGCCCTCGGTGCATCATTACCCTCACCGAGTCGTAGACGCCTTTGACAGATACAGAGCACATTAAACTTTTTTATGCTGGCAATACTTGCATAACTGGCTGTATGATTCCTGTTTCATCAGGTTCCTATTGGCACTGTTTGACTCAACATGCAACATTTGTCTGTTGAGGGCCCTCAGCCCTGGTGGCCCTCAGAAGTGGCCCCTTTGCTGTTTGCAAGCTCAGGGGAATGCTGAGCAATGAGAATACTTAAGCGTGCTGCAATGCAGCCCACATTAACACTGATTCCTAGACCAAAACAGAAAACACAAAAGCCTTCACGCCCTGGAAAATCACTGCTGTGTTTTTTGAACTTCACTTCCAAAAAGAGGTTTTGCATGCCCTTGAAGATGGGCACCAGCCCCATCTTGCACCCCGATGTTACTGCTCACTGCTAGACATCCACAAAATCTAAGTTGGACCTGCAACAACCATGAAGGCCAAATTCAGGGCTGGAATCAGAACTACAGCTGAGGGAAGAATCTGGTTTTCTCCAGAATCCAAGAGTTTTCGTTTCAGCTACTCTTTGGGAAAAGATATAGCACTTGTCACTGGTCACTGCTTTATCTCCACTGTCTTAATCGTCTGCCTGCTAGTTAGGACTCATTGTATGTTGTATCGATTGTTTTTCCCCACTAATTGACTGTGTGGTTGTTGGCTTCTTTAATTGCCGTCCTGAAAAGCACTGTAAATTGTCCTGCATTAACATTAGTGACAATAAAGAAACATAAAATGCCAAGGAATCCCAGTGGTGATGCAGCTGGAGGAGGAGATCTCAAAGCAAGGGGTTGCTGTACCCAGCTCAGGCACACAGTTGAGGTGCAAAACCTATTTTCCAGTAAGCTTTTCATATATATGCAGATGAAGAAGTGGTGGAATGTGATATAAAAGCCCAACAGAAAGATCCCTGTTTACCTCTCTTAAGGTCAAGAGAAAGCAAAAACTTTTTGCAAAGGAAATGCCCCCCCTTCCACATGCCCATGTCTACCGCCTAACCTTCAGGGCTAAAAAGGCTTCTCAAACTAGTTCACCTCAAAACTTCATATGGCAATGGAAGGTTTTCATATCCATCTTCTGGTCCTGTACCATATTCTGGTTCGATGAATATTGATAGTGAATGATGATAATGAATATGTTAATCTATGTACACAGTCTACGTTATGTCCTTACTCAAATACCTGTACCTTGCTGCTCCTCCCCTAGGTCTTTTAAGTCTGATCCAGCACAGTGAGATTAATGAGTACTTGCTATAGACTTCCTTAGACTTTTTGGCTCAGATATTCAGACATTTAATTTTTCTCAGAAACCTAAAGATACAGATAGGGATCAAGAAAATTTTCCAAGGCATCTAACTCCTTATAAGTGACCGAGTCATTGAAAGGTTTTGAAAGTTTCACAAAGCACTCAATGGAATTTTTAAATAGTTAAAATTAAAAACCTGGACAAGAAAAAAGAAATGAGTGCTCTTTGCTTTAACTTTTTAAGGCTTAGAATATATTTACTCCTCATAGATCTCATTAAATATTAAATTAACCATATGCACTTTTATTTTCCATGGTTTACCCCCCAAAATGACTAAGGCTAAATGTTAGTTTTGTGACTAAATGGTAGCATGCTAAAATCCATCAACTGTTCACTTTCCTTCAGTCACCTTGACTGGATGAATAATTTAATTTCCTTTTCTGATTGGAATGAAAATCTATTTGCTTCACAACTTCCTCAACTTCCTAAAGTAATCCTCAAAAAAGCCAATACCACAATTACACTGAGGCATAAGAAAAGGGGGAAGAACAACTTTCTTTACTGAGATGGCTCCAATGTCCTGCAGCAGCTAAAATGTTCATCTTCAATGCAGCCTATTTCACTAATTCATTGAAAATGCAAGATCCTTCTGCCTTTGCAAGCAGAAATGCACTAGACAGCTAAAGGCATTGGTCAGTATTTGAGTCAAAAGATGCTTATCAAATACATGCTGATTCTCCCTTTTCTGGAGGAGTATCAACACTGCAATTGATTACAGATCTTGCCTTGAAGAATCCTCGTTCTAATTTATTCTTACTGAGTAGAAGTGAGGAGGCCAGCAAGGGAGAAATTTCATTCCTTTTAGCAAAACAGCCAGACAGCAGTGGATTTGACAAAGCAAGATACAGGGTACTGTTTGCCCACTTCTGAAGGACTGTGACCAAGGATGCCCCCTCCCAGGATCTTACCTGTTCCCCAAATAAGGCAACAAAAATACTGTTTAGTTTTGTGTAACAGTGAATCAGAAAAAAATGCTAACAAATTGCCGTGTTGCTGTCTGATGCACCCTTGAACTGTCCCCTGCTCTTCCTTTTCCTTCCGAGGTAAGCAAAGACCATCTCACAAAGTTCCCTTCCTATTCGTGCCAGAGTGCACAAGGGGATTTGTAAGAACTGTAGCAAGTGCAAAGGATCTCATACTAACAGTGTCATCTGGCCACTCCACACTTCCCAAAATAGGCCCATACACAAATGTTATTGACATGTAATGCCTTTTTTCATCAGTCGAGTACAACTACTTGGAAAGCTCAGCCTCTGCGCAGTTCCATTTTCCAACATCTTTACATGGCTTTTCAGCTATCTAGTGCAATAGCTGTTAACTCAGCTGACTTGAATAAGCTCTGCAAACTCATTGCTGCTGCTCTTACATACCCTACCCTCTCTCCTCTTCCACCTCAGCCTCTGCAGAAGCAACAAAAGCAACAGGGGAGCGATCCCACACGCATTACACTTGTAATCTACTCCACAGCCTTCTCCAACCACTTGAGTAGTTTTTATTGCACATAAGGAGCCAAGGGAAGGTATGTTTTATCTTGCCACATCTGCAGCCCCTTCCTTCATTTCAAGAGACTGTTCTTGTACCTTAATAGAACAATTAGTAACGTGCAGCAGGAGCAGAAAGAGGAATGCAATTGAAGCAAGGAAAACCCACAGCTGCAATCTCATCTATCTTCAGGTTCCACATCCTCAACAATATCTGCTGTGACCACCAATTCATTAGACTGATGTAATCTATTAAGTAATAGCCACCAGCCTGTCCCCCCGCTGCCTCTACAAGGCAGTGTGGTAAATACTTACAAGGAAGCAAGTCAATACGGAACCATTTTTCTCAGGCTTCATTGTTTCCCAGCATTAACCTTATTAACCTTTAAGCACAGCCAAAGAGTTGTTTATTTGCTTAAACATCTGTTTGGGATTGAAGTGATTGGTATGCGGTAGGAGACATGGAAAATGTCCCAGGGCTCCCGATCCCAGGCTATTGGCAAAGCCTGTCAGCCTTCCGAATGAGGTCAAAGTCCATCTCGTGACCCAAGGAAGCATCGTGGTCACTTTGGCTTTGTTCAGAGGATAGAGATAGAGGAGTTTTCACTTTCTCTGAGTCCTGCTGTGCTGTGTAGATGTTCTATTTGGATTCACTTCCATCTTTTATCCACTAAGATACCAAATCACTAAGCATTGTCCCCTCATTGCAAATATTGCATCTTCAGGCACTTAGAGTTCATCTTTTATGCAAAGATTATCCATTGGTTTAATTTCTCCCCCAAGTTAGAAAAATGTAGAATTTCTTTGGTCATTCTTCTCTCGCCTCTTTTATGAACTTTTCCCATTTTCTGCACACTATCTCCGATCAACTTCTCTTTACAAGTTAGATTCTTACTCTGCAGCTTAAAAAAGAATAATGCACACCCACGCATACACACATATAAACCAGCCCTACATGCATCTTATTCTATGGCGTTGATGGCTACTGGCAGAACTGTTCACTCTGTAAATTGGAATACCTGAGCAATTCAAAGTTAATCCTGCTGAACAGAGACAGGGCTATTTGATATTTTTGCAGTCCAATCCAATAGCTGGGTATTCTGGAATATTTCCATCTTTTACTGGTCTAAGCAAGAAAATCTTCTCTGGCTGATGCTTTCAACTTTTTAAATCTTTCACCTTCCTCCCCCAAACAGACACCTTTTGTTCCCATGTCTTGTATTTTGGTTCTCATTGCCTATTGGAACATCCATGAGGAACTACATGAGATTAATGAGATTAATACTACATGACATTAATATGTAGTTCTCATGTAATGGCCCAGATGTGACATTTGCCCCATCATTTCACTACAAACTTCTTGCTGGATGTTGCAAATCATTTTCTAGCTGTATGCCTTATAGTAGCAACACTAGCAGAGAGGATGGCAGAGGTACTTCAAATGAGAAAGGGAGCAGAAACAAGCTCCAGGAGTTTTATATCTACATTTTGATGTGCCTGGCAAAAGTTTGCAAGCACATATTTTGCCCGTAAACAGCACACTACCCACCAGTATTTGCTATGTCTGAAGGTGCCAAGAAAAGGCAAGCCTGAAACACACACCGGGAAAAGGCTGAGCTGAAAGAAAGCCAGCTTAGTATCTATCTGCTCACAACACCCACCAAGTATATAAATGAGTCTCGCTCTCTCCTTTCCTCATCTTGACTCCGTGGCCACTCTCCAAAGGGAAGGCGGTGTGATGAGCCAGAGGAAAGCGAAACACACGGCCCTGTTTCAAGATCTCATTAGCGGGGAAGTTAATAAGTGCACTGAAGCTTTCATTCCTCAAGCTGAAACCGGAAAAGTTAAGAGGAGAACAAAACATACTTTCACAATGTCAAAATTTTTACTTCTCATCTTTGGCAGTGCCTCTGTACGTTTTTAATAGCTGTTTCTCCACACAAGATCCAAAGGAACAAGGTTTAGGGAGCTAGAACTTATTGTATTGCTTGCATCCACATTTCAAAAACTTTTTTTTCTCTCTATAGAAAATAAGAAACTGATTGAAAAAGGACAAGAATTTCACCTCCATACACTCTAGGAAGCTTTTTAGCTACTTTTTGACTCCTGAGCCACTAAAGTTCATTTGTTTTGCACTTTCAAACTTGTCACTTAACTTCTTCCTCAGGGAAGCAAATCTTCCTTAGTCTGCCTCAAGCCACTTGCTGCTTATATAGCAGCTTATGGCTTTAGAAATGAACAGCAAAATGTAACAAAACTCAGTAGACTGAAGTTAGCAGAGATTAACACACCTGGGCAAATGTACTATAATTATTCCAAAGGCTTTCTAGGCTGCAATGAATCATCATGACTCCTGTTCTGCCACTGGGACAGTGATGAGTAGTGAGAGAGGCCAGGACATGACTCATGGTTGCATGGGAGAAGCTCTGAGACGCAGATCTCACCATGTGCAGAGCTCCACGGAGCTTCATCCACCTCCATTGCTGCAGCAAAGAGGGGAGGAAGGAAGGGAGGGAATGAGCTCTTCTATCCAGCAGCTAGAGGGGGGTCAGAGATTCAAATTTACCTAAAAAACAAAAGATGCTAAAGTGCAAGACCATTTTCTCTGTTTCAGGAGCAAGGGCCAAGTCCAACGTCTGCCACGCAACCATAGGATCCTTCAACCTCCAGAAAAAAATGCATCTGAACACAACAGGAGGATCGATCATTTTCTTTATAATCAAGGAAAAGAAACCCAAGGGACCTGTAAGTTCACTGACTTTTTAAAATATTTTTAAAAAGCAGAAGGCAGAAACACTGTTTTCCACTGTTTTATGTTAAGAGATGTTCAGCAAATCTCCCTCAGTATTATAAAACATCTCTTAACTTCCATTGGAGTGATATTTTCTCTTTAGACTAATTTATTTCTTTTGGAAGAATAGGTCAACAATCAAAGACTGGAAGTCTCCACATAGTCATTTTCTTGCAACTTTTTAGGATTAAATATTGGATGCACTATTTGAGGACTTGAGACCACTGCACAGCACTGACCTGAGTCACTGGCACAATACCTTTCTAGACCGGTGGGATGTTTCTTCCAGTCTATTGGAGATGCAAATGGCACTGGCTTCAGAAAGTCTCCGTATTCCAGACAGCATTTTAGTACTGACAAAGCTGACAAAGCCAGTGCCAAAAACAGTCGAAGTTGAGAACTTGATTTTATCTTTTTTTTTTTTTTTTTGGTAGAAGTGCCTTTATATTTACAAATGAATCATTTATCTATCTTGGGCATCAATCAAACTGTGATTAGTTTCATAGTGACAAACGGTTTGGGACACACTCCAAACCATTGCCGAGACACATTGGCCCATTTTTTTCCATTACTATTTAAATATTTTTGCAAAGATATCTTGAGAAACTATTAAGATGCTTGAATTCCTTTGATTTCTTGAAGGAAACAAAAGTCATCTAAATATGCCCAAGGATTTGGGCCAAGTTACCTGCCCTTAGTCACCTAAATTCATATAAAAACCTGGCTGCTGATAACATACTAAGCCACACAACAAGGCATTATCAAAAGCAAATTTAGGGATGACCAGATCCCCAGTTCTTAAAAACTGCTCCAAAACCAGCAGGAAAACTAACAGTTCTAGATTCATGGACAATATCCCAAAAGCATGCTTGCAACTGCTGTTATTTCTCTCTGTGGAATCATCCAGGAAAAACACAGGCTCATCACCATAAAGGAAAACCACTGTTTTGTCACAGGGAGGTTAAACTTGGTGCTAAAGAAGGAAGAGTAAGTGGCTGGGACTGGGTTCCTGATGCAGCATGCGCATCCTTGGCCAGGCATCATGCCTGCAAAAGCCTCCCTGGCTCCCTCCTACAACCACAAAGATCCCTGCTGTAGTGAGAATTCCAGTGTGTTGCTCTTCTGTTGGACTGGCTTCCAAAAAGTTTCTCTTCTTCTTGTGACCTTTATAATTTTCGCTTTGGGTTATCTCCCTTTCAGCAGCAGAAGAGGCGAGAGGATTCACCCTGGCCATTGGAGTCAGTTGCCAACAATACATTACACTTAAAATTCTTTTTAATATTCTACTTAGACACACTGTAAAGGAAGAATGAGTATCCAGAATAATTAAAATATGCTTAATTTGCATGGAGCTCAGGGCATTGTTCTGACATCAAACATCACTGTCAACCATATGTGGAATTTCAACTGCCAAGTGCTTCATTTATGTGAAAATTAGCTTAAGTGTACAAAGAATGAAAAATTTATGATTATTTCACATTTTAATAAATGCAGTGCTATGCATTAATTTAGACTTCTAAAACAATTTTGACAGTGACAAGGGAATCCTTCACCAACTGAGTGCTGTAGTGTGCTATGTTTCACATGTCCTGTGGAATTATTTGGTAGAGTGTTAAGGCAGTTACATTTTTATGTTTTTAAACAAAGATATTATATCATGATATCATTTAAAACACCTCTTCAGTTCCTTCTTTCTTTTCCTCTTTTCCCTGAGAGGAAGCATATAACCTACCAATAGCTGTGAGACAGATTTGCATCCTGCATTATACAGAAATGTTTGCAGTAAGGAAAAAAAAGAGTACATACATTATGCTATTCAATATAACAGACATTGGCAACTTTCCCCAGACTTTTGTTGTACAGGAAAATCACTTGGATGGTGACAGGATCTTCCCCAAGGTGCTAAGATCTGACACAAGTGCGTTATTTTTCATGAGTATCTTCTGTTCTGCATAATAAAATACGATGGTTCACTATCTCTCACTCCTTATGGGCCATCTGGGCTTTCTCCAGACCTAGATGGCAATCAGGCAAGGTGTATGTGTCTAGGACACCCCAAGCGAAGCGAGACTATGTTAATAATGACTTCAGAAATGCTTCTTTTCCAGGTCTAGCCAAAGAGGTCACCTTCAAATGGCACCTTTTATATATGAACTAACTTTGTACTTTGCCTTGAAGACAAAATTAATAAAGCACTTCTGCAAACACTTGAAGAAACATAATATAAACATAGAGACACCCTGACAGAAAAAAGAAATGTCACAAAGAAAGAGCATTTCAGCTGTTCTTAAGTCCACACAAGTCTGACTTGTTGTATCCTATAAGCTCTGTCTTTTACAGATATGCATATATTGCATACCCAAAATCTACATTAAAAGAAAGTTGTTAACACAACCCTGTAAGAGTTCAGAAAACAGACCAAAACCAACTTCATTCTGCCACTTCTTAAGGTGGAGCTCTTTGAACATAGCTCTTTGGTGTATTTCCATTGCTTTTCTTCTTCTTTTTTTTTTTTTTTTAAAAAAGCAAACTTATAAAAATGGAAATTCCATCACATAGCTTCACCTAGAGCACAGATGAATTATAAACAGGGTTTGATCCTTCAGATCCACCCAGAGCTCTCAGCATGTGAGCTTATCTAGTAACCAAAAGCAATAAAATGCCTTCCTCCTATCTGAGCATCAGCTCTGAAAGGAGATGAGATCAGATGTACACTTTGCTGGTGGCTTCCTGGCTGCTTCCTGACAGCAGATTAATACGAAGAATAAAAAATCTGAAGACCCATTCCAGCTGCTTTGTAAGGGAAAGTTCTACTACTCACAGCTCCTGCTGTAAACTCAGAATCATGAATCAAAATCCTCACTTCACAGACAGGTTGGTTATACCATCCATTGCCAGGAAGCAGAGCTTACTTCTTGTTGCAACTAACTGCAAGTGCAAGACTAAAGCCAAAGGTTAGTGGGAGAGGAGTAAACCTTTTCTGCCTGTATCCTCATCATCCAACACAAGGAAGCCTCATCTGATAAGGGAAGCCAGTTACTTCTGCTTACCAGCCACTGGATGTGTCTACATTGCATTCTGAGGTCCCACCACCAGCACCTTGCCTTTGGGCTGTGACCTCATAGTGACATTAACATGTGAATTATTGCCTTCAGCAGAAGTAAATTCCAGAAGGAAGGTGCCTGGAAAGCAGGTTGCTGCAATCCCTGGCATTGCAGAAGGAAGGGAAGAGCTCAGCAGGAGGTAAGCAAGATACCCTCCTGGGGACAAATTCCTGGGACCTTAGGGGTCACAAGTTAACAAGAGGAAGAGCAGCTTTGATGTTTGCACATAACGAGCTTCCAGATACATTCTGGAAAGAGGAAGCCTTTTGAAGAACAGTTTTGATGGGAGATTAAAGCAAGTCCCTGCACGAGTGCAGAGTTTGTCTCTGCACAGGGACATGGCCTCACACTGGCTTGTTCCCCCTTGCAACTGCACTTCATGTCTCTACAATACTAAGAGCCTGAGCTTATCTGATTGGGGTCTGTCAAGAGAAAATGCAAATATAAACAAGGAAGTTAATGTTTGCTTATTTTTTAACATGCTACTTTTTTCATTCTTTTTTTTTGCATTTATGCTGCAAGAGCCACCTAATGTTTGACATCACTGCTGCACCTGGGCAGGGGAAATGCGGACTCCAAAGGCAAGCCCCAAGTATTCACTGGATCATTGCTGGCCCTGCACTGAAAAGGGTCAGGGTTTTTACCTGTAGAAAAAAAAGCTGTGTCCAAAGCTCATGAAAAAATGAATAGACTCTAAGTCCTCCAAAAGGAAGTTAGAAAGCAGCCAGCACTCTGGCTAAAGCCCATGGTCACTGCTGCTTTGATGGATATATTGTCAAGCGTCCTTGTCTGAAAACATATCTACAGCTGTAAATATACCACAAGCATAATGCACATCCTGGGTGACTTCAGAAGCCTGTAAAGCAGATAAAATCAATGAAACCCTAGGTGAGTTGGAATCTACCCCAATAAGTTTTTTAATGCACAACTGTGGAGCCGAAGGCAGAGGATAAGCTCAGCCACTGGAAAAGAGATGACGAGCACATCCTTCCTGCGTCCCTGCCAGTCCCTTGCAGCAGGGCTGGCGAGAGGTTTGCAGCCAGCTGCTAAACTTAGCAGGGGGTCCAGCACCATGAGAGCAGGTAGATGAAACGGCGAGAATCTGTCAAGAATTTAAGAGAAACAAGGAGAGAGAGGGAAAAAAAATCCAGAAAGAATTAAACAGAAAAAGGGTTTGGGGGATAATTACAAAACAGGTATTTTTAATCGTTGCTGGCGAAAACCCCAACCGTTGTATCTGAATGGCTTTTTTAATTAAAAAACAGCAGGCTATGAATGCTAATCTTTCTGAGCAGAAAGCGCCTGCATGGCGTGCCTGTTTCCAAAAGGCTCCATCAATCAGCAAGGAGGCTAACCCCATCTTTAAAACATGCGCTGCAGAAGGGTCCAAACTTTCAGCGTGTAATTGTGCTGCATTCCTGCACACACAGAGCAAGACACATTCTAGTACCAAAGGTAAAAAATCACCCAAATCCCCATAGTGCTTTAACAACTTTATTTTCTTTTTTTTTCTTATTCTTTCTTTCTTTTTTCATTCTTTTTAAGATATGGTCTGTCTTTTCCTGTTACTTCAAAATGTGTTTTTTTGTGTGTGTGTGTTTTTTTTTTATTATCTCCATCTAAAAATATCAGTGGAGGCCCGCCAGGCTAAAATGTGCATTTTGAGTCCCTAAGTGTTTGGGTAGGGAATATTCCAATTGCTCCACATTTTTGCCTATGTAAACTATTTAACTTGCAAATCAGAAAGCAATGTTGTATAACACACTTGGGTTTTTCTTGGAATCTCAGCAGACATGCAGTGAAAAAACAGTATATAACCAGCAGAGAGAGAGAGAGAGAGTGATGTCAACCATGTAGTGCAAAAATAAATTGTTAGCAATTTTTTATGAACTGAGGTTTCCCAAATGTAAAGCAATTTAACAATTTTGTGCCATTGCAATTCACTGTATCTGCGGATAGAGGGATTTCAAATGAAAATTCAGTCTTATTTTCTTCTGTGTCAAGAATTAGGTGTCACTTTGTTTCTTCCCCACATTTTATATTTATATAAAGCACTGGAGACAACTGTTCTGCAGGTTCCCCGGCTGATGCTTTCTTCCCTTGCCCTGTGTCATTTCTTTCCCCTCCATCCCTGGGTCAGCGCACGCGGGAGCTGACCTCGCAGCACTTGCATTCTCTGGATCCTGCCCACCATCACGCACATCCCTCTCCCAGTGCACCTCACCATTAAAGAAAGCCCATCCACTGCTAGAAGGTCATTGCACCATTTGCACAGAGGCTGAGGAGCTGGTAATCCCAATAGGCAACCTGGGCTGCCCATGCCTTCCTTACCTGAGCACACCTTGCTCAGGCTAACCATGTGTCAGGAAAATCTATGTCAGATCATTCAAGAAACTTGGGAGATAGTCACAAAGCCTGTAATCGCCCCGGATGTGTCTGCATGCTGCATGCAGCTCATGTCACCACTCCACGGCACCCTGGTAAGACTCAGAGCTGAGAGCAGGATTGCAGAGGGCTCTTCACTGCCTGAGTGTTCTCACCTTCATTCAGGCTAAGCTTTCACTAGGGTCAGGGCAGGGAACAGCTCCAAGGAATTCCTCCGCAAATTCATTGTGCAGGATGCTGATCTCTCATTATGAGAGAACACAAATCCATTTGACAAGAAATGTTCTCTTTCCATTCTCATTTTGTTTCCCAGCCTATGGCCTAAACCTCAAGTGAGTTTTCGAATAAGCAAGACCTAATACCTATAAAGGAACCTCTGTAGGGAACCAAAGGGCAGGGCTCATTGGCATCCCATATTCGATTGCTTAGTGCAGCAATTGGACATATAGACAGAAGCAGTGCCTTTCCCTCAAGCTGACAGCATGCAAGGAACTCAAGACTCTGCAGACTTCTGCCAAACGTGCCCTACAACACTGTGAAGTTCCTCTTTTCCCCTCTTTTTCTCAGCTAGGTGGCCTCAGGAAGAGATGTGATAGGAGGCCTACGTTGAGCTCCAGAGGGATCTGGGGGTTAAGCCAAACACAGATCAAATGAAACCTCATGCATTTTAAGCCACCAGACCACTCGCCTCCAAAGCCAATAAATCGATGCTTGGCGCCTGACATTTCATATTCTGCATTCAAGTGTGACACTGATACTTGCCCCTCTTGGCACCAAGGAGCTAAATCTACTCTTTTGTTGTTTAACATGCCACAAGATTAGAGATCTCCTCTCGCCTCAATTTCAGGCAGCTGCCCACGGCTAATCAAGCCACGAGCAGGCCCACATTGCAGCTGCATCAGAGAGGCTCTCTGGTTTGATTTGCTCTCCATCGAGCAAGCGCGTGGATCAAACGCCACTGAGCAGCTCGCCGTCCACTCGCTTCTCAAACGCAACGAAGCAGAAGGAAACTACTCTGACAATTTAAAAGGGAACTACTACCAATTTAGAAGGAAATGATTGCACTCAGTCCAACCTGATGCCTCTAACCACATCACGGAGCGGTCTCCCATCACTTAGCATCCTGGGCCTGTCAGTCTTCTGATTTAAAATGAGTTTAGGTAAACTAGTTGTGCAACCGTGATTCACTCTAAAACACTTCCACTTGGCAGAGTGCTGCTCTGCCTCATTGGCACCCTTAGAGTTTCAAAGATTATATGAGGATTGCTTTTTCTTAAAAAAGATTCGTACATAAAAAATGCAAATACCTCCTCTTTGATGACCATATATATATAGTTTATTATTTTTTTTCTTGAGAAACAGGAAGAACTCTCTGTATGTATGTAAACACAAGATTATTTAGCATGTCTCTTGCTAGACCTGGAACAGAAATATGTGATGCTCTGGTCTGAGCACCAGATAGATATTAAGTGAACCTCACTGCCAGAGTATTTAGCCCAGGCTGATCCTTAGCCCTGTAAACTGCTTTGTGAGAGCATGACCTCCTGGTCTGGTTGAACACTGCTGACTTGCCATCATTTGCTGTAATGGAATTGCCACTACTATTCATTGACTCCAGATCCAAAATACAGTTCAGCATTTTCTTAGCTCCTTCAAAAACAAGTTTGGCTTTGGCATCTCTCTTCTCCTGAATTCCCCAATGGCTTTTATAGTGAAATTTCTTGCCAAGAATCAATGCAGTCCATGCCCCTCTGCACACCAGGAAACTGGAGGCATCATGAGCAGAAACCTCATGGGACACAGCTAGAGAAGCTCCCTGCCAGCAAAGTCCATGGAAAGCCAGATGGGCCCCGTACATCTGGGATAGGAAAATGACTGCAGCAGCTGAAGGAGCCCCACAAGAACAACCTCCATAAGCAGATGCTTCCAGAGAAACACTAGGGAGCGGGAAGCCTGTTCTGAGCAGGTGCCACAGGAACAGTGGTCACATCTTGGTGCTCAAGAGGAAAAGCAAGACTATGAGAAGGGGCTCTGTGATTGGAGGGGTCTTTCCCACAAATAGCTCTCTGCAATATATCTGCTTCAGAGACTTGGAACTGAAGTCTGTGCTCCAGGAGCTTCCCTGTGCACAGCATCCATGGGCAAAGCAACACGTGCCTGTGGCTGCTATGTGCAGAGATCTGGAGGTGTTTCCATTCCCCATCCACAGCATCCCTCTCAACTGCCCAACAAAATGAGATGCTGTCCCAATCATCTACTACCCACCCAGGCAGCACTATAGGGATGCTTGGACTTAAATAGATTAGGTACATTTCCCACTTTTCTTTTTATGCCCAGGAAAACATCTGGCTTCTGACTTAGTCTGGCATCATGACCCTCCCTGAGGCAAAGAAGTTTTTCACTTTCCAGACATAACTGAATTGGGCTCTGACCCAATTAAATGGCTCTTCCTTTCTTTAACAGATACAGATATAAGCTATATAGCTACAAGTTGCATGGCCAGAAACTTCAAAGACTTCTCCAAGAAAACAGCACAGATGAATCACCACTATGCACATTCACAGAAGCTCCTCTACTTTCTACACACCATAAAGTAAGTTTTCTTTGAAAATAAACAGAGAAGCTGCCTTTTTCCAGGCATTTCCCTGGTGTTTTCCTTTTCTCCTGCCCCATCACTGTCCTATCCCTCCCATCCAAGGGCTTCACTGCTCTTGGACTCACCTTGCCTGCTGCTGTCCAAGACCCCAAGTTCTTCATGAGCTCCCAGTTATTCCCTTGTCAATGAGTGCATGGGCTGGCAAGTCCATGGAGGTGCCATCTGGGAGATCTGCCTGCAGCTGGAGACCCAGTTCTGCACTGTGTTATATTTGAAACCAGGCTCTGAATGACATAATTACAGGCCTATCTTAAAAAGTTATATTCAAATAATCTTATTCTTCATCAGCAAAGGATATTCCTAACCACAACAAATTCTTCTCTATCATTTATTGTATTTAAGATAATTTAATGGGTTTCTATTCGTGCTGGAAGGCAGCAAATGAATAAATTCCATAGCACTTTATTTAAATATTTTAGAACAAATCTTGAAAGATGTTTTCATTTAGCTGAAAGCAGTTTAATAGCAGTTTTTTCTCTGCCACAGTAAAAAAAGTATATGTTTCTTTTTATTGCGCTTGTTAAAATAAATGGCATTTTTAATAAAGACTGTCCCCATAACAACATATATGACTTGATCACATTATGAAATAAATGTCATATGAGATTATACATTTCAAAGCAGACAGTTTATGTCCTCTTAGTTATTAAATTCAATCAGTTTTACGTTTTTTTTTTCCTGAAGGCAGGTATGGTTTTGATTAAAATGTGACCCCAAAAGCAGAATAATTTAAGTGAGACCATATTTTTTCATTTTTTAAGGTTTATCTGCTTTCCCGTAGGAACTTAAAAGAAAAGAAAAAAAAAAAGCGTGGCTTCCAATGACAGAATTAGAATTTGTTTCCCTTGGACTGACATTTTTATTCCCAAGCAGAACATGCTACAACACGGTGCCGTGCAGAAAACCTACACTTAGAGCTAACTAATTAGGCATTATATTGGCAATCCATAAAATGGGTTTGACACGGACTGTGCTTAGGAGGCTGCAGAGCTTCCATCATCTCCCCATACAGAAAACCTTCCCAAGGAGCCACTGCTCCGGCAGCCTGGGAGCCATGGGGAGAAGAGGGGTGCAGTGTGCAGCCACTGTCCTGCCCATGGGACATGGTATCTCCAGGCAATTCCATTAGAAAAGGGCCAGAAAGCAATTGCCTCCAAAGGCAGAGCTGAAGAGAGCCAATTCTGTGGCAGAGCTGACTTCAGGCTCCTTAACCAGTCTAAAATCCTGTCACAACACAGCAAACTCCTATTAAAATCACTGACAACTTGGGTGTTGGCTTAATAAAGAAATTACTTTTAACCTAAACCCCACCATCTGCAAGATCCTGAAAAGGAAAAAAAAATAATAATGTGTGCAGTGAAGGGCAGCCACTGAGCAGCCTTTGAAAGCGCATCCCAGCTCCCGCAGAATATGAATACTGAATATTAAACAAGCACCTGAAGCTACATGTGCCACTACCTAAAACTACTGGTTCCTTTTGCACTGAGTATTTTACGGAAAACATTCCAGGCGCTGCCATCTGCGTCCCTTTTAAGTATCAATAGGCAGAGGACTTGCAGCATTTCCTGACTCATTCAGACAACAGAATATTGCCACACGTGTCTGGGGACCTTCTTGAGCCATGGTGATGGGGTGACATAAAATCTGCACGACATGAAATCTTGTGACATGAAATTCATCTTGTGACATGAAATCTGCAGTTGGCCCAGGGCTCCCCTAACTAGCAAGTCAAGGGCTGCTTATGCAGCCCATGAAGTGCCAGTTTCTCAGAAAACAGAGCTACGAACATGCATACAGGATGGAAAGGAGGAATAAATTAGGAGGAGAGATCTCAGGATACTTCTCACTTCAGTAGAGAAGCAGAGGATGGAGAAGAGCTTTGGCACTCGTTGAGAGCCAAGTCTGCTCATTGACTCTACTGACTGTAGTTGAATGAATCCAGATGGTGGGAAGCTGAGCGGATTGGGAGAAAAGTCAGGGACAGGATTTCCTGTTATCCCTCACATCTCTGAGCAAAAGGTACAGCTGCCAGTGAATGACTTGGCCACCAGACTGGTGTCCCACAGGTGTCACCTTCCTCCGTTTGTGCCTTCCACACCCCAGTAATCCAGACCTGCCCTCTCTGGGCCTAGTGACCACAAAACACCCCGTGGGTTTCTCCACATCCCGCAGTCCCTCTGCATCCCTCTCATCTCCTGCCCATGTTGGATGCTCAGAGGCTGAGCCAGTGACCGCACAGGCTGCTGCGCCTCGGACCAAGAATCAGTTGGTGGAGGATGGAAGGAGACTGGCAAAGTGACAGAATCAGTCCCCTTTTCCTTAGGCAACCAAGTACTTCTGTGGAAAAATACAAAGCGAGTAGTGCTAGGTCAGATGTTTTACAGATAATCAACTAATGTCTTGTTAAATCTCTCAGGAAATACTCAGTAAAACATACTGCATATTCACTGGAAGTGAGAGTTTTCTTCAATTAAGGAAAAAAAAAGGGAGGGGAGGGGGTGGAAGTGGCGCTCTGTTCCTCCAAGTGAATAATCCAGAGTGCAATCAAAGGAAAATGGACCTCCTTTGAAGCATCTGTGGGGTATGTAGCGAAAAGATGCTCAGAAACCCAGACAGATGAGTGCCTCAGCCTCATTCATCCCAGGGGATTCCTTCCTACTGGCTGTTCCCTGTTTTCAGGGGCCAACTCTCACCTCTTCCCTCTTCATTCCTCATGGAGGATGTATAGCTGAAATGCTCTGAACAGGTAATGTAAGGCAAAGGAAGGTACCGTTACCTACCTCTTCTCTGCTTGCAAGGATTGTCCACTGCACCAGCTGTGGGAGGAATCAACCAATTCAAATCAAACTCCAGAAGAAGGCAATCAATGTTTTCACCCTCTGTCCCTGTGTTGGAAGTGAATGTTGCACATTCTCCTCAAGTTACCTCCCCAAGCAACAATCCCATTTACTTTTTGACCTCTGGAAATTAAAACAAGTTTGGAGCTCTCTTGGTTCAGAGCTGCTACTCCATTTACTGGTGAAATTGTTTATTCAAGCAATTCCCACTCTGTAGCATCAAAGTTTGTTGTTAATAGTTACAGACTGTTAATCTACACGAGGAATATAACAAAGCTTGCGGAAGAATCCCAAACGGACAGGCATGATAAGAGAAGGGAAAAGGAGGCTGGCAAAGCTCCAGGTACACGGTATTTTTGTGCTTGACCTCTTTAATTACTTAAGCACCAAACTGACTTGTAGATGAGCCTCTGAGCTTCTCAAGTGGCTACCAAAGACTTCCTCTATTTCTGTGAAAAACGTGATTTAATTTTCCTTCCATGGTATGGAGGCACATTTCATCCAGCACATTTCACCGTAATGCAAAGAAGAAACTAATTTCCAACAGTAAAGAGGAATTTGCTGCACAGGAAGTGCATTGTCATTTCCTTTGCTGGCCACCTAAAAACAAACTTGTTATTGAAATCAGAATAAAGCTGAAAAGTTCCTAATCCCTGGGGAAATTTCTCTGAGGAGCCAAGATTTCACCTCTCTTATGCCAAACCATCAAGAGCCTCTCTACACTCACCACATATTGGTATATTTCCTCTCTGAGAAGTTTTGAGATTCCTCAAAGATTCCACCAAACAGCTGTAACTTTGTTCCCTCAGGGTTTCGACTGGAGGCAGAAGCAAGAAATAGTTTTCCAGCCGCAATGTGTCTCAAATCATGAAGCCGAGACAGAATTATTCACCAGATATTGTGCTACATTCTCTCTAGCATAACCAGCAATGTCTCTCTCTACAAAAACACACATCTAGGAAGCAAAGGATTAACAAATCATACACAAATTCTGAAATCTTTAAGAGTTTAAAAGACTTTACAAGTGTGAATTAAAAGTTGCCATAACCATATATATTTACTGAAGAAAATGTTCAAATATTCCAAATGACTTTTGCCCTGTAAAAGGGCCAGGTTATCACAGGAGTTCACAAGCAGAAGTCTTTTTTTCTGAAGTTAGTGAGAACCACTTAAAATATAGTTTTGATTGATGCTTCTGTTTTTTTCAACTAAAGAGCAGAATCTTATTACCAATTTTCCATGTTGATCGGAAAATAAATAAATCTTTACTGCAATTTCTTCGGTCCAAAAAGTATCAAAACCTAATCCTGAAATATCATTCTTCAACCTGAGATATGCAAGAGTTCTCTACTGATGATGACAGATCTGCAAGAAGGATTAGGGAGAATTTTGCTTTTGGTTTGATGTTCAAATTAGATTAGTAATTCACAGAGTCTTTTTGCTGCTTTACAAATGCAGATAAGGAGGAAAGATACAAATTCTCACAATTCTTTTACTGCTTAATACATCCATATGAAAAGGAAAGATAGAGTGTAATCAACACATCCATTAATTTATGCAGATCTTTCCCTAACTTCATGTTTTAAAATGTCTTTTTAGATAAAAGGCCAATAATACTCAGCATTTTTCATCTTCAAAGTGTTTTGAAAATATTAACTACCGAACTGGCATAGCACACCCATCAAGTCCATAAAGATTAGCACCTCTGTTTTAAAGAGCAATTTCAGGTGGAAAGGTTATGAGATTTCCTCATAACAAGAAGTCAAATGCCAAGAATAGGTACTGAACAGCAAACTCAAAACTAGATTACTTCCTATGCTCTCTTTAAGGCATTCAGTATATTTGATGTGTGCATTCAATGTTCACCACTGAGAAGCTTAAAGGACATAAAAGAAACTGGTTCTCTTGTTGAAAAAGGTGTGTACAACAGTGGGGTTATTTAAGAGGTACCTCCCCTTCAGTACACAGAGCTGGCACTTCCTCCTCTAATAAACTTCCTCCTGGGACTAACCTGCCGAGAAAGCCTGACAGGTGTTTGTCCCAGGAAGGAATATTCCAAGATCAGCAATGCCAAGGGAGAACTCCCAAGCTCTCTCAGTCACCTCTGCAAGAGACCCCATGAGTTTTGGGGCAGCCTTGGATCTGAAGGATTTGATCAGTGTTCTCTATTTAATCTCAAAAATGGGATAATAGGATTTTGGCAAGCTACCACCTATCTAAAAATCTACTTCAAGAAAGACAGAAAGAAAGAGGGAAAGAGGGAAAAAGGAAATTGGCAATAGTAAAAAGTATACAACTGCATTATTCCTCAAGAATTAGCAGAATAATTCAATACCAATATAAAAGATTAAAAAAAATCCAAATTTATAACTACTATAATCCTAATTATTTCCACTGATTCTCTATTTCACCCATTTTTTTAGGCATCATCCTAAACATTTCTCAAGGCACTTCCACAGACGGTATCCAATTTTAATAAGAGTTTCCTCATGTGTATTGCTTAACAAGACTGTGACTCTGGAGACACATATATTCACACCACTGCTTTTTCTCCCCAGGGTTTTATACGAGTATTATCTCCCAAAATTTCTTGCAATTCAAACACTCAGTGTTACTTCAAGATATGTCCTATACAATTATTGACTGCCCCACCTCAATTGAGCTGATGTGACTAGGCAGAGGCATCTTCCAGCCAAGCAGTAAATAAAAGCTCATTAGCAACATGGTATTTAAGAAACCATTAACTTATCCCAATGCAAAGGCCTTCTTCCAACACATGGAGGAAAGGCTCAAATCTAACCTAAACCAGTGAATACAAAAAAAATATGGAATATAAACCAACAGAGAAAAGTATAAAGGGAAACTTAACTGTACAGTGTTTGCAGATAAGGAGCACTTGGGCCTTGGAGACTACTGCTAACTTTCTCCCAATCATCACCTTAAGAGGAGCAGGCAAGGTGCAGCAAGCATGAGTGGAAAAAATTTTAGCTGAAAATCCTTAGATATAGGAAAAAGGGTGAGAAAAATAATACTGCTGCGCAGAGCATGTTTGACTCGATGGCACCCACTGGAAATAGACTTCAAAGCTGCAAGGGCAAAGGGCTTTCGACTCATCTTCCTAGAGCCGTAAGTTCATGCTTTGTCCTGCTCAATCCCCTAACAGACTGAAACAAATGCTAAATCTAAGCAACACAATCTGTAAAAGAGCCCAGATCTGAATCAAGGGCCAACTGTTATATCCCAGAACTGTCTACAACTGCTTATCACTGTCTGCAAGAGAGAGCTGTCAGGCTGTTGCACAGAAAACACCCCCAACCATTTAAATGTTCTCCAAACACAGCACACATTATTGAAGGTTTAGGCTATCAAAAGAAGCCTGTGTGCTTCATGAGAAAAGTAATATCCGTTTTAGCTTTCAAACATTTTGGCGTTTTTATTAAAAATATGTACAACAAAAGCCTTACACTGTTGTCATATACAAAGGAGATAACAAATGGCATATACAAAGCAGATAACAAATGCTAAGAAGTGGAAATCTGTCAGCTACTAATATCAAAAGGCTACACAGAGAAGGAAAGGCAAAAGTTTTTTACTGTTTATATTTTGAGCAAACCAGGACAAATCCATTGCAGTACTGTCCGTCCATCTATAGAATATTTATCACATGAACACCCATCTGAGTTATCGCAGAATTCAAAAGGCCTTGTTTAAAGGGACAATGCTGAGATAAAGTCATATTGAAAAATCCCCTTGCTTATAAGAGAAATAACACCTTAGGCTATTGAGGGGGAGCATTAAAAATAAAACAGTTTGGTATTTTTATAGAGCCTCATGTTTCCCAGCTGATATACAGGTAGACATTCTCACAAAAACATGCAAGATAGATAACATATCTCAAAATATATGCCTAGGAACAACAAAATGAGAGGTAGCATGGTACCAGTGAAAGTCAATGCCAGCTGCACAGTTGGTTACACAGGACCCCTTCAGGCCACATCGGACTAATGTGCAGCAACCTAGAGCTCTATTGGGAGGGAGCTGCATTTCTAGAGATGCAGGAAAACACAATCTTCTGCAAATCACCATAATCAAAGATTTATTATTATAACATTTTATTAATGTGAGGTTACTAATATAACAACATAACAGCAGAAAGCATCGGACAGAATGGATGCTTGTTGGAAAAGAAAAAAACTAAATGCAAAAATGCACCTGGGCAGGAATAAACCCAGACATCAATATAGATTAGGGGTTGACCTGCTGGAAAGCATCTCCATGGAGAGGGACCTCGGAGTCCTGGCTGACACCAAGTTAACCATGGGCCAGTAGTGCCCTCGTGGCCAAGAAGGCCAATGGGATCCTGGCTGCATCAGGAGGATGTTGCCAACAGGTCAAAGGAGAGGATCCTGCCTCTCTAATCAGCTCTGGGGAGGCTGCACCTGGAGCATTGGGGGCAGTTCTGGGCTCCCCAGTTCTACATGGATGTGGAGCTTCTAGAAAGGGTCCAGCGCAGAGCAACAAAGATGTTTAAGGGACTCAGCATCTATCATACAAGGACAGACTGAGTGAGCTGGGCCTGTTTAGCCTGGAGAAGAGAAGACTGAGAGATGTGGTCAATATGTGTAAGTACCTGAGGAGACTCAGGATGCAAACAGAGAGAAGGACCTCCAAATGAAAGTGACACTTTGGGTGAGCTTTGAATTAAAAGGCATAAGGGGGATGGAAAGGTACTGGAGGTTGCACGCAAGGGCAAGCATTTTTTAAGATGAATTGAGTAAGTTAATTTTGTTTGAGAAACCTCTGTCATGCAGCTTCTCTATTTCCAAAGACCTGCTGTATGGAAGACAACGGCTTCTCCTCTGAGAGGGTTTTGTGAACTAGAAGCACAGAAGTCAAAAACAAACAAACAAACAAAAAAACCCAACAACTTCTTTTACAGGAAGTTTATAGTAAGGATTTCTTCAGTTCCATTTTGGAGAAAAAGGCATACAACTCTTGTTTGCCTAAATTCACAGCTGAGCTGGATGTGGAACTTGGTGTTAGCCTGCTTTTCTCAATGAAAACATGTAATAAACCTACAAAGAATCAGAGTTCATCAAGGCACCCACAAAGAAATATCTCCTACCTTTTCTTCTGTTCTACTCCTACTTAAAGAACTTGTGGTTTTACAACTTAAGATGCTTTAAGAGCTGAATTAGTTTTGACAACCTATGCTTCTTTTCTTGGTAGGAGGAAGATTGTTAAAAGATCTATTTTAAATCAATCTGTTTAAAATAACTATTACTGAAAATTTGTGGGCCTATAAAGATAGTAAATATATTATCAGTTTAGGAAAAGACAAATAAATACCATTTCCCTTTTTTACTTTAGATCTTTGGACCAGCTTTCATCTATGACACAATTTCATTTGTATTCCAGCCAAATACTATGTGATCTAGGGTCATATCAGACTGTGCAAAGTCAGAAATCACACAGTCAGTTCAAAAAACACACAGAAAAAAAATGAAGTGTTTGGGATTTTTTAACCATCATGCAATAAGTCTGCTAGAAATAGCATAAGGGTAAAAATATATTACTTCATTAAAACAGCCCTGAGGTTTGCATAGGCTACTGCTGTTGTTGAAACCAACTACATATGTAGGTGGCCATCAGAAAGATCCCAACACAATATCTTATTGGAGGAGTGGCCGGATTGATCCAAATAGGGCAATTCACTATATTCCACTTTTCTGCTGGACACGTTCAAAGTGTTTTGATGGATTTCTATGTAAATGAGAAGGGCAGAATATTTTTTCTTAACTTGTACAAATGCTAGAAGAGGAAGTACATGATGAAACATGCTCTCAGAGACACCCGTGATTTATATGGCACAAAAAGAGAAAGGAGGTTCAAGACTGAGAAAATTGGAACTAGAAGTAATCAGACTCAAAATATTTGACACTTGCAGATCAGTATTACATCTATTAATAGGAAACTACTTATAAATTTTAAAATGGTCATCCATACAAAATGACTGTTGCGAATTAGTGAGTAAATAATCACAATTTGTGAAATGAAATACATAAGCTTATGATTTTGGGGATGTTCATAGATTGATTTTTTTTTTAATCATATGTCTTTTAATCTTAAATATCCCTGAAGAGAAGTAAATTCTATATTGGTTGCCATCCTTATTCTGCAATGGTACCTGCATTTAATGACACTGCAGTCACAGCTGCTCTAACAATGGAAACTCATGGTGTTCTTCATTCCCCTGAGCTGTATGAACACTGAAGTGAGCCTTTTACTGCGAAAGAGCATTTTGAATGAGTCAGTCCTCAATCTGTATTTGCTCAAAGAGGAGAATTAGCTACCTCAAAGAGGAGTTTTTTTCTTTTTTTATCTATTGCTTATCAGTATAAGAGTTTCATCAGGATCAAGGTCACGGTTGGTCCTTTACACACTGATAAGCTACCAGCGGTCCTACTTTTTCTTTAGTATCTCTTCCTTCTGTTATCAAGTGCAGCCAAAACCAATTGCTGCCAGTTAAGCACACACACATAGCTGAGCAGATCCTGTGTTTTAGGTGATGGTAGCACCAGATCATGCAGCCCTGACAAGACTGAGAGTTAAAAACCTACGGATACCTCACAAGAAAGCTTTTCTCATTGCTCAAGCCACCCAGGTGCAACTTTAACACATGTCCATGGGCCACCCTCTTCCAAGTCATCTGCTGCAGCCACAGCTGCTTCACCTGGGGCTCGTTGACAGCCCTCTCTCTCCCTGGAGCACGACCTTCTAACTCTGTGTATCCTCTTTCAACGGCCAGCCTTAGCAAAGCAGCTGTAACCCTGGCTGTAATCCAGGCTTAACATAAGTAGCTTTTGACCGCCTGATACAATGACATTTTACACGGTTCTGTTGGATGACCTCTTTGCTAAGAGCCTGCTATTAAAATAAGCCACCATATGCAAAAGAGTTGCCCAGTGACACTTGGCCACGGTCCGGTCCTACATGGCATCCACAGTCCAGCTAATTCTTCCCACTACTTCTGAATCAAACATGTCATATAGCGATGGAACCAGCAATGTTGCAGAGGGCCCCTACAGTGAATTTTAATGGTGTCCAAGCTTCAATTCTTCATGCTTTAGTGTCCAAACACTCTTGCAGCTTAAGGACACTTGCATCTTACCTCTCTAAAGGCTTTAAAGCTCCCTCCAGAGCTGTAGGTATTATCTGACTCCCAGCCTGCCTAGAATTGCAGCTATTCATGAAACCAGCTCTCCCTACACTGCAAACCCAGAGACTCCCACATCCATCGGCATTTGCAGCAAGGCAATGGAAACGAGCTGCCTGAAGCTCATGGGATGTGGCAGAGGGCCTGAAGCAAAAGGCACTAGGTACAAATCTGAGCACCTGGAGACCACCTGGGACTGACAAGTATAAGCTGCCAATGTTAAGTCTCTCCTCTCTGCTCCACTGCAGCTAAAGAGCCCCTTGTTCTCAAGTGCCCTTGGGTCTAAGTCACTTTTAGCTTGGATTTCATGGATGAAAGGTCTTTTAAACCAAAAGTTTGTCTATTTTTTTTTTCAAAATTTCATCTATCAAATGATGGTATTAGCTCTTTCTACACTCTGTTTCCCCATAAAATCAGGACATTTCAACTAAGAGGTTAAATGAGGTTTGGATACCAACTAGAACGTGTTGACTTACATAACACCTCAAGTAAATGTACGTAGCCTGTATCAGTTGTCTGAAGGATACACATTCTGTGCCACTTACGCAGAGGTTATTAGTCAGTACTTGGCAATGCAGGGCAGGCTGAGGGTGTTTAATTGCAAGGTCACGCAATGCGCGAGCAGCTCTTTGCTTGCATGAGCAGTTGTGCCAGGGAGCGGTAATGCGGAGAGGCAGCAACCTGGGCTGCACTGCACTCCGAGCCTATTCCCCACCCAGCTACTTGGACATTAAATCTAAAAAACTACATAGATCTGAGGCTGCTTGCTTAAGAGGCACCCAGATATTTGCATTGATTCACTTATTGCAAGAGATGCACTGATAATCATCATGTAACTACATATCAGCTGCCTTCATTTTTTTCTCCCCCCATTCAGAGAGGGCACAATGAGAAATCATTAGTTTACCTTTGGCTTCGGTACAAAATAAGGCACTCTCTAAGGCAGGGACCGTCCTTTCCATCATGTTAGCAGAGCACTTACAGCAGTGAGGTCCTGGTCCAGGACTGGGGTTGCTAAGCAATATGGAAATACAAATAATAAATGAATAACAACCACCTGCAAAAGATTACATTCTGAATCGTACCTTACCATGAAAGCTTGTGTTTCAAATGTCATCTGGATTCACATTTGCTGAAATCAAACTAAAAGAGATGGAATGATTATTGTATAGAATATTTTCAGATACGTACACAATTTATTTCCCATTACTGTAATTCACTTCAGGGTTTGTTTCTTCTTTAAGGCATTTAAAGCACATAGCTCAATGGAATAAAATGGCTGGTTTACTTGTTACAGCACAGGCTTGAAACTGCTTAAGTATATTTTTCTGTCAGTGTGTATTTCCCATTCCCAAGGTTATTTAAGCTGTGGCTGTTATTCTGTGTACAAATGTGTTGTTAGCATGACTGATGTCAAAACAGCGTTCACATTCTACATCGCTGATTAAAGGCTGTTCATAAGAAATCCTCTTTGCAATGCACAACAATGTAAACACACCATACTAGGAAATCTCACAAAAGAAACTTCCCCTTCAGGCCACTGCTCTAACTGCTCTGCAGCTTTAGCAGTACATTAGTGCATCCCTTAGGAAGGCAGATTCCTTTCCCGAACACTTGGTCTGTTCCCCATTGGAAAGATTCCCATTGACTTTAATAGGCATACGGTTAGCTCTGCACTAAATCCCATGCTTCAGGCCAGCTTCGGGGCTGTGGTTGAATTGTACAGAGCATGAAGAAGGTCAAGGGAAAGCAACAGCATCTTCAGCTTTAGAAACATGTTATGTATGGAATTTGATCCAGTTAGTTAAATAAATAATAAATAAATAACCAAACAAATCTTTCTACATACTTGTCCATAGCTTCCAGACTAACACAAAAAAGCAGAGTTTATATTTGTTTGTTTTTAAGGTTTGTGTTTCCCCAGAACCTCGAAGAAAAGGCTCACTAGAATGGGATAGATCTTCTCACTGCACCAACAGAAATAGTTGTGGGTAAATCTCAAGCAAAAAGGCATCCTAGGCCATGGGGAGGGAGCAGTTCTCTGCTCACGGAAACTGGAGACAACTTCGGTGGTGACATGGGTCCCAAGATGTAAACAAGCAAACAAAACCCCCAGATGAAAGCGAGAACAGCCATTTCACTTGGAAATTATCACATCTGTGCAAACCATCATACTGACAGGGTAAAATAGGAAGTTCTCACAAACAAAACTAATCTGGAATCATTCTGGCCTCCGATGAAGTAGTGGGAACTTGGGCCTTCCCAAGCTCTTCCTTCTCTCCTGAGGCCCCAATATCACATCCCACTGCTGTCTCCCGCATCCCCTTCCCTTAAGGCTGCGCTCAGGAGCCACTGTCCACACATCTGCTTTCAACACAGAGCCATGGAGGAACTTGACTTATCTTGGCTTGCAGTGAACAGGTCTCAGCTTGTGCTTGCTGCAAATCCAAAGCTCTTACACACGAGCAGTAAACAAAGCAGTAATTTGTTAAGCAGCAGCAACTTAATTGGAAATCTGAGCCTTCGTCAAACATAATCCTGGCTGGGGATAAACATTACACTCAGCCTTTCTACCCCACTGGGGATATCCTGCATTGAAAACAAAGCAAAAAGAGTGAATTAACACAAACTGGTGTTGTTTTAAAAAAAAAGAAAGAAATTTCCATGTGGGCTCATGCCTGTGCAGGAGCTTGGCTTGGGAGGACAGGCAGGTAAAGCTGCAAGCACATACTGAAGTGGAAGCTTCCAGGGGAATAAGTTATATTTGGGGTTCTAGAGAAAGGACAGGAGGGAGGATGGAAGGAAGCATTGAAGAAACGAAGGAAAAAAGGACGGGCAGTGCAAAGGCAACAGTTAAAAATACTAATCCGAACCACAAGCCTGATGCTAAGCCTAGCACTCACTTCGTGAATGCGCTCTCTGTAACTTAATTATTAATTACTTACCAGATTCCACTTTGCATTATCACTTATACTCATGATCTCTCCATGGTTGAGGATTTATCTGCGCAATAAACATAACAGTGACAAAACAGAAATGAGGGCACCAGGGGAAAAGACAGATATTTGTTTTTCCAGAGATATTAAATATGCAGTTGGAGAGCTGGGAAGTTTCAGATGCATCTTGCTGAAGTCCTCAAGATAAGCGCTACTCAAACAGCAAATACGGATGAATACGCCAACACGGACTAACAGTTCATGTGAGCTGCTAAGGTAATGGAGCTCCGCCTGATATTATAACAGAACCCAGGAAAAGCACACGTATGGTAACCCAGGAAAGCAGACCCATCAAAACATCAATGGCTAAATATCTAGGCATCAGTTTTCAAACTGTCCAAGAGCTTTGAAAACTCCGTTCCTATTAAATTAATCCTCCAGATGTCTTTCTAGATCTTGGCCTTAAGTTTACATTAATACATACCACATTTTATAAAAACCTTTGGATAGTCTGCTTAAGAAAAAAAAGGTACAAAGTTGTTATTTGGCTTTTAAAGAGCAGGACGCAGAGTTATGTCTTCAGTGCCCACTGCTGTCTTAGCACATGAGGCTGAACAAGTTATCAGCTCCTTGATTCTGAGTATTATCGGTATTTACAACTAGGAAAACAACCCTCTCCGCTGGGATGATCCGAGGCTTCATTAAATGTTTACAAACAGTTTTAAAATAGTGCGATACAAATCTACATAAAAACAAAGGTAGTTTTATACAGCCCTTGGTTATGCACATACCTCTGGCACAAAGAAGAAGGACTGCTCTACAGATGTGTACTGACAGTACCATTAATTACTGTGAAGTGGCAGAGGAACACCAGACGGGAAGAAAAGATCCTTCAAAATAACTCCTAAGGAAAGCATAATGGAAATGGGATAAAGTATGACAGTTTAAAATACAAGTGCAGGAGCACCAAGGAAGAGGGCAATCTCTGTGGGCCCACTGATTACTGCTAAATTACAAGTCGTCAGCATGACAAAGTCAAAAGAAAGAGCAGAAGATACACCCAGTAAGTTATTGCTAGAGAAATAATGTCACTGTATAAGGTAATATTACCAGCTCAGGGAACTACAAATTGTACAAATGCACAAAGCATCACTGACCAAAAAAGATATGGCAAATAAGTTGTTCTCCGGGATAAACAAATAGTTGAGCTTATGTTACAAGTAAAATTTAAAAAACAGTTCAGTCCATCAGAGGTTGCTCTATATGATCTCTCCTAATCTCCTGAAAGATGGAAATCAGCTTCTAAACTAGGCAGCAACGTTTGCTCAAGAACAAATAGGGATAGATTCATTATGAGTAAATTCAGACTAGAAAAAAGAGGAGAAAAAAATCAAGCTATACTTGAAGGGCACTGTTCTGGAATTACCTTCCAATTAGTGCTGGAAGAGCAAGATGGGAACTGATGTTCCCTATGTAACACGGCACCTTTGACACGAGGTCTAGTGGTTCTAGTCCTGTGTGACAAAGCCTAGCAGCAGGTCCACACACTGACAGTGCTACAGAACTATTGGCTCCAAATTTAACAACAAAAGCCTAGCATTTAACAACTTTCCAGGTCTTGAGATAACCTATTTTAGTGAAGTCAAACAATTTCACTGTAGGAAGTCATGATGGAACAGATGCTCTTGGCAAAGAGCGTTACACTTCCCAGTGCTGGAATGAACAGGCTGATCTCCTACTTTATACATAAAGTTCCTTTTCCATCGTAGACTGAAATGTTTTCATTAACATACCCTAAATGCCACAATCTTATTCCTCCAGTAGTCTAAGCCTTCCACATTAAACTGAATTATCTGCTACAGTAATACACCTATCTTTGCTTTGACTTGCAGCAATGTAATCCATGCAGTGCAATCCTCTGCTGGGATCTTTCTGACATTCTTTATTACTTTTACCAAAGAATAAAAAAAAAATACTCTGATCTATAGATTTCTGACTTGATAAGTTACTCGTGCTTTAAAAACAAATACATCATCGTCTAGATTTCAGTTTAATGACACACCCAGCATCCATAACATTGCCCATAATTGACACAGTGCTCACATTTTCTACCATCATTTTTAATGTAGAAAATTAATTTGGAACCTCCTACAGGTAAATGACTCCAGACAAATTTAAGGGCAGAAGAAGAGCTCAGCCATAGCTCAGAGCACAAGAGGCAGCCAGGGATCAGCAACAACAGGACTTTCTGTCCTCAGCTCAGACTTCGCTAACCAGTGCCAAGGGATTCATGGTTTTGCAAGGATGTGGGTCATGGCTGAGGTGACACAGAGTCCTGCAGGAACCTGTAGGCAATTAAATTGGCAATGCAGTTGAGCGTCACCACAGGCAGGAAGAAGGGACCTGAACAGTGACAAGAAGCTACAGTCTCCCACAGGAAGGGATGACTGCTAATACAGCTTGTAGAATGCAATCACTAGAAAACCTCTTAAAAGAGGTCACTAGTTACTGAAATGGTGCTGGAGTACTTAATATAGAGAAAAAAAATAGAAAATAAACATGAATTCCTTTTACCATACTTTTCACTAAGCCAGATTCTCACAGAAATTCCTTTGGGGTCCCTAAGAGCACAAACAGGTAATCTGAATACACAGACGAGCAGCAATACTGGCCAACAAGATAATCCTCTGCTGACAACGATCCGAGCTATTCTGCTTAGCTAACAGCCAAAGACACTCACACTTTTGCAGAACTGCCTGAGGAAGCATCTGCTAAGACAGCAGAATATTGAATGCAACAGGACAAAAATACATCAGCCAAAGAAAATCTGACTCTTAATTTCAAAAACAGATGGGATCTCTTTAGCATTCCTCCATGAAGGATTAGGGAGCAGCAGGTAAACAGATCACAGCTGCTCAGGACACAATGGCAGGTATGTCACTTTTTGAAGGAGAAGAAATTGCCCCCAAGAAGTAATCAGCTGAAGGATGTCCCTCCCAATAACAGCTAGGGCACATCTGCAAATGCACTTACCAGGCTCTGTAGTCTGCTATAGAGATCACTGAAAAATCCCCCAAGTGAAGACTAAATGTCCCACGGGTGACGGTAACTTGAAAACCGTTAACGTTTCAATACTAAGCAGACAAGAAGAGTCTTAAGGGCTGCAAACTGAGACTGCAGTGGCAGATAATACACTAACATCCTGGAAACATCCAAGTTCCACATGAAGCTCCAGAAAGATACCCAAATTAGGAGTCAAAACTATTGCCCCTGCTGGGACACCATGCATGTGCTCTACCTGAGGAAGAGCGAGTGATGTGGCAGGGGCACAGGGCCCTTTTCCTCTCATCTGGAAGGGCACAGTGCCCCCTCTCCTTGATGTCATTTCTCTTTACATATATAAATCTGTTCTGACCTTCAGAATTCTGGTAAGCAACAACTTTCACTAAGTCACCTCAAAGCAGAACTTCCTTTCTCTAACACACTGTTCACCTGTGACTGCCTTACCAGAATGTGCTCTTATGAACATAGGAATAAGCATAAAGATAAAAAGGAAGAACATGCTCTCATTGCTGGCACATGTACAGTACTTAGTCAAAAAGAAAAGCATATTAGATATAAATACCCATTCCACGACCAATATTTCCATGACAGAGTTATACTTAATTATATAGTAAAACGGGAATTATGCTGTAACATCAATTGGGCAAGAAACAATTAAATATCAGTTTGTTCTACAGAGACAAATTAAGTTTGCACCACAAAATGAAATTACAACTATCATATATGACATACTAATACAAAATGTCATGCGTCCTAAAACATGAGATTCTATCATGTTAATTAAACCAAATACAGTATTTAAGAGAATATCAAGAACTCATTTACAGAAAATATTTCCATAGAACTCAAGTGAATTTGCATAGACATAAAGGGAAAGTGTTATAAAAATGAACTGATATCTAGAAAACATGTAGCAGTGGAAGACTAAAGAAGCTCAGTCTTGAGCAAAAGTTCTTGAGATGACTCAGTTACAGCATTGAAGCCACACTGAGTCAAGAGAATATTTTAAAGTAGACCAATCAGGACCTAGTAAGTGTAAATGAATTTAGAAAAAAAAAATCACATTAGAAAACAGCACAAGCTGATCAGTAACTATTCACCAGGAACAAACTGCTGGAGAAAATAATGGCTTTAACACTGGCGATGCCTTCTCAAAAAACACTATTTAACCTCAAAAGCATGGGGTAGTCCAGGAAATGGAACTTCTCACCAAAGTGGCAACTGAGGTTCTCCAGTGGGTTCTGTGGGGACATTACCACTGCATCGAATGACCTACGAGCAGAAAGACACAGTCTGCAGTCCCTCCATCTGTCTTTAGATGCGTAACTCAGATGGCTAGGAATGTATTTCCCGAAACCTATACACAGATAACAAAATACTGAAATAGTTCACTCTTTCAACAGATTTTCCTACTATAAATGGAAATCCTAGCAGTCAATTTAAGTCATATGTTGGTTTAATCTGTCAAAATGACTCTTACTTTCCATTGCTCAGATTCAGAAATCTTAAGGAAATGATAGGCCAAGCTTAGGCACTGCAATTAGCTGGGATGTACCTAGGCCTTGAAGTCTGTGAAATAGTACAGCATCCTCTGTTTTGAGGAATGAAAGCTTTTAAAAAATATTACTGAATGATCTAATTAGATGAAATTCAGTTTTAATACTAGGAAATTCCCATGTATCAATAATCTTCATTACTCCAGCCTACGGTGCTGTAAGAAGGAAAACACTGCTACATGAAGTTCCTGAAATGCAGAGAGCGCTTTATGGTGACTGCAATGCACTCAGATCCTCTAAGAAAGGTTCTAATACTATGTCACTTGTCTCCAAGAATAACAAGCAGGAATTTACTTTGGAACCCTGCTGCCAAATTGCCAGGCATGAATTGTGGAATGCTTCTGTCTCCTCACCTTCATGGCAAGCACAGAAAACTGTCTCCTACTTGCATAAAGGAGAAATGAAAAAGGGAGATCAGGAAAATAGAAGCCTGCGAACACAGGGAAAATCATCAATTTGTGGATTTACATGGAATAGACAGATTTACATGGACTGACAGAATAATGGTAAATTATATCTAATAACATACAGCTACATAACTGCATTAGAGTTCCTGACTATCAAAGAAAATGCTGATTATTCTACTTGTTAAAGGTTAAATTCTTGGCACGTAAGAGTGATTGGACTTTTTTAATTAATAAAACTTCTCGCTGATTGAAACCTTAAATGCCAGTCAACCTGCTTGAGATTTTGCTATTTGGCTACTGACTTAATCTAAATTGCATAAATTAGTTCTCCGTGGGAAGGTAAAAAGGCCTACGTGACTCCACAACGTATTCCTAGACATCCCGTGTCATCAGGCACTCAACGCTACTCCTACCCTACTGAGGGCACCAAACCCCACTTGGTCACCTCTGCTGATAATCAGTCTATCCCATAAAAGCTAAATCTTTCTTTAAAAGAGTGAAAGCCCGTGCTCAGTATAAAAGATGCACAAACACCAACGAGCATAATTTCCCAGGTTTCACTGCACTTCCAGCACTTGTTATGCTACAATGAAAGCTAAGACCTCTCCCTTAGGTTTTCCGTAATTTTGCATTGATTCAGTAATTTCAAAACATCAAAGACTAAAATTTAATATGAAAGTAGATAGCCTGATTTATTAAAAAAACATGCTTGTAAGGGTTTAGAACTGTTAAACTTCCAATAACCAGCTGGTAACAACACAGAACATAATGCTATTCTGCAACTGGTGGGGGAAGCCATTTCCCTAGTAGGAAGACATTTTCTAGCCATAAGGCAGTAAAAAAACCCCAAATTCCTCATGCTCAGCTGCTTCTTCCTCTCCCCCTAGACCTGCTTTCACCTCTGCTCTGACTCAGCCATAACAGAGCTTTATCTAATTTCACAGGTGTAGTATTTTTATCTTTACAATAACCAACTGATGCTGCAGTGACTTTACCACAGACTCAACAAGTGAAAATCTAATGCACAGAATGAAAATTCTTGTTCAAATAGAAACAGCAGAAATAATTGCAAATAATTGCAAAAGTAAAGCAAATGAACAGCCAAGCAAATTAATTTCTTTTTGAATCATCGTTCCTGTTTTCCAAGTCCAAATGATGCTCTATTCCTATTCAGGAAGCCTGAGGGGATGAAAAAGTGTCCAAGATGGTGAAATTAAAAATTAGCTACTGAGCATGAAACATGCAATAATTGCATTTCATAACATTTTTATTGCCTCAATGTAGTATGAATCACTTCACAATTCCACAGTGTTATGATGAAAAAAATGACACCAATAAAGCCTAAACGATTAATGTTATGACTTCATCAATCCCAGACTAAAGGCATGCATAGAATGACAAATATTTTCAAGAACACGTTTTGGAAACTATTGTCTTACTGTGAAGAAACACAAATTTCATTTTTACAGATGTCTGAAAAGTGGCCATTTTCACATCAGAAGATGGAATATTGAAATAATCCTTAATATGAGTTCATATGAAAGAATCTTGCTTTCTCTTTGAAAAACTGTCCAAGCTTTGTTTTCTCAAGAGTTACAAATGGAGCTAATACACACGAAGGCTGCAGCTGCCAGGGCTGAATTAGTTCAGCACATTCTCATTCCTTTGAGGCTTTGTGTCAGGACAGTATCATTTCAACAACAAACTACACTTACCTTGACTTTCTAAAAAGCCTACAATTTTTGGCATGAAGCTGAATTAGCTTCACAATTTCAATAAATATGGAAAAAGTTCAATTTTTTGACATTTAAAACTTTCAAAAGGATGAGAATCTACACTTAAAGACAACAAAGCAGCCGTGTAGTAATCCATCAGATACAACATCAAAGGTACAGGGCAAGGAAGCTCTCTCCTGCAGAGTGACTGTACCTTCTTTTGACAGCCATGCTCAATAGCTACCCAAATACAACCTCATAAATCCCTTCAACCAATCGTTCAACTTGGACGTGACTAAATAAATACGAATTGTAGTCTATATCAACACAAAACAAACAAACAAACAAACTTTCATCTCTTTAAAGCATCTCTAAATCCAGACTTGTTCTGTAATGGTCCAATCTGACTATTTTTTTCCTCTCCTTAAGAAAAAGGAAATATGAGCTTGCTTTTTAATTGAGTTGCTAGGCATCTCGACTGCGGTATTAAAACCTCTGTTCTGATTCTTTCTTTAATATAATAGCTCATTTCCCTTATAAAATCATTAATGGAAAATAAAGATCTCTTTGTTAACTCTAATCTTGCTTCCTTGCAAGTGTGCCAGAGGCACTTTAATATGGATCAAGTCATGAATATTACAAATTACAGTGGCAATGTGTGGCAACAAAGGACTCAAGAGTTTTCATATACACTAATAACTTCTTCTTTCTTCAAGGAGAAAGGGTAAAGAGCATGCCTTGATCTTTCTGGACAAAACAAAATCAGTTACTCTTCTCTCTCTTTTTCTCTGATACGTCTAAATCCCAGTTTACCCAATGAAATAACAGCACAGCGCAAATGATGAACATGATATAGGATGTAATAAAACTTATTTCACTTCATGTCGAAATTCCCTACTGTTTCACGTGATGGATAGATATGATAAAGTTAAACTACAATAGGACAAAGTTAGTAGGCATTAGTTTTGCATAAAGGTTCCTCCAGCAGATTTATGGAAGGTGCACTATGAACAAATGAGCAAACCAGAACTATGCACAGACAGGCACAATTACAGAAGAATTAATGTACCAGCAAGAATAGCATTGACCATAAACGCAATATAAAATAATGAAATTCACAGTAAATTTGGCAATAAGTACTTCAACTCAGAAAAGCATACTCTGTCAAGTGTACATTCTTCCTTGGATAACATTGGAAAACATGACGACTGTGGCCTTTTTGCCTATTTGAAGCATAAAGGCTGGGAAAGACTTGCAGATTTTACACAAGATTCACAGAGAAGGAAAAGAGAAAGAAGAGTAATGGCAATTTTTAAATACAAAAACGTTATTTGTATACAACTGCTATCCACTGCAGCCCCTAGACTCCTTGCCTTACAGCTACAGTTGGTGCAAAACTGTGAAGAAGTGAATACTCCACTGAAACTCTGCTTAAAGAGCTGCCTACTGGTGCTGGGGTGACAGAAACTCCCGGGAAAATGTGAATAGAGATTTCAGAGATACTTTCTCCTGAAGAAAAAAATAAAATACTCCTGCAATGCGCAGCATTTACATTTGACAGGACAAACCTGTCAAAAAGAAACCCTAAAAAGATCTTGCTGGTTTTGCAGAAATATCAGGAATCTCAAATATGGTGGGATACAAGCTACAGTTCTAACTAATTAAATTCTAATCTGCCCTTTTCAGGTATCATAAAGCGCTATCTCAAATAGGCTTATGCTATACTCATTTTATTAGAAGTGCAGTGCTATTTTCTCATTAAAGAATCTGTTATAGTAAAAACATGTTAGCACTAAAGCCATAAAAGACTGAGAAAAATGGATATTTTTCCTAATTTTGCTTTAAAAACCATTGCACGTTCACAAGTCTTTGCCTGAAATATGAGATTTGCTCTTTTAAGTGTTTCTTCAACGTTATCCTTATTTTGTTCTTTAATTAATAAAGGGATACACACACCAACATTAAAACCACTAATTTACTATTTGGCATCCCAAATTAGGGAGCATAAACATTTATGTGCTTCGTTAACCAGTACCTAAGAACACTCTGAAATAAACAGAGGCAAGCCAGACTGCCGAAAGTGCAGTTTCAGAATAAGTGTAAGCCATTGCAAAGACACTCCTCTTCCTGTTTCCAACTACAGAATTTTCACTATCTCTCTTCTACTGCCACCAACCTCTATGAAACAAATCTGAAAATCTGTAGCACATGACAAATCTGCTTAATCCAAAGAGGCAGTTTAAGGAAAGGGACATGGGGCTACGGGCAGAGAAAGTGCGACAAACTCTCCTGGCAGGACTATGTACTTTGGCTTACGTCAGTCAACAAGTTGCACCCTGGAAAGGATTAAACAAATATTAGTGTTCTGGATTAGGACATCATTTCAGCACATATGGCACTATAGGAAGAGAAAACAAGCTCTTTTCTGTACTCCTATTCATTCTGAAACAGGTATGAAAGTTAGCACTTCTCTTCCTTCCAATGCATCCCTTCAAAGGATCCTTGCATTGCTCCTTTCAAATCATCAGAGAGGACATTTATAATAACCTTAACATTTGAATACACTAATGATAAAGGATGATTATAAGAAATTTTAAATTTCTCCAGGTACAGGAAGCAGGATTTCAGCAGCAGAAATGGAATAGATACTGATACTCTAGAAGAAAGGATCCAAAACGCAGATAACCAAACCTGTGCATGGAAAATAAAGGGAAGGTTAACTTAGATTTCCAGTATAACAAATCTTCGAGATTGATCAGATATTATTCTTTCTCTTTTAATTTATCGTTCCCAAGTTCTCTCTTCAAGCCTTATTCTCAAAACCCTTCACAAAACAAGGCATAAGGTTATTTTCATTCCATTAGAAAAAGGTGTGAATCAGACCCAAAACTAATTATTCTGTATGTCGCTGCATCACACAAATCAAGTCTAAACTCAACAGAGAAAATGATGTTCTTCTATGCTAAATTTGTGCTAATAACATTCATTGTTAGCCCATGGATTCCGAGGAATTGGTATTAAGTTGTATATTACACATAATTTGCATACAATGACAATCTTTATATGTTTTGAAAATGCAAATAACACTAAGAATACAGTGCTTCAACTACAATACAGCCAAACTAAGCAGCTTTGGAGCAGAAACAAAAATCTGAGAGGTGCCTTTGTGCCCCAAAATAAATCTTTTTTTATGATCTTACAAGTTACAGCTTTAGGTTTGTGGATTTTTTTTTTTGGTTTCAAGTATGACACTAATGGCGATCAAGTTATCCGAGATAATAAGTGAAAAGGCAGCACTGTTTGTGGGTTTTTGACCAAATATATTGTAAGAGATTGAAACAAAGTTTTATAAAAACAAATGATTAAAATTTCAGTTCAGAAAGACACTGTGTAAAATACAATAAAACCCTTTTTAATATCAAAGTAGATTTTATACAGATCTTTCTAAGCAGATGTTTACTACAGCCCAGTCTCACTACCTCCAGTAAAACAAGACGTAGGTAAAAAGGGTTGGTGTTTGCAGAAATACAACCTATATACAAAACTGCAGGTAACATACTGCAACTCATTGGAAAAACTTGGAAAAATCCACTCTGTTTCACTGTGAGTGGACTTATAATCGATCTTATATCATTTAAAATCAGGTTACACAATAGAAAGGCTTATCACAAAACAAAAAAAGAGAATGAGAGTCACCCTTAAAGTCAGATTCTCCCATCAGCAAAAATCAGCACGCAAACCAAAAAACAACGCTTAAGTAAAACACTAAGACTTTTATGAAAAATCCAAAATTTATTGCAAATTGTACTTTGCACTTTCCCTCCTTTCTTCATTTTTACATGATTTATTGATATCCATGATTTTTTCACAGATGTACTTGTTGACTTTGGAGAGTCTCTGTGCAATTTCAGTTTCATCCACAGTTTCTTGTGCTATTCTATCATACAAACATTCTGAGGAGAAAAAAAAAGAACGAAAGAGCAATTAGGATATTTTTAGAAAAAGACCATAGCCCTCTGTTGGCCTCACAGCCCAACAGACAGCAATAAGCACTGTGTATATTTGTTGCAGCACAATGGAAGCTTTCACTGACTCATGAACTATCTTTGTTAGAAGCAAGATTTTTCACCAGGTTTGAATTTTTTGTATGACAAACTCTCAGTTTTGCTGAGACGACATGAACAGGCTTTCTACATGGAAACAAGGCTAAATTCAACCTTTTAACAGTGTCAGTCTTGTTTGCCTAAATTTTCTATTTGTCTTTATCACCTCAGATTTAAGGATCTTCCTCCAGGTGTAGGGTATCCCTAGAAATGTTGTTATCTAACATTCCCTATGAGTCACTCTTTCCATCAAACCTTCAAGACAATAAATAAGTGGTATTAGGAGACAACATTAATTTAATAAAAAGATATAAAATTGTATAATGTACATTATAGTGTCTGCATCTTTACTGCATGTCCCACCCCTGCTCTTTGTACTTTGCACTACTAGTATCTGGAGCAAGACTCATCTTCTCGTGTGTTTGCACAACGTGCTTTGTAGAATTGAACGGAATCTCAAAATCCATGAACTAGTATCAACAAAGCAGTGAGTACAATGAGGGAAAACCCGGCTCCCCACAGTTGGTAGCTCTGCACCATGTAAGACCCAGCACATGTTACTAAAAGCAGAGATGGGGCAACACATCCAGCTCCCTTAGACATTAGATACAGGCAAGTTTTTTTCTTTTTTCTTTTTTTTGTATAATCAGGAGAATGCATTTTGTTGTATAGACTACTAGTAATAAATAGCTCCCAAGATTGATTAAACAAATTCTTTTCTGCTTTGCCTAGTAATCTATTCCAGTAGCCATTTATTGCTTCATATAGAGAAAGCCACAGAGATTATCACTTAATTAACATGGTTTATAACATTTCTAATGCATCGTATTAAAAAGTTATGAAAGTTAAGTACTATGCATGCTTTGTAGTTCATTTTGAAGCCTCTCCAAAGTTTTATAAAAGGTTATTTTGCATTAAGAAGGTTTATAACAGTGTTCACACATCATACTTGTTATAACTTCTTTATAATATACTACACAATGGGGATTTTTTAAGAAGCTAGACAAATCAGACACATTAAAAGCTAATACTGACATTCAAAAATTTAAATAAGTTAGTCCGTGTCCACAGAAAAATGAGAACATCTTGAAAAATGTGAATTTTATATTGCAAAATATACTGAAAATAAAATAAATAAAATCAATCAACATGCAGCTTGATAGCTGGAATGCAAATCATCAGTAAACTATGACTTGAAATATGATCCCTAGGAAGACACATGTCACTGAGAACCTGAAGAGACACAGTGTGGTTTTAGGGCGTAAATTTTTACTACAACAATCTCAGGAATACTCCATAAAGTTTGTGTCAGATAAACCTGGGGAGCTGAGCTTCCTGTAAGATGCAGGCTGTGTTACTAGCTTATCCCAGAGAAGAAATCACTCGATAGAACTTATACATCATCTGTGTCTCTAAAAGTCAAGGTGATCCAGACAGATACATGATGCTTCTTTCGCTTCCTAATCTTTCATTTCTGTGAGGGGCTAAAGAGGCAGCAACTCAGTAGATCACACAAGGGGGTTGGTTCAGGGACTTCAAAGAGTGATTCGGAGGTTCCACCTCATCTTTTAGGGGGCATAGAGATACCCTTTCCTATACCTTTATTTCTTGATGTGACGCCTGATCCAAGATCTTGGCCAAAGAAATTAACTTGGTAGTATTTCACCATTTACTACTTCGTTCTGGTTTGTGTCTCCACGTCTCTTTAATTGGATGACTTGTCAAGGATCACTTCCAAAGCTTCAGAAAACACTGCTGGTGAAATGGGGCAAGACCTGCTATCAGAGGTGCAAGTGTCACAGTGCAAGGTAACACAGTGCAAAACGACACAAGGGTGGTTATGTGCTACCCAGTACTGCTGATCGAGGCAGTCCATCTGCTGCCCTCCTGTTGCTGCTAAACACCTACCTACCTGTATGCCTTGAGTAAAAGACACATTTGGAAGAGAAATACAGAAAAGCAGGAGTGGAACAGGAATTAAAAAGGAGAGAAAAAACAAACAAACAAAAAAAAACCTAACGAAGGTAAATGCTGAGGAATGCAATTCAAGGAAGAGGAAAAACGGAGGACTTCTTACCACGTACCTGATGAAGACCACTCCCAAGCTCACTCTAGTCAAAACATGATAAGTTAGAAGAAAACTATCATTCAAAAGATTTAAGCGGGCTGGGTATGACTGGAGTCCAAGAGGAAACTCCCCTAGAAGCAACTCCAACAGCAATGTTTAGGAGCAAAAGCCTCCAACGGGGCACTGAGAAAGGTGGTTGCAATGGGCCAGGAAAGGCGCTTTTTGTGACTGCCTGCAAGTGTGCAAGCTGTACTTGGGGTAGCCAACTCCCTCTTGTCTTAGGAGCTGAGGGGACAGCCACAGCCCCAGACTACAATTCTTGCAGGGTGAGCGAGGATGCGCATACCTACTGGTGCTAGGATCGTGCCAAAAGGTCCCAGGCAGAACTACAAAATCAGTATGGAACAGCATGTGCTTCCAAGTTTATTTTTGAAGCAGATTAGTTAAAGAAAAAAAGAAAGAAAGAAAAAGAAAAAATATCTTTTACTTTTCTTACTCTGTAAGAAGTAAGCAGTAGTAAGAAGATCACTTTCTTTCTCCCCACCCAACACACACATGCACACATAAGAAGGAATCATATTTCCTGCTTTCAAGGCAGATTACAAGAGTTCATAGTTTAGAGCATAGGGCAACTAAGAACAGGAAATACAGAATAATGCAGCTCACTGAAATTGCAGAAGAAACTTTAAGGCGACTTCTTTCAGCCTGACTGGAATTTAGGCTGAACACAGAAACTAAAAATCCAATTGATGTGTATTCCATGAGGAACTGACTCAGTTTTGACTTAAAAAGAATCCTGAAATGCCAAAAGAGATAGAACTGAATGTAAAATACAAGCACAATGATACAAACGGACTGATATCTCCATTCATTTTAGATAAAGGATAGGGCCTGCTTGCTCTCCCCAAGTACTACATAGTGCAAATCTGAGTCTATGTAACTAAGTGTTGCATGTTCTCTGCCAGATAGGTCAGCAATTTGCACTTCCTATTCAAACTACCTTTTCTACTAATCACATTTTCTCCACTCTGGCTACTAATATTTCTCTCCTTTGCAAATACATATTTTTAAAGTTGGTGCTGTAATGGTCTCTGTGCCTCACAGGAGAGTTGGTTATATTCTGCATAAAAGAATGTGGTAAGATTACTCTCAGGCTGGAAAAGGCAGTGTATGCAGTTAAATCATCATCTTGCAAAAGTAATTCCAGAATAAGGTGCTGCTCTCCAGACTCACAGTCCTGTCTTGCAGGTGGTTTAAAATGATGATCTTCTTGAATCTTACTGAAATCAAGGTACAACTCTCCGCCTGTAAAGGCTTGCACTGCGTCCAGCTATTGCAATGTGTCTTTTAATCTTTTCTCCTGGATATGTATGCACTTCAAAGATGCAACAGCAGCTTTAATTACACTTTTTAATTAGTTATTTTTATACGAGCTGAAAAGAAGCATCTTTCAACTCTATGATTAATGGTTAAACTCCAAAGAAGGAAGCAAAAGTTTTCAAATAACCTACCTCTGACAATGCTTAATTTGTGAGGTGAGAGAGGTGGCTTGGGAACGGCATCTTTCTTTTTTTTGGTTGCAACTCCTGTGACACTTCTGTTCTTGAGAACATCTGTTCCCCAAATCATAACCGCTAGATTTTTTGTGTACTTTGAATCTCCTTGTGTTACTTGCAGCTGGTGCCATTTCTCCTCATCTACCCAAATTCCACTGCCAAGATGGACCTAGAAAGTAGTAATAATAACAACTTATCTATGGTATACAGCACACAACAGTATCCAAGTGCTATAGGAACATTAGTATTAGGTACTATAATAACAGTAATTAGGGTTGAACAAATCCATTTTGCCTATTTCTGAATCTCCTCCAACTCTGTGGTTCAGGGAGTTCAAGTCAACCTCATATATTACACAGTTCCTCTTTCTTTTGTTCTCAATTCTTCTTACTCTCTACATTTTTTTTTCCTCTCCCTTCTCCAATATAGTATCTCCAGAGAGGCTATGGTTGGGAAGAGAAATAGAAGAAAGAAACAGTAAATACACAAAGTATTAAATAGCTATGCACAGCATACAAACCAAGCAGTTGTGCCAACCTAATTTAGGAATAGGAGAGAAAATACTCTCTTTAATACGAGGGTTTCCTTTTGGCTGCAGCAGACTCAGCTACCCAAAGCATGTTCAGAGGGCAACAGTGAGGGAAATGCTGCCTAAGTCAAATTCTATACCTGTTGGCAGAATTCATCCTGATGCTTTGAAATATCTAGAAGGATAGAAGGCATTTTGACAGCTCCAATATCAGCAAAAAAACAAGAGAGTTTGGAAGTTCTAAAAAACTCCAATTCCATTGGGAAGTTTGCACATTGCGAAGTCTGCCCAGATGAATACTGCTTTGTGGGAAGGCTACAACACTGCTGCAATGCTACAAACTTTCCCCTATTCAGACAATGTTGGACAGAGTTATTCCATTAAGGCAGTAAATTTGGCTCAACAGACACTGGGAAACGCAGCAAAAAGCCAGAGGATAATGCACAATCTAGCTATTCTAACCACAGGTAAGACTTTGGTGCACTGGAAAAGGTCCAGATAGAATTTATTTTCAGATAATTCTTTAAAAGAAGAGCAAACCAACCAAACAAATGTATAAACTGGATTCTTATATCCAAAATACAGGTTTCACAAAATCTGATTAGAGTTGTTTCTCTTTTTTCACTATTAGTAAAATGTTACTTCTTCTTTATTATATTTTTAAAAAAATCTATGACAAAGGTATACTGGAGAATTTACTTGGCTTAGTTGTTTTGCTCTTAGTGTTTTGTACCTACAAGGATCTGAGCGGTACCACATAATTCACATTAAATTCACTGAAAATTGGAGAAAGCTACTGGAAAAAATGTATAAACCTGTATTTTTACTGCCTTTATTTAACTAAACTTCCATTTTCCTTTAAATGGAAAGTTTACTTAATTATTATTGAGATATAGCCTCAAGATTTTTTGTTGTTTTGACAGCATATTTCAAAAAGAAGTTATTTAGAAACTGAAATACAAAAGTATGAATGGTCTGGCTATCAGCTACCTCATAAAAAGGAATGAAAACCAACTTCCTCAAAATATAAAAACAAAGCAATTGCCTCTCCTGCAGAAATTTCTATACCAAGAAAGTTCTAAGAGGCTTTTCACAAGTCCACATGGTATCTCAATTTCATAACAGACAGAAATGGAACTAGCAATGAGCACAACATGAGCAGCCTTTTTATTCTGTCTCTGTTGTTGAGCCTCTTCATAACTGCTTTAAGAATTTGTGCACTTTTGGTGCTCTCAATGTATTTTGAAAGGCAATTTCTTGTGCGAGTGAGCAGTCCACTCAGAAAACAATCACCTTGCAGATTTTTATCTTAGTTATTTTTGTTCTGATCTTGGAAAAGTCACCTCTACAAACGAGTATAACAGTTACGTAGAAAGTAACTAAAATTAGAAGCTTTGTGACATGCTACATTTTGGATTTCTGCATTCAATTAATACTAGAGGTTGTTCCATTTAATCAAAAATCTGATGCTCTTTGTCAAGATTAGGGCTTGTCTTTGCTGAAGATCACTTAGACTCTTAAGCTACAGAGCTTCATTTGAAGTTCCTTTAAAACAACAAGTTATAGCAGAAAAAAAATTAACATTCCTACTTCAAACAGACCAGCTAGTCTTTGAACAGGCTTCATTTATTAAAATCAAGTCATCATTGCCATGAAACACCTAAGGTAACAGCAGCTCCATGACAGACAGCCACAGCAACAGCAATCTTATGTTTCTTTGCTATTTCTAGCACCCCTAGGACAAGGAACTTTATCTTCCCAAGTCTCAGTTTACTCCCTAGTACTCCCAAAGCTACGGGAAGCCCACTGTATTCCAGATTTGGAAGTACTTTCTTTCTTGCTGGATGGGACAGGCCTTTGGCTTGATGAAAACAACAGGAACTTTATTTCAGCAGCTGCAGGATTAACCTTCAAGCATAATGCAACAAAAATGGGAACAAATTCCAAGCAATGCTCACTGCTGTAACTGTACTAACACATGCAATACATTTAAACATATGTTAGAAGTTTTTTTTCTTTTTTCTTTTTTTTTGAAATGAATGCCATTCTTTTTCAGTAATTCCATTCCATCTCCAGAGGAGAGAGATTTATCTGATAGGAGGGAATCCTACTAAGATCAAATCCAAAGTATAAGGTTTCTAAACCACTATGTAGCAATGCACATCAATACAGGATTAATGAAAGTAGATGAGATGCACCTTGAGATGGCTGAAAGCCCCCAAAATAGGCAAATGTAGAAACCAACCTACATTACAAAAAGGAAGTTAAAGCAATTTTGATACCTGTCAAGACAGAGAAAACTTCTGCAATATAAACACAAAGAAGCTGGCAGCAATGGCAGAAGAAATAAAGGTGTGGAAAAGCTACATGCAAATATTTAAGGAGGTGCCCTATTCCACCTACTGCAAACATAGTAAGTTTTCATTGACAATAAAATACATAAAAAGTAAAGGAAGTATGTTAAATGTACTAGGCAAGAAAAGCTACCTGAACCAAATATCTGTCAGATTGCCCAAATAACACCATTTGTCACATACATTTTGTCTGCACAATAATTATGTCAAATTTATCTTCAACACACAGACATTTGTGTACTCAGTATTGTAACACAGATATGAAAATGTAGTATTTCATGCTACTCCATCACTAATTCTGCGGTATGTCAGGACTGAAATGGAAATTTTCTCCTAAAAGGTTCTCTGATTGTGGTGCTGAATGCATATAGAGCCTGACACTCAAGATCTGCACAGGCAATTCTGAAGGACACGGGGTTTTTTTACAAAAGAAATACTATGTTTAATTTAATGATAATAGCAATAGCCATAAAAGCAGCCCTGAGTGGATGACTAGATAGTATGTTAAACATGTTGGAGTCTCAAAAAACTATTAGACAGGCGTTGATAAACTGCAGCTGGATGGTATTTCAACAAGTCCATAAAAGCATCCAGAAAGTAACACCATTTTAATGCAACTCAATGGCAACTTTCCCACCAAACCCAAGGGAACTTGTTTCATTCCAGAGTTCAGAATTACCCACTAGGCTCAAAAGCAACCTAAGTGGGAAGGTTTCTCTGCAACAGGTGTAGAGCACACTGAAAATATTAAAGCTATTTTATTTAGATATATTTCCATCATATAGAGTAATGGAACTTTACTGACTTGGGTATATATTCAGTGGATTTAAGTACGTCACCAATTTAAGACACCAGGAATGTGCTAGTGCATTCATATTTACTAGCTGTATTTGTTGTCTGGCACAGCACTGTCATCACTAAGGATAATTTCCAATGCTGTTTGTATTTGTGCACTTCCATCATTCTCCTCAATGGAAGAACATCACTTCACAAAAGCTGAGTTTCCTATAGGCTACTAACCTTGCAACAACCCCAAGTTCATGAAAATTCTGTAAAAATATCACCTGAAGAACATTTACAAACTATTCATGCTATATTTAATTTAAAGTACCTTTCCATTCTCGAGAATATACTTGTCCATTACTGGAACAGGGGCAGGATAATACGTTGATGTATTTGCTTCCTCACTGAAGGTCTTCTGTACCTCAGGTTCGGGCTCAATTGATTCTGGTTTTACTTTTTCAAGCTCAATGGCAGGTCCTAGACAGTTAAGAAAAAAGAGCTGTCTGCTATCCCAGAGAACATGAAATCAATCACTTCATCACCCGTGGTTAGCATAAAATAGCACATTAGTCATGTTCATTTTAAAGTCAGAAAGGGTTCAACCCAAAATCCTACCTCTGAACATCAACAAATAAAAGCTGGATCAGTAATTTGGTCTTGTAAACATTTTAACATGCTTCTTTTTAATTTGTTTAATTTTATTCTTCTTTCATACGGACAATTACAGATATGGGTAAGACTGCTTCAATGCACATTAAGGAAATTACACTATAGCCACATTGCCTTTATAGACCAGAATCAACAATAGTAATTCTTCAAATAAGAATTACCACATAGCTACTTATAAAACTATATAATTTACCAGGGTAATCATAAAATTACCTATTTAATTAGATAAAAATCATTTTAAAATGTCTTTAAGTGCAATGGACATATTAAAAATATTGATGATGTGCAGAGACGCTATAAAGAAAACAGGCATAAGCTACTTATGCTGAAGTATCATGCACAGAAAGCATATCCAAAGTCAAAAAAAAAACAAACATACATTAGGATTTTGATTGTCCAATCCATCCACCATACTGATTTTTATTTTAATGTAACCAAAAAAATAAAGCATAGCTTAAACAACAGGATATGATTAAGTATATGTTTGAGGCTCTAAAGGAACATGGTTTTGTCAGTCATTGGCTTTTCTCTTCCAGGCAAAATTTATAATGTTCCTAAAAATGTAGAAGAGTAAAATAAAACAATCTGTGAACTGCATTTTATGACTAATTTTAATAGACCAGGAGCCTAGGAGGAGCATAAAGGCCCCAAGCCTATAGTCACCTCTTTCTGAACCGGTCTCTAAGCTGACAGTAAGCTCCAATAGTCTATGAAGCTCCAGGTGGGGATGGCAGTTTGTTAACCGAGCAGAAGTGGTGAGCTTAGGCCTGGGCCCAGCACTAGTCACACAGTTCCAGGAGCTATAAGGGTAACTCACCTACTTGCAACACTACAGTGTGCCAGGTTGGTGCTGAGAGTGCTGCAGTCCAACCTTGACATCGTCAATAAATGACAAGATAATTCAGTAATCGTTTCACCATCACGGATGGTCCCAGCTCAGTGTTCAGACACTCAGACCAAGCCCTGAATTGATCTAATGCTGTACATCAACCTGTGGCATCAGAACTTGTGTGTGTTGAGTTACATACCTTAAATATTTCCTGTATATGGAATACCCAAAGAATCTCTTCCTCCTGCACTGTGTGGCTTCATTTACAGATAAAATAGGAGCAATGTTTCTTTCGTTCTCAGTGATGACATTTGGTTATAGCTCATTCTGCACCTCCCCAGCTAGCTAGGTGTTCTTAGCTGACTGTTACTTGAGACACTCAACAGGAACTGGAAGCTCTTTAGACAACTCGGACAATCCTACACTGCAGTGCCATAGACAATTTCTTAAGAGTGAACATGGTATAAACAGAGAAACCACAGAAAACCAGCATTTACATTATAGTATCACAGTTCTCTTAACAAGTACTATCAACATATAGGAATAGTAAGGCGAAAATTGATTCAACTTCAAACTTGACGCTGCAATCAGATGCAGCCGGAGGTAAAAACCTTGACCAGTTAAATGATTTAAACTCTTTGGGTCGGCACACCTCCACATGAAGACATGTTAGGTAATTGCCAGTGCGATCTTAGGATGCAAAAATGAACTCTGAGCTGTTATTATAAGAACACACTCTTAAGCAAAGTGCTATTCTGAGTTTTCTTCAAATGAAAGCATCTTGCAGTCTGAGAGACAGTTTGAGGAAGATCTCTAAGTACAATTACTTCTTCCTAAAAGGAAAAGTGTATTTCAGTTTAAATATTTTTACTGCTCTCTACTTAGAAGTCTTTCCTAGTCTGTTTATAGTAAGATATTGACACAGCTGCAATTTGGATTCCAGAGTTCCCAAAAGGAAAAGAGCTGATTAAAGTTTACTACAACCATAGCTCCAACAGGCCAGAAAGCTCTATCTTAATTCATGTTCTACTGCTGAGAAGCCACCAACAAAAACCCTTTAAATGTCTCCTTTCATACTCCAAAAACCTACTGATTCTTTCTCTTCCTGAACAGAAAGCTACCTCTACCTGGGTAGTCTTCACCTCTGCTTTTACCACCTTGTAATGACTGCACTTTCAGCCCAACACGTGAATCAGACATGCAGCCCCCATCACTGCTTTGCTAATGAGGGGAAGCGTGTGTCTAATTTACTCTGCCCCAAGCTTTCAAAGTCCTCTCTCTGCAGCTCTTGGGCTCTCCTTATTTTAAAGATGATGAATGGCCAGGGGTATAGAGATGTAACCACCTAAGAGCTTAACAAGGGCAGTATTTATTACAGAACGATTACAGGAAAATTAAAGATAATTCTTAAGAATGCAAAAGGGAAGAATGTTTCATTTACAAATATTTTTGCTTCTGTTCAGCAATGTTTTCTTAATTTTTAGAGGCCAGCAACTTCAAATGCAGCATAAAGTAGAAGGCTTCCCTTTGTCACCTCTTTCCCTTCAAAATTCATCACACACTATTCTCTGCTTAAAAAAGTAACAAATAAACAAACAAAAAAAGTAAATAAATGGGCCGGTATACTTTTTTAAACAGTAAAGCTGTTTTTTTTCCATATTGTCTACTAGAATTTGAATGAAAACAATAGGAATCTGGCAAACATTACTTTATATATAGTATTTCCCATGCTCATTCTTAACAGAATTCTTAGATGCTTTTCATCAAGAAAGCCAAAATAAAGATTGTCAAACTTGAACTGCACGGCTTTTTCTTTTCTGGAAACAACTAATTACAAGAAATCCTATTTTTATATTTTGTAATCCAAAACATCTTTAAAAATTGGCTTGGAAAAGTGATTTAATCCTCCAGATCATTTGCCATAAATAAAATGAGATCAAACTAGTGCCTTGTCTAGTGTATCAAGTAGCGAAAAGCTGCCAAGGCCTAAGACCCTGGGGTTTCCCGAGGGTCCAGGAGGGAAGGGGAAAGAAGCCTTGGAGTCACACACATTTTTTTGGAGAGCTCAGGTGACAGGTGAGCCCCAGGACAGTGATTTTTCTCCCCTCTGCTCTGCTCCCTGGAGCTGTGGGCAACAGCTTCTCTCCTTCAAACACTGATCTGTTGGGCAACCACACATCAAAATCATAGGAAAACCCCTCAATATTTCACAGTGAACCAGTACTAAGTTCCTTACTTTCTCTTCACTCCTTCCACTTCAAGGCTTTTTAAAAAAACAATCTGCAATTCATTGTCACTGCAAGAAAGACTGAAAACCTCACTACTCCCTCACAGGAGAGGCTTAAGTTTTAGTAACAGAGGTGAAGCCCAGGTCTAAAGTAAAGATACACCGACTCCTAACTTGTCACGGAAATCACCATATTGATGGGAAATTAGGAGGCTGATACATGGCCGCATGCTAGCTCAAGAGGCTGCTCTCTATTTGATCTGCCAGTTGAAGGCAGCAACAGGCACGCACTCCCCACAGCTGCAATTCATCAGCACAAACCAGCTGTCACCTCATGCAAAGAAACCCAAAGCCTCCAAGGTGAACCCAAAAGGCAATTAGTTTGCATTAAGTCCAGCCTGCTGGGAGTACAGCCTAGCGTACGTTACACGGCATTTGAAACTCTGGGTTTCAGAGATCACCACAATAACTGCAGATACATTCAGCGTATAACCTGTTTTCTGAACATACTGTTCCCATACCCAAGTACACCTCATTTCTAAAGCTAGAAGGGTGATGGACACCAAAGAAGTCTTTACACATCTGTTTCTTGATTATAAGCACCACTTTTTTGCACACTAGCATGAGAATCTCTAACTTGTAATTTGCTGAAACTGTCTCCCATATCTAGTCATTCATAAATTTTACACTGATCTTTCCAGAAGTTGGCTGCTTCTCTACTAATAAGAAATCAAAAGAACCTACCTCTGCATCGTTCTAATGCTGGGAGCAATAATAACAAGGGATATTTTGGGGAGTTCTTTAGACTTGGTGTTTGCCCAGATATGTGCTCAAATTTGAAGAAAAGAAATCTTGTCTCGATGTAATCCAGACTTACTGCCAGTTGAAAAACAGGTGCCAGATTGATACAATGGAAAATTAAGTCCAATATTCAGGGAGAAGATTCAGCGTTTTTCAAAGGGTGTGTTTTTTCCTTTCTGAATTCTCCTAAGTCTCAATTCAAACAAAAATGTATCACTCTTTCCTTCAAGGCAGAGAAGGGAGAGTATTCAGAGGCCGCTTTCATTTCACTGCTGGTCTCACCACTGAGACAGCTGTCAAGTCTACCAACTAAAGTGGTATTTTACAATGTTCAGCCCCACTGCCTACAAACATCTGGCTGGTGCTGCATTCACATAAATTCCAGCTAACCACTTGCAGATGAAGAAATATCTTTCCATCCAAGGAAAATTTTAGAAAGCTCAGTGGAATCTGCTGCCAACCACATCATGTTTTTTAGATTGTGGAAACCTCACCTATTTAATTTTATTAAAAAGCTAGCTCTAATGCTTATAACAAGTAATGACATTTTAATTATGCACAGAGTAACAATGAGGAGCATTCACAGTAAAACATCCGGGTTGAACCTCTCAGAGGCGACTTTGAAAACCAGGCTGTGACCTTGCAGGCCCATGCGAACACATGCGACAGCTCAGGCACATGCTTGCTCAGACTCTCTGCATGGGAAGGGAACCCCATGGACATGCAACCTGCAGGCACTCCTTCAAGCCTTGTGGAAGGGCCAATGCCCAACTTACATGCAAGAATTAAATTCCCACAAACACAAAGGCAGACGTAAGAAACAGCATGCTAAAGTCGGCATGCACAAAACTCAAACAACTTTCAAGCACCAAGCAAAACAAACCGCCTTCAACACACATTCTAATGGCAGATAAATATAAATTAGTCAAATATTTGAAGGTATTCCAAAGGGTATCATCTTCAATGACAAGGATGAGCTTTTTATTGTCTTTTTTTCCCATTTATTCCAACATAATGGTTAAATAAATGTTATAAACCAAAACAAAAGAGCAGTTGACTCAAGATATTTAAAATTTAAATCCAAGTAACATAAAGCTGTATTTTGTAACAAGTGTTTATATAAAGGGACACTAGTCAAAAATGCTTTTTCATTATGCTTTAACAATCCATTCTTTTCAGACAGCCTGGCTGCTGAAAGCCAATGCCAAAAAGTTCGGAAGTATATCACGTTCTAGTGAGCTACTAAAAAGGAGAGGGGGCAGAAAATGTAAGGTAACCCACTGTCAGTTATATAACAATAATAATAATAAAAAACTGACTGAAAGGAATAAAACTGTTTTGCCCCAAATATTCAGTGCACTGACTTTTATTTTTTTTAAACTGGAACATATTGGTGTATTATGCAAATGAAACTTTATTATCTTTTTCAGCATATTCTAGAAATTAAGAGGCCCTTTAAAATACAGCTGTTTAAAATGGAACCTGTTTCAACCATATCAGCACAAAGACCTCTTGCTATCATTAAAGAAAAACCCAGAAGTACACATTATACAAACTCAACACATATTGTACAGCCGTAGCAGAAACCCTTTTAACATGCTATGTCCAGTCGTACAACCACTGCTATTCAAAACCTTTTCCATTACTACTGATCACACTTCCAAGATGGATTAAAACTCGTCCCATTTAAGTCCAGCACTTACCACTACCTAGTCTTAGAAGCAGCACATCCTGCAGCCTCCTGTTCAAGTCTCTGAGCTCTTTCATTTCTGACACGAGCGCCCCGTACTCCTTTAGCTTCTTGGCCTGCTGCACAAGCTGCCTCCGCGTTCGCTCAAGCTCCTGCTGAATGTGCCTCATTTCTTCTTGCTGCTGTTGGTAACTCCTCAGCAATTCTTCATACAGAACCCGAGGAACGACAGCATCGTCCATGTTGTTCATGCCTTCCGAAGTCTCCATAAAAGCTTCCTCAGGGCTGGAAGTATTACTGAGACTCATCCCATTTTGTTTTTCAAGGCGAGCAACAACTGCTTCAATGCTTTTGTGTGTACCTTCGTTTTGTTTCCTCCCATCTTGTCTCTGTGTGTTACAATAAACAAAAAAGAAAAGCAAATTAGAAGAGCAGCACGTAACACAAATAAAAGTTCTACAGATTTGTGAATGGTTAAGAACTATTTTTACAAAAAAGCAAGACAAACCCTGCCTGCAAAAATGTTTTGCCTAACAGATTCTTATGGAGACCTACAACATAACTATTCTGCACGCATAATTTAGCTAAGTGCACATACACACTTCTGAAGCAGCTAGTGGCCCTGCTTTCCCGATGGTCAAAGATTTGCAATGGCTGTGTTGTAAGTCACTTAATTCCATGCACAAAGATAATTTATGTCTTTAAAAAATTTAAAAGAAAGAGAGGGAAAAAAAAAGCATGGCTCAGAATCTGCTTCTTTGAAGCTTAGCCCTAACGCTCTGATTTCCTACAACACTGATATTTTATATTAAGTGAAAGAAAGAATCAATTATATGTTATGTTTGTAATTACACCAGAGATGAAAGGAGGATACAGTACAAAGCTGTTTCAAGAACAGAGGGCTTGTCCTTCCCACATTTTGGGACACAAAACCTTCTCTGACCATACTTCTAGTACATTCACATGATGCAAGTGGCTGAGCTAACACTATCTGCAAAAGAGGGAACTGCAAACATAAAAGTTGGAGACAGAATTTATCATCTAGTCTCATTTCCCTGATCAACTGATTCCTTCTGTATTAGCACTGCATTGCAGAGGCTTTATCTGCCGTTAACTTTCAGCAGGAATTTACCTTTGGTCTTCGGCACAAAATCCAAATCCTACATAAATAAAAGCATACCTCTTTTATGAGGTCTAGATGGCAATATTAAAATGCAACAGTATGGGCAAAGGTCTCTAGGTTTTATTAGCCAAATATGGAAAAAGTATTTGAACTTCCAAGCAACTGCAAGAAAGCAAATGTAGCTCATAGGTTGCAGACAAGAAGCTGACACTATCTATTCCTATACCACAGTATCCGTGAGTAATGTGGCAGAAAATGAGATTATTTGATGTTACGCCTGCTCCACGCATGCTCTAAAAAAATGCTGGCCCACCATAAAGAAATGTACTGGTATCACTCCTGCAGCTGCAAAACACATGAAGCCACAGAGCAGTATTTTATTCTGAAGGTTGGCACAGTTTTAAAGAAATCGTCTGATACCAAAAAAATAAATACATTTACATAGTGGGTTTTTGGCATCTGGACCTAAAAAGGCAACTGGCAGCTACACTGGAGGGCTGCAGTCTTGTCAGTTTGTTTTCTTGCCCACTGTTCTGTTAGGGAAATCTCCTAGCACCCCTTTCAACAAGCAGAGCACAACAGGTCACAAGTGCCCCTGGGAAGAGCTGCTCAACATTCAAGTAACTGGTGACTTTTAAAGCATTCCAGCCCCAAAGGAAACTGCATGGATCCCAAAATCCCCAATGACAATTAACGTGTGGCAAGGGGATAACAAGAAAAACGTTCATGCACAGAGGAATCGAGCTCATCACACATGAAGGGCTCATCTGTAAACTCTGGCCCTCACCCCATTTCCCTCCATCCATCTCCCCAATTTGACCCAATTACATCAAATAATGTTCATAGGGGATCAAAAGCAGGCCTGGACTTCTTAGGCTAGAACAGCTGTATATGCCCCAAGCACTTCCAAAAAAAAGAAAAAAAAAAAGAAAAAAAAGAACAAAAAGAACAAAAAAAGGAAAAAAAGGAAAAAAAAAAAAGACTTCAGTACCTTACTGTGTCTAAGCTCCACATCTTCTTCCCCATAATCTGTAACCTCCCCAGCTTCTTCTACGTGATTGAGAGAGAGTTTGGGGATTTTAATTTTCTTCTGCATCACACTGTTCTCAAGGTCAGTTTTGTCTTCTAAAATGTATATTAAAAATAAAATTATTACATTAATCAGTGTTCTTACTTCCGAATGCTACATGATTTAGGCAAGACCAGTTTAAAAAAAAAGAAAGAAAAAACAAACAAAAAACTCCCATGCTCCAATTCATTCATAATACTAGGGATCAAATTAACCCATGGTGTTAACTCAACTGACACCCACTGACAAGTCTAGAGTTTCAAGAGAGGATCAATCTGGCCATAAATATGAGTAAATATTCTAAAAGAACAAGGCAAATTTATGTGAGAATGATCAAATGTGTCAAGGAGTAGCTACTACGATGACTAAAATAAGAGATATGCTGTAAATCAGAAAATGTCCTAAAGGAAAAAAAAAGCTGCATTACTTTATGTTTACCAACTATATTTTCATATTCACAGTCCGTTGTTGCACTTCAGATTCTGCTTTGGTTGAAAGTGGAAGTGAGTTTTGTAATTCGTGTCTAACCATCATCTGTCAGCAGCACAGCTCTATTTGCACCCATGGCCGATTTGGGTGCTCGGCAAAGGGCAAGGCTGGAAAAGGGGATGCTGCAGGACACACTGAAGAGGCATTAGAGAAAAGCTACACAGAGATCGGATCAGTACCAGAATTCCTATGCTACCTGTATGTGATTCAGTAATGATCCGAATCCTTGGCCTTCAGATGCACAAAACCAATAAATGGTCGTACTGATCTCCGAATCAAAGCATGTGCAAGTGTGTGTAGGTGGGAGAGGGGCAGTAGGGGAGTGGAGGGAAATCAAGCAAAAAGTTTCTTTGGACTGAGAGATTCTGAAATATGTCAAAAGAATGTCTAAAATAAGAGATTCAAAAGCATTATGTTGCAACATGTGAAAGATTCTAAATATTCCTGCAAAGGTTCACAGGAAAGAGAACTAAGACTCTAGTCTCCCTAAACACACATTTCATCTTGAAAACTCTAGCAGAGCAGACAGTGTCTTAACTGATACACAAGCCTGGCTACACGCTCAAGACACTCACAAGGAGAGAAGCATTTAAATTCTGAAGTGTTGTATTTGTACACTGAAAGCTTATGAATAAGAAAACATTTTGAGTCTTTTATCCACCTGCAAACTGTAATCCAAGAAATGTCCCATGAATATTTTTGAAAGTGCCAATGAGGATGCCAGTTGTGATGCTTAGTTGCATTGACTTAGACTTTCTCAAATTAGCATCTCTCCGCAGGACCTCAAAATGGTTAGTGTTGACAGTGTAGAAAAAGGAAACAAAGGTAAATCACTGTTTAATGAGGAGCAAGGCATTCATTAGAAATGAATTACACAGATGAATGCAATTCATTTTGTTACAGATAGAAATGGATCTCTTGTAGGCAAATGGTGATATTACAGCCCAAGGCTGTGTAAAGACAATAGGCACAAAACACGCAGAATAAGACATTAGACAACCTGAAATGAAATGCAGATGGTAGCAATAAATACCAAGACAGATGCAAAAGGAAACAGATAAACAACAAAAAACAACTAGGCTTATTTGAGATCATTCTCCATTCCCTAGAGCACCACGGATGCTTATTCTGGTTAAACAAAAAGGCAATCCAGCTGTTTAAATCTGAAAAAACTACCTCTTCATTTATCTGGAAAATGTAGATGCGTCAGAAAAGCGAGATAGCCCATTTCTACTGTCAAAAAGTTGAAATGAAAATTAGAGAGCCTTAAATGAGGCGGAGAAAAAAAAAAAAAAAAAAAGCTAAGAAATACTATGAAGGAGAGACTGATGGAATAAACAAATACATGTGGAATGCAAACCAAAATCTTTATCCTTGACTGTATTTGGAGGCACCCAACAGGTTGGCGGCTCCTTTGCTAAAAGGTGTCCTCATTTTCGAGGAGGAAAAGCACACGCACATCACGGACAGCTTCTCTATTTGCTCTGCCAAATCACCTTCCACAAAACCTGCAAAGGAAGCACTTCTGCAGTTAAAGAACGTAGAACAGTTTCTACGGTTCAGAATAACCCTTGGCCTCTTATCAGGATGGCTACAATTCATCTGCTTCACCTAGTCATCAAAATGGTCTGCTAGGCAGGACGTCATGGTTATCACGAGCCAGAAGCCCATGCAAACTGGGAAAGGCCACTAGTCAGCTCCAGCGTGTACAAATATGTGCAGATTCCAGTAGAAGTCAGCAGATATTTTCTGACAATAATAATAATTTGGAAGAACAGAAATATTTATCTCTTCATTTTTGTGTTTTTTTTTTAATTTTAATTCAATTTCTAAAAGTTAAAAACAGGATCAATTCCCTGAACAGCAATAAAAAGAAAATATTTAATTTGGGGTCTAGTAAAGCAATGCAAATGTATCCAAATTCCTCACTGCTGCCTCTCCCTTCCCAATATCTCAGCGTGACAAAATCTAGACAAAATCTAGATTTGCAAAACTTTACTTAAAGAGGTAAGAAGACTTAAGGTAGAAGTTTATAGATTTCCCAATCAATGTTTAATTTGTAAATTATTAGTGTCTAATTGTCTATCTGCATGGTTCTCCGTCATGTTTCACAAATCTTTCCATTTCTTATATTTTACCGCTTCTCCTGTAAATGAATCTGCATGTTGAAGAAAGCTACTCATTTTTTCCACATAAAATTTGAAGAAACAATGTTAAAAATGAGTTTATATAATTTAAAGCTCAGGATTTTAATTCATTCAACTAGCCAAGAATTTTATGTTTGTCTGCTTTCCAGTAACAGTACATAAAACATTTTCTTACATATGTTCTGTTTTTGTAGGCCTACTTATACCTAATACAATTGATGGAATGTGTTGAATATGAAAAGGATTTTTTTTCCTTCTTAAGTACATTTCTAAACTCTGTTGTTTTGCTCCTTAATTGCAAACATAGCTAGAAAAATCTCATTCTGAATTTGAGGATATGTCGGAATACTGGCTCTTGTTCAGCAAACACTAATTGAATTGGTGGGGGGGGAGGTAATGGCAGAGAGAAGATCGGGAGAGGAGAAATATGAACACACATTTAGAGAAGTTCCTATCAGGATGTTATTTCTCCTGTGCTAGGCTACAAGGGACATGTGCAAAGCAGGAATCCAGCAAAAAGACATGCATAATTTTCAGCTAGAAGAAAATTAGGATATGAACCAAATGGCTGGGCAAGCAGAAATTCAGTGCCCTAAAGCTACACAAAATGCTAGGAGTTGAAGCAACAGCCATATAAATGCTGTAGCTTACAACCTTATTTTGTAATGACAATGCGAGTCATTTGCCCAGACTTTGTCCCCTGCTACAAGTTATAGCCCTTCCAAACCTACTATACAGGTTAAAAATTACACCTCCTCTTATGTGGTCATGATGAAATTGTCATGAAATTGCATCTATTCTTTCCTCTATGATTGGAATCAGTGATTCAGTGACACAGCTGCTGAGAACTAGTACATAACACACCTAATTAGGTACCTGGAACAAAATAAACAGGGCAAAAATGTGGTATGAGCACCACTCATGGTGGGTACAGAGTATGGGGCTCAGCAGGGAGCACAGTGGATGGGATCGTTTCTCTCCACGTAGCCACCTAGCAAAGTTGTTCACATAAGCAGAAAAAAGGAGCTGCAGAGAGTGCTCAGTGCGGCTCAGAGTGGCTGGGAAAAGACATCTGGATTCAGCAGCACCAGAAAAGAACAGCACTGGAGAACTGGTATCGACTAGCAAAGGATAAACTGTTCCTGGAACTTTTCCTTTGGTCCGCTCTTCATTTTAGTGTCAGGATGGGTGGATCTGTGCCAAAAGGTAACAGCTCTAGGTCTACAAAGGCGGGGAACAGAGGCAGACACAGAGAATTTGACAAGGCAGGAAGTCAGCTGGTTACGTTTAGTAAAAATATGCTAAAACTGAAAACCATATCCTGGCATGGGTAGTGTCTCCACTCCTTACTTCATAATTTCAGAGTAAGGCCTGAATAAACTAATCCTTTCAAAAAAAAATAGTTCAAAGCTGTTTTTTTTCTACCTCTGGAGTAAAAGCTGGAAAACTAGAGAAGCTCTGCACTCCAAGTGAATGAGAGATGGCAGATCTGGGATCTGTCCAAATAAAAGGGTTGGCAGTGCTATAAATCTTACAATAATAAAACAAGAGAACCTTGAGCAAAATTTGTCATTCCCTTAAACCATCAAAAAACTCCATCCCTTGTGAAAATGATATACTGACAGTTTGAACAAAAAAAATAGCATTTACCCTTCCTATTTTTAGGTACACAACCAACACATATGGGCAACAGCAGTACAAAGTTACCCCTGTGCTGCTGTGCTAAGCTGCCTCGCTATTCTAATTTAGATGGATGGCTTCCACAGAACAGAGAATCTTTACCTCTGTACTACACAGAACTTACACTCAAGATGAAAGATGCTGAAAAAAATAACACACACACAACCACAGGTACGTCTGGCCCTTCAAAATAGATATACTTGAAAGGAGCACAACAGGGCATGGGTTTCTAACTGCCACTTAAACACAATAAACAATAATCAATATTGCTGTGACTGAGAAAGCACATGGCATGATAAAACCAAAGGTTACCCAGCTTACTTAAAAATTGCAAAAACAAAATCATAAATTGCTTTTTTAGTTAATTTATTGCAGACATCGAACAGAATGGATTTTGACAAGGAGAATAGAAGAGATTTAATAAAGAGGCAATGATTGTGCAGGCTCGGAAGGTGGTTAGGACACAGGGGGAAAAACACTTGCAAGAAGCTTCTTCAAGCTAATAGCACACTGAGATTAAGATCCCTAAAGCAAAAGAAAAACAGAATGTTAGTGACAGACAACACAGGATAATGAATGACAGTATAAATGTAAGAGTTGTCTAAAGAGGACAGGTGACAAACCAGATACAACTGAAAAGGGGAAGGCCAAAGAGGGATTCAACAGAGTGTTGACAAAGTCAATTTACCACTGAGGAAAAAAAAAAGTACTTTACTTGGTAGTTTTGTACTGTTTTGCAGACTTGAGGAGAACTTTATTGGAAGGAACAGTGCAAAGCAGATTACAAAAAAAACAGCAGGATGCAGGAAGACACATACAAAAAGTCTGTATCATAGCTGAGGAGCAAGGTAAGGCTGGGAGCAGGTAGGGAGCAAAGAAGACAGAGTATGCAAATTTTGGGTGGAGATAGACAAAAACAGATTATGGTAGATATTTTTCTCCTTTCTAAAAATGAGAAAAGGACAGAAGTGGTTGGAAAGTATTTTGGTTCATGCTAAATTAAAGCTGAAAAGACTGCTGTACAAGGATGTCAGACAGGGAAGCTGAAAAACCTAAGTGAGAAGAGTTAAGAATAGAAAGGCAAAATTGAGAGTTGCCATCCTCCGAGTAGCCAATCTCCAAAAATTTAAGAACCCAACAGACCTGCCTCACTTTCCCCAAAAGAGGAGAAAACACTGACCTCCAACTAGTGACATGGCTAAAGCGTGTCTTCAAGAACAAAAAGAAGAGTGTTCTGAAAGTCGAGGAAGAAGAGCCAGTAAAACAGAAACAGTGTGACAAACAGGGCCAACAAGCAGCCAAAATCTGGTAAAGTTGAAGACTTAGGCCTTTGAGGAAAGGATCAAAGAACGTTGCATGTTGTGAGGTAAATTGCAATTAAGTAGAAAGAACAGGAGCCAGATTGAAAATAATTCTTAATTAAGAAAAGGCAAGACAAAAAGCATCTTAAGTCACCACTTGAGAGGTTTGGATATGACGTGCTGGACGTCTGACTCAAGACTGCTGATACAGAACAGGGCACACCTGCTTTGTTGTTTAGTTGTTGCTAAAGGCAAAAGAGATTAATGAGCAAAACTCCTACCCAGGAACTGATAACATAAGCACCTTCTATGTCTAAGTTCTGTCTGAAATGCTACATCGAGACTGCCATCTTTAACTAATATTTAATACAGTAATAAAAATACACTCACAGAGCACGGCCCTGCTTCCGCTCTCAGTCTCACCAAATCCACCATACTAAAAATCTGATGTCAGCTACTGACGGAACAAACTTGCAAGTCCAAATGCACACTTTTTCCTCCAGAAGAACAAAGATACTCAGCTTACAATCGCTAAGACTGTCAGTTTATCAATGTGCACCCTCACTTGAAGTCCATTTTCTGGAAAACAGGACAACATTCAAGTATTGCGTGACTTTCTCCTTCTACACGTCCTTATTTATCAGCACAGGTCAGACGTATAATCCAAGTACTAGCCCAGGTGTAACTCATATTTGTACTGCAATAAAAACTGAAATATATCTTCTTTCTTGCTTTCCTTTATAACATAAGATGAATTCCTTGTTTAAAGGTTAACAAAAAAATCTGTTCAAAAATAATTAAACAAAAGCAAGATGGCTCAAAACTAAAATTCTGCAAGAAATAATTATTACAGAGGTATGAATCATCTTTTATTCTTTATCAGCAAAACTCTTCTTTCCATTTAGTTTTATAGCTGTATTAGAATGGTGTGCTTGTCTGCAGCAGAAATTGATGAAGCTGTAAGATCAAGGAAAGAAAAGACATGAGAGTGAGAAACAGGAAATCATGTTCTTTACTAGGCTAAGGATAGCTTTAATCCTGGATCCAATATTTACTGAAATATTGACCTTGAACAACACAACCTCTCTGCCCATCTACCTCACAGAAGTGCAGATTAGTTAATATTTGTACAATACTCCAAACATGTTGAACACAAAGGATTATAACCATTATGGAGCAACTCTCTTAATCCTCACTGAAATGAAATACAACATTATCGTTAAATTCAAAAAATATCTAAAACCTTGAAAACAAGTGGGATGTTGAAGTCTTATCTTTTAAATCTCTCTTCTTTATCTACCTATGAAACTCAAGGATGGGAATTAGTTTTCAAACATTTCAAACATGCTAAATGTATCATAAAAACTGTTTCCTACAAAAGCTATTTCCCTTTTTAAGAATTACCTTTAGATCATTTTCTCAAGGAGAAATAGGTACAATTTGATACACTGTCTGCTCTGACTGGTCAGTTTCAACCATACCAAATAAAATCAGGCAAGAACCAAACCCTGATGAGGATTTCCTCATCACCAAGCACAACAAAGCAATGCAGATCCTACTAACAGTTCCTTAGGCAAGGCAGAGCACAACCCCACAGGGACTCTCCAGGAAGCCTCCAAAACAGACCCAGCCAAATGAATAAATTTGCTAGGGAAATAGCAGGTAAATTACTGCATTTTGGGAGCTTACCTAGGTTTACCTATTGAGAATCTACAACATGGTTCATCTTCTATTAGTTTTAAGTTTTCTTTGAAAATAATTTTTGACTGACTGGCACTTAGACAAGCCACTGGAAAAAAAAAGAGGAGGCTTAAGGAAATTAAGTTAAGGAAAAAAAATTGTTTCTCTTTTCATTCCTCTGCAAATGTCAATGTATTTTAATTAGTAAATGTTATAACTATATTACCTTTCAAATCAGTGTTAATAAAATGTATTTTTATGTCATAATTAAGCTGAACAAAAGTTAAGCTTGTAAATGCATGTGGTATAACATATATAGATAAAGAGTAGGAGAAATAGTCTTGGCAGTGCAGATGACCTGTATGTCTGGTATGCAAGAATGAGCAAGTGACTTCTGACCATTAGTATGAACCCAAAGACATGCATGTCACTTGAGATGTATTTTAGACTTAAAATAAAAAACAAAATTATTGCAGACTAAGTGTACTGACACAGTAAAAGTGAACATTAAATGCAAGAATAAAATCTTCTCACACCTCACACTTCTTTAAAATCATTTTTATTGACACTTTATCCCACTGATGAAATATAGCAATCAATACTATTCAGAGTAACCCTTACCAGCCACACTTGTTAAAGCTCAAAAATTGCTGCTACTGCCATTGAAGTTTTGTGCAAAAGTGCCAAATTCAGGGTGGAATGGTCTAGGGGGCTCAGAACTGCACACAATATTCCCTTCCAAGGAAAATGCATCTTTTTGCTGACCTCGTGCCCTGCTGGGGTAAATATACCCTTTTTCCTAATGTCATGCCTACTGAACTCACTAGTTGCAATCGTATTGCCTAGTTCCTCCTGCTCAGCATTGGGTGCTGTCAGTTTTTTTGTGAACCACAGGGCCCAATATAAAGCAGGAGACCCAATCTCCTTCCAGGACCCACTATTCTTCTGCTTCTACAGCCTTTAGCTCCTCACGGAAATGGGAGAAGGGGTTATTTGTGCATGGAGGTATGGAGGGACTAGTGTCCTCCTTTCACCTTTATCTAATCTTGTTTCTTGCTTTGCAGGAGACATATGTCCCAAGGCATCTATTAGATTAGCAGCTGTCCCTCTGCCCAGCTGTCCTCACCTGCTGCACAGTGGATGGACTTCTCTCCCTCTTAACCACAGTTCTGACCACTCTCCTTATCTGTCAAGTGCTGAGGCCTTTTGGGGGTTCATCCCACTCCACTTCCCATCCACAGGTGACCATCTGGTGTAGGAGGTCAGGTCATGTGGGTATAGACTTGGATTGTTACTGATGACGAGGTTTCTACACTGTCAGGGAGCACATGATCTCCTCCTGTTCTTAAATTAAATATGGCTTCAAGGTATATGGCAATCCTCTTATCAAAAGCTTTAGATTCACCAGGTAGGACATAGGAAAGTGGTCTAGCCATCCCCAAGCACCTGTAGACAAGTAGCCTTATTTACTGCTGCAGGCAATCCCCATACAGCGTGGATGGAGATCATGACCAGTTAGTTCCCCTTGATCACAGGCATCGATTCCTCCTGCACAAAAGTCAGCTTGGGAAGTCAGAAAAGGAAGGTGACCCCTAGCAGGAGGGCCTGCTGTGAAGAAAAATCCTGGTCCTTGGAATCCTTCTGTCTCAATCCTGTCCACCATTGGCCTATCTCCTCCCCATTGCTAATTTTTATTACTCACTCCATCTCCATTTCTCCATATTTTCAAGAGAATTTTTCCTGGAGCTTCACTAGTGAAAAGAAGTCAAACAGGATAGTACAAGTAGCTTCCTGCCAGTTGTCTCCTTAGGTCTCCATAGTGATTTTGTGTTTTACTATAGGGGCTATCCTTTTCATGGATGGATCCTCTTCTGCATCTCCTGCCCCACTCTCTACCAGGTGAAGGGTAAAGGGAGAGGGAAGGAACATTATCTGGAGGAAACTAAATGTCTCCACCTCAAGTTTCTGGATCAGTGAGCACTCAGTGTATTCTGACAAGGTCAAAAGTTTTAAACTGCTTTGCCAGTATCACCTCAAGTCTTCCTTTTATCTTGTTCAACTCCAATTGTCCTCCAGTTCAATCATTTTCTAGCTGCAGCAGCAAACACTGCTGTTTTGGGGCCTGCAGTTCATTTTGGAAGGGAGCTACTTCTTTACCTCCCTGTTCCTTGTAGGCATAAGCTGCTTCCAAACAAGCCGTCATCATTTTTGGAATTTCGCTTTTGTTTTGGCTGTCCTTACTCCTACCCCTAACTAGTCTAGTTGCCTTTCCAAGTCTCCCAATCACAGAAATGACTGACAATGTACCTGGGTGAGAACTTGGGGCATTCCTCCATGTCTCTATATGTAGGTTGCTGCAAGCTCAACAGCCAACACACTGATAACTACGTCAGAGTGTAGGGAGGAGGGGTGTTCTGGGTTTATTGCAAATAAGTTTATTGAATATTGCACGAATTTAACATGCCTAGCTGGGAAAGATCTCATGCCCATTTCCTGCCACACCAGCTGCAACCAGTACAGCCCAGCTCCTCGTGGTCAGCACTGGTCTGGCCCAAGATAAGAGGGGCGGTGGGAGGTAGCTGAGCTCTGTCACAGTATCCACTCTCTACCTTCCTCAAAACTCAGCATTAAGACCTCCTAGAGTTATTCAGTTTAAAATAATCCTGAGAACAGAGACTTTATGTCCTTCCAGAGTACACTGCAAATTACTTCATCATAAGCTGTGCAGGCTTTTGAAGATTTTTTAAAAAAAAATCTAACCTACTTTAACAAGACATGGAGCATACCATTTTCTAAGGGGGCAAGGAAGAACATGGGCACACGGAGGTATTAACATGCCTGGTGCTGCAGCTATGGAACTGCAGTGGGAATCTGATGGAGATGTGTTTGTTATGATTGTTGAGGTGCAAAATATTGAGGGCAAGAGCTAAAGAGATGAATTATTTACTGTAATCAGGAAAGAACACCTCCAGCTAGAAGACACTCACTATTAACTTGATAAGAACTGTCGCCTGAAGTAGAGAGCTTTAAAAGCATTCCACCAAATACTCATCAATTTGCAAAGCAAGCATGACCTCCATCAGGGTTCTCTAAGGATCACAAATGCTATCTCCTACAAGGAGCACATATTTACAAGAAAAAATCTGCCACTGAACATGATGGACAAGTGTGAAAAAGTTACAAGTGGCACATATATTTCAACAAGACAGATGAGAGAAACAGATTTTCAGTGTTTTGACTGAAAGACACAAAGAAGAAAAAAAGGAAGCGTAGAGATGAACAGAAAGAGAGGCTCAAACTCCTCCCTCCTGAGAGGCTGTCTACTATTTTTGCATCTTCCATGAAACAGATCATCAACATGGCAGCTCAGAAAAGAGCTATATAGTGCAGCCCAAGTCTGCTGAGCTTAATTCAAGAGGTAATTAAATGATTCCTTTATTACTATCATTGCTTATTAGCCAATCTATGAACTGTTATGGCTCAAAATATTCATTTTAGCCTGCCTTCTATGAGTCAATTGCCTCCAAATGTCTCAGGGTTAATCTTTGTGGGTTTTAGCCTTACTCTTTGGCTGAACTTCAAAACGTCTATGGCTTCTAAGCTAACAGTTACATCAGCAGTTCTCAACCATGGACACACAGGCAAAAGGAAAGCTGTACAGATGCTCTATGACTGTGCTATGCTACTACTATAGATTCTTTAGTACTGAAGTACTACAGAGAGGATGGTATTCAACTTCTCAACAATGTTTTTCTGAGCATGGCAAAACACTTCCTTTTCTTTAACCTTTGAAACATTAATGCTCTTTAGCAACACTAATGGTTCCTACAGGTACACGGGTTTCCAAATGTCTAACCTAACCACAGAAGATCAAAGAACATCTTCCAGGTTATTTTAAAGGAGAACAACTGTTTCATGAACTTTCATGAATTACACAAGCAGTGGTCCAATAAAAGTGTATATTACCGACAAACATGTAAAAACATTTTTAAACAACACAGAAACATGTTTCAAATGAAAAATCTTTATGCCACTTAATGGTAACACAGGCCTAGAATCTCCATTTTTCCTCTAGTTCTCAGGTTCATTTGCTAGGAAGGAAGAACAAGTTTTTCAGACTACCCTTAATTCTGACTGAACAGATGTGTTACCATAAAAATATATATAAATATATCTTTGCTTACTTGAACAGCATTGTTAAATCAAGTGTATTCAGATATATCGAGATATGACAGACTTAATAAAGATAGCTATATGTTTTGTTGTGCTCCTATGCTCTCCAGGAGAATTTCCTGTAGAAATTAAAACCTCAGGGGAACAATTAATGCAAATCATTAATACAGGTAACAAGTTTTGTTCTCTGGAGAAAACAGCACATATTGGTTTGTTCCCATACAAGAGAGAGAGAAACAATGGAAAAGTGTGTAAAAGAAAACTTTCTTATGCTCAAACTTCTTTTGAAGCAAGAAAAGAGACAGAATTGGATGTACTTCACGCGAGGTCCACGGCATGGAAAACTAAGGCAAGTTGACAGGCCCAAGACATGAGCAAAACTGCTCACATCAAGAACTCCACCGAAATCCTGGTTATGCTGCCATAAACATGATGAATGGAGAGGGCAGCGCTGCTGCAGACCCTTGTGAGGACGAGGAAGGTCGATGCCAACTGGGACCTGACTCTGGGCAGGCCAAATCCTACACTACCATCATGCACAGGTAACCTGCAATAAATTCTTCATATCCCAACACTCCTGATCCAGGTGGGACACAACAGACACATTGACACGGAACAAATTAAACTTAGGGGAAGGTTCCATTCCTGTGTTAAGTCTATGACACTAGTTCTTGTCCTTTTCTTGAGGTGGAAGGAGTCTGAAAACAGAGAAGCCTCACATGGAAACAGCACTGCCTATTCATCATTCTTTCCAGGCATCTGCTTATGACCACTTCTGAAGACAGGAACCCACCACAGGTCACTTGTCCCAAACAGGGACAGAAAGGACCAAATGGATGATCTGGTTAGCTAGTTAACAGCCTTTACTTTGCTCCTAGCTTTATTTAACTTTATGGCCAATGTGCTCCCTTTTAGTGATGAGAACTAGGCCTTGCCTCCTCAGAATTCAATACAGAGCATTAAGAGACGAAATATTGTACCTGTGCTGTACCTGGGGAAACTGGCAGCACCACATTTCCCCCCACGTGGGAAGACTGGGATCCAAACCTGAAGTCCTCTTTACTGCTCAGACTGACACTTCAAATGGCTGTTGCCATCGTTCAGCTGCTTCATCTGGCCAGCAACTTGCTATGAAAAGCATCAAACTTTCTAGGCCAACTCTGACTGCAGGGCTATTTGCTCACTAACTTTCAAGACTCTCCCTTTGCCTACTGGCTTTTAAGCCCTTCCAGCAAGTCTTCAAGGCGCATCAGGACCTGGGGCCTCGTACAACACAAACAGCACCTCACAAAGACCTAGTTCTTTTAAAGGAGAACCTGAACTGGTGCTTTTCCCTCCAAAGGGATGCCGGCAGGGATGACAGGGGCAGCGTGTGGGTCCCGCCCCAACAGCGCGTCCAGGCGCCAGGTCCCTCACCCCAACGCGGCGCAGTGAAACCAGGGAACAGGACCACAAGTGCCTCCACATGCTACAGACACCATGGGCATGAAGAAATAAACAAACAAATAAACTTAACTTTTGATGGTGAATTGGGGTGGGGGGGGCAAGTTTCTCATTCCCTCCCTTGCCATGAAACTGAGTCTGGGGGGATTTGGGCTAATGGAGGGGACCCTCCCCAAGGGGGAAGGATTGGGGATGCCCGTGTGGGGGGGCGCAGGTGTCCCCACCTCCCAAGGGGGAGAAATGGAAGAGGGGAGGGAAGGAAGGGGGGGGTCGCCCGCCCCCCCCCCCCCATGTGCCGCCCGGGCCCCGAGCATGTGTAACCGCGACACCCCCCACCCCGCGACACCCCCCGGGGGCAGCAGGGGCAGGAAGGGGGGCGGGAAGGGACAGGGGTGTGGGGGGGCGTTAACGGTCGCGGTCCCCCCCGCCACGGCCGCTCACCTGCGAGCGCCAGGATCTGGGCCTTGTGCAGCAGCAGGCGGTCGCGCCACCCGCCGGCGCTCTCGTCCTCGTCCTCCTCCTCGTCCTCGGCGTCGGCCGCCGCCTCCTCGGGGTTGCGGTACACGGCGTAGACCTTCTGGTTGTCGAAGTCGAGGCGGGACGTGGGGCTGAAGTCGCGCACGCAGGACACGGGCAGCGCGTAGCACACGTTGTCCTCCAGGAAGCGCA